>CM046440.1:43656981-44036981 GCA_025506505.1 Flaveria sonorensis | reverse complement strand
TGAATGAATGATGAACAATCAAGAACACATATTCATAAATATTTTATTCATTCATATGGATGATGAGGCTATAAGATTACAAAGAGAGTTTGTAAGAAAATTCTCTCTCACACATACTTAACCTAATTGTTTCTCTCACTAGACTAATTCTCTCTTGTTTGTTATTGTTAGTGCTTAAAGTATAAATGACTATACGTAGTCTATTTATACTCTTTACATAAATGAACAAAATTACATTTAAGCCCTAATGATTACAAAAATATTCTTCTAAGTCTGATAAATTCTCTATTGCTGATGCGTGACTGTCGAGTGCTGATGTCATTCAGGACGACCGCTGATGTTGACTATTGACTTTGACCACGGTTGACCTAGTTTGACCAAGTTTGACTTTGGTCAATTTTCTTTGTTTTGATTATATTTTCAGCATAGCTTCACCGTGTCGGTTTTGGTAATCATCCTGAAATTTGGCACTTAGGTTTTGGTAAGTATCATCTTTAAATAGTCCAATAATATGACGGGTGATCCATAGGACAATCCTTAAAGGCTGTAAATCGACTAATATCTCACACTTAATGCGGTTAATTTTTAGAATATGATAACTACGGTATGATTGGCCTTGCAGGTGAAAACGAGCATAAGAAACTGGTTTAAGAGTGCTTGGATGGAAGCTTATATATGGCGAAAACATTTGGAAGAATCAACATTTGACAAAGAAAAAAGAAAGGAAATTCCAGTCTCCACCGTAGCCTACGGACCGTAGCCTACGGGTGGTGCCGTAGGTTACGATCAATGCTGAAGAAGAGCAAGGGAGTCGTAGTCCAGACACTTGCTATCGTAAGAGACTTCTGATAGCACCGTAGCCTAAGGCTGTTGCCGTAGGTTACGGCGTCGAGCTGCGAGAAAAATGTAACTGCCGATTTTTATTGAGTTTTAAAGGGTCTTTCCATCCCCATTCATTCCCATTCGGTTACAGAGAAGTTTAGAGGAGAAATTTGGTGTTCTTCTTGGTTTGAGACAATTTCTAAACAAGTTGTTGGTGTTTTTGATTTACATGAACATTGATCTTTGTTTGATGATGATTTCCTAAGGCATGGGTGGCTAAACTTATGGTGATCATCCTAGGTTGAAGGTTTGTCTAAGACATTTGTGTTTTGATTCGTGTTTCTAGAATAATAGACTTTCTATGGTTGTTTGTTTATTATGGTATGTTGATTGCTTGTTTGTAAAGTGTTAATTTATATGTTGATCATAATCTAACCCATACATTCCCGGTGCTGTTGGCAATCAAGATATCATGGGCGGGATTAGGGTTGGATATTGATTAATTGGTTATAGGGTAAAAACCTCGTATTCTTATAATCCGAGTACTTAGTTCCCTTTCATCACAACAAGTAACAACACATAAGCCATGTCTATGTGGTTCTTTCTAGTTGAATCTTAACATGAATGTCAATGGAAACCGAAAATCTAGGATGGTCATTTGTTCCTAAACTGTTTACATAACCAACTTGTAATTTGACATTTAATTAGTTAATCTTAGTTCAAAAAATCAAACAATGAAAATTCTCAATTTAATTTTATTGCAATTTAGCATAATCTAGTTAATTAGCAATCCATTTAGGTAACGCATATTCCATAAACTCCTTGTGTTCGATACCCACTTACCGCTAACTATTGGTAGTAATTGGATTAAATTTGATTGAGACTTCGACCTCACGTCAAATTTTGGCGCCGTTGCCGGGGAGTAGTGCGCAACGTGTGTTATCTTTGATAGTTTAGTTTGTTATTTTTCGGGTTTACGCTGGTTGTGTTAGTGTGCAGCTATTTACAGGTGCATGCATACTAGAGGTTCTCACAAGCTATCACCTTTGGCATTTGATCCGGAGATTGAACGAACTTTGAGAAGAAGCCGAGTATTACTATGAGAAAACAAAATTGACAACCCGACCCATCCACAGTTCATACTACTTCTCCCTTTCAAATGCAACCGGATGCATAATATCGACAACTCAAGTTGTGCAAACCTCAGGAACAAGAGGAGTTGGGTTTGATGATGGTTATGATGACGAATTTGAAGGATATGAAGACAAAGGTTATTTTATGGGGGGTAGCGGTGATCAAGGTGATTATACTTACGTGCAAGGGAAAGGTGTGCAAGGATATGGGAGACCACAACCACAAGTTGTGCAGCAACAAATCATACCATAACAAGTGCACCCGCAAGTAAGACCACACGGGCCACAATTTCAAGGGCCGATTCATCAACAACATGGGGGGGCGCAATGCTTCAACCACCTCCTCAACAATTCGCGCCTCCAATACCACAAGTTTAAAGACCACTAGGTCCCGCGTGTCCAAGAGTTAGGTTGGGCGTGCCACGAAGACATAACCGAAAGGCTGTTAGAGGTATAGAAGCACACTTTAGGCCGGTGATCACCAACAATCCATCACCAATAGTCATTCCTCAAAATAACCAAGGAAGGACTTTTGAAGTTAGAACGAACTCTTTACAAAGTCTACCAAAGTATAAGGGTCTAGCAACGGAGGAGCCTTATTTTCATTTGGAAGCATATGATTCGATATGCATACTATCGGTGGTCAAGGGTTCTCATCGGAGAAGTGAAGTCGGTACTTTTTCAGTTTCTTTAGAAGACAGGGCAAAGAAATGGTTCTACACCTTATCATCAGCGTCAATTTATACATGGGCAGAAATGCAACAAATCTTTTTGGAGGAATTCTTTACGGCCCAAAAGACAAATGATGCAAGAAGAAGTTTCAGGAGTTTCCAACAACAACAAGGTGAGATGTTCCATAAAGCTTTTGAACGGTTCAACTTGAGGATTAAAAATTGTCCGCATCATGGTATTGAATTATGGGAGTTGTTGAATGCATTCCATGAGGGTTTAAGTTCCGAAGATGTTCGTGATTTAATGTCCATCACGAATGGTACATTCGGTACCAACTATGAGCAAGATGATTGGGCATTTCTGGAACAAATGGCGGTCACATCAAAAATGAAGGCTTAATCGTAAAGGAGAGCAAGACCGGCCATTACCCGAACTCAAGTGCATGTGATGGAAGATGCAAATGTACAAACTACAAATCAAATTTATGATATTTGTGCCATTTGTAATGAATTGGGGCATGTGGCTGAAAATTGCCAAGGAGGTGAGGTTCAATATGAAGAGGTAAATGCACTCCAAGTTCAAGGTGGGGGTGGTAGAAATTATAACATGAACTCGAATACATACCACCCCGGGTTACGAAACCACCCGAACTTTTTATACGGGAATCCATCAAATCAAGCCAACCCGAACTTTCAAGGAAGTTAAGGTAATTTTGTTCCACGCCAACCGTTTAATAACCAAGGTGGATATCGAGGTGGGAACAACCAAGGGTTTCAAAGGCAATACCAAATGGGTCAAGAGCATGGTAGGTCTTCGGGTCAAAACTCTTCGGGTGGAGATGAAGTGATGGAAATGTTGAAGGCAATGCAAACGGAAATGCAAAAGAGGAATTGAATGGATGATGCTCGCATTAAAAAAGACGAGATCCGTGATGAAGCAATTCAATCTTTGACTACCCAAATGGGTCAACTCGCAACCGAAGTGGCAGATTTGAAAAAAGGTAAAGGTCAATTGCCAAGCGACACTAAGGTAAAGCCTTCTCATAATTCATCTCATAATAATATAAATATAAATCATGTGAGTGTTTTGAGAAGCGGGAAGGAGTATAAAACCAACCCTTCATCGGGCTTGGTTGATAGGGTGATTGAGGATATAACGGGTCAAGAGAGTGATGAAGAAAATGAAACACCTACAAAGTCTTTTAAAAAACCCAATTTTGAAAAACCGGTAATAAGTGAGGAAGCAAAAGGTAGAAACGAGGGATTGGGGCCTAGTCAAGTCCCATTTCCTTTGGCTTTGGTTGATCCGGGTAAAAAGAATTTTATTTCAAAAAGGGGTCCTCAAAAGGAAGAAATGTGGGAGATTTTTAAACAAGTAAAAGTTAATATCCCGTTGTTGGAGGCAATTAAACAAGTTCCATCGTAAGCAAAATTTTTAAAAGAATTGTGTACTCAAAAGAGACAACAAAAAGTACAAAAACGGGTCGATTTAACCAAAAAGGTGAGTGCAATTTTAAAAAGGGTTTTGCCTCCTAAACTCCAAGACTCGGGAGCGCCTTTAATAAATATTCAAGTTAGTGATTTTCAAATGTTAAGGGCGCTTTGGATCTTGGGGCCGGGGTGAGTATTATTCCGGGAAGCTTATATGATCAATACGATTTCGGTCCATTGAAACGTGTTGAAACCACGGTTGTCTTAGCCGGTTTGTCTCATAAGCTTCCCGAGGAATTGTGAGAGATGTAATTGTCAAAGTTGAGGAGTTTTACTATCCTGTTGACTTTTGGTATTGGATTATGCATCAGTTAGTGCACCATAACAACCGAGTGTCATATTGGGTCGACCATTTTTTAATACCGCTCATGCCGTAATTGACTGTCGATGTGGTACGGTAGACATGACATTTGGTAATAGAAAGATGAGGTTAAATGTTTTTACTAATGTTTCTAATTCCTTTGGTGGTGATGAGTGTTTTATGGCAGATATAATCAATGGATGTGACCCGCACGAGTACGATGAAGATGTGTTGGAACCATTTTTTTGTGATTGCTCTTTGCAGGTACATGTTTGTGCGTTGAGGATGGAAGAGAAAGAGCAAGCGGCTCTAGCGGTCAAAGAAGGGAGACCGCCATGGACCCACCAAATTGAGAATTTGCAGTGGAGATTGATTTGGGTACAAAACCTTCATTGGAGTGTCCACCACAAGTGGAGTTGCAAGAGTTGCCAAAGCATTTGAAATATGCATTTCTGGGGGACAATGACACTTTATCGGTGATCATTGCTTCTAATTTGGAGGTGGCTCAAGAAGAAGGCTTGTTGCGGGTGTTAAAGGCTCATAAGGCGCCTATTGGATGGACGATAGCCGACTTGAAACGTATTAGTCCATCCATTGTAATGCACAAGATCATTACCAATAAAGATGCAAAGCCGACCCGAGAAACACAAAGAATGTTGAAACCGAACTTGAGAGAAGTTGTGAAGAAAGAGGTAATAAAGTGATTGGATGCGGGGATCATCTATCCCATTTCGGACAGTGCATGGGTGAGTCCGACACAGGTAGTGCCTAAAAAGGCCGACATCCAGGTAATAAAAGATGAACAAGGCGAGCAAATCACCACCCGACCGGTCACCGGGTGGCGAGTTTGCATTGATTATAGAAAACTGAACGCCACTACCTCTAAGGACCATTTCCTATTACCCTTCATTGACCAAATTATTGAAAAACTTTCAGGTAAAAAATATTACTGTTTTTTGGATGGGTATTCGGGACATAATCAAATTGCAGTCCACTTGGACGACCAACACAAAACTACATTTACATGTCCATATGGTACATTTGTTTTTCGGCGAATGCCATTCGGGATATGTAACGCCCGGCAACTTTTCAAAGATGTATGATGAGTATTTTTCAAACATGATCGGGGAATCACTTGAGGTGTTCATGGATGATTTTTCCATTTTTGGCCCAAGTTTTGAGTCTTGTCTTAACGAGTTGGAAAAAGTTTTAAAAAGATATGTCAAGACAAACTTGGTGCTAAGTTAGGAAAAAGTCATTTCATGGTCCAAAAAGGAATTGTGTTAGGTCATGTTATATTGGAAAGGGGAATGGAGGTGGACAAGGCAAAAATCCGGTTAATATCATCTTTGCCACCACCTAAAAACGTAAAAGGGGTAAGATCATTCTTGGGACATGCGGGTTTCTATCGATGGTTTATTAAAGGTTTTAATGTCATTACCAAACCTTTATGCAACTTTTTACTTAAAGATGTTCCGTTTGATTTTACTAACGAATGTTTGCAAGCATTTACTGTTTTGAAGGAACAATTGGTGAAGGCTCCCATTTTGCAACCACTGAATTGGTCAAAGCCGTTCGAGATCATGTGTGATGCTAGTGACACGACAATTGGAGCGGTTTTGGGTCAAAGAGTCGATAAGAAGCCGGTGGTAATTTATTATGCAAGCAAGACTTTGTCCGAGGCACAACTGAATTACACCACAACCAAAAAAGAGTTGTTAGTGGTAGTGTATGCTTTGGACAAATTTAGATCATACATATGGGGGAGCAGGGTGGTTGTGTATTCGGATCATAATGCAGTTTGGTATTTGATGGAGAAGAAAGATGCAAAGCCCCGGTTGATTCGTTGGGTGCTTCTATTGCAAGAGTTCGATTTAGTGATTCGAGACAAGAAAGGATGTGAAAATGTTGTGGCGGATCAGTTGTCCTGAATTCCGTTGGAAGGAGTTGATGATCCTAGTGAGATTAATGAAAGGTTTCTCGATGAGCAACTTTTGTTCGTTTCGACCGCACCGTGGTATGCTCATATGTTAATTAGTTAGCCACGGGTGCAATCCCAAGCCATTGGACCAAGAAAAGGAAGCAACAATTCATGGTTCAAGACAAGCGATACATTTGGGATGAACCGGACCTCTTCAAGATTGGGCACGACCAAGTAATTCGAAGATGTGTTCCCGAGACGGAGGTATTAAAAATTTTGACCCATGCTCACTCATCAGTATGTGGGGGACATTTTAGTGGACACAAGACTGGTTATCGGGTTCTTAGATGTGGGGTTTATTGGCCTACACTCTTCAAGGACGCTTGTGCATACGCTCGGAATTGCTTGAATTGTCAAAGAGTGGGAAGCATCTCAAAACGAGATGAAATGCCTCTACAACCAATTTTGGTGGTTGAGGTATTTAATGTGTGGGGCATAGATTTCATGGGTCCCTTCCCGAATTCAAATGGCTTCTTATATATCTTAGTCGCGATAGACTATGTGTTGAAGTGGATTGAAGCAATAGCAACAAGGACCAACGATCGTTCGGTGGTATGTAAGTTTGTTCAATCTAATATTTTTGCTCGATTTAGGATTCCACGGGTCATCATTAGTGATGGTGGTTCACATTTCAAAAATTTTAATTTTGGGAAATTGTTGAAGCAGTATAATGTGAATCACTGAATCGCTACTCCCTACCACCCTCATACTAGTGGACAAGTTGAAGTGTCCAATCGACAGATTAAAGAGATTTTAATGAAAACGGTGAGGGTGGATAGGAAGGATTGGTCGGGTAAATTGGATGATGCACTATGGGCATACTAGACGACTTATAAAATGCCGATTGGTACAACTCCGTATCGGATGGTATATGGAAAAGGATGTCATTTACCGATGGAGTTGGCTCACCTGGCATTATGGGCAATAAAGACAGTGAACATGGATTATGATGAAGCGGGGCGAACTCGGAAACTTCAATTGAGCTAGATTGAGGAAATAAGGGACAAAGTGTATGAATGTGCTTCCGCATACAAGGACAAACTAAAAAGGGTTCATGATGCAAAAATAAGAAAGAGAACCTTTGAAGTGGGTCAAAAGGTATGGTTGTACAACTCTTGATTGAAGTTGTTTGCGGGTAAGCTAAAAAGAAAATGGATGGGTCCATATGTAATCACACGAGTGGGCAAGTTTGGAGATGTAGATATTCTAGACGTTCACACCAACATGAAGCAAACGGTAAATGGGCACTGGCTCAAACCGTATTGGAAGTAAACGACATCAAGAATCTCGAGCTTGACAAAGTGGGCTACATTCTACGCCCACTGGATGATGAAGAAGTTTAGAGAGGCCCAGGCTTGGTAGTGTAAATATGTGATTTAATTTAGTTAGTTTAGGTTTTTTTTAATTTTTATATTATCACCATGCTCGGTTTAACTTTTGTTCGAGACAAGTGTGGGAAATTCTTACGAATTCTTCTAACATAGTGTTGAGGACAACACGGGTTTTTCATGGGGGGTAGGGTAATTTTCTCGTTTTGGTAATTTTCTAAAAAAAATGCCAAAAAAAACCACCATAGCTTACGGTGGACTTTGACCGATTAAGAGGCCTTACGGCAAGAACTTCTGTGTTACGGAAATAACTACGGTGTCAGGTCCACCGTAGCTTACGGTCACCACCGTAGCTTACGGTGGGTTCTGGCTGGATGGGTCCGGTTGTGTTTAAAAAAAAAGTAAAACTTAAATTATCACAGCCATACAGACGGGTTTAACCCATTTTCACCTTATTTCATCATCTTCTTCGCCACTTACAATCCCAAATGAACAAACCCTAACCCATACTTAAATACTTTGCCAAATTTCCAACATTTAACCGAATCTTGTGGTTTTGGGTCAATTCTGAATGAAATTTCTCAAGGATTTGTGTTTGCATTTTGAAGAATTTCACGTCTCAACTTTCAATCTTGGATATTATCATCCGAAATTCTTGGGGTTTTTGTGGTTTTTGGTTATTCTTGAAGTTTTTGTTGCTCTCTCACCCTACAAAGAAAATGTATGTAATTTGTGTTCATTATTAGAAGTACATTATAGTAGTGTAAGTTGTCATGTTTGTTTTTGCTTACACACTTGCTTGTAGCAGTAGGATTGTATGAACATGATGAGTTTTTTTAAGGGTTATGGTTGTAGATGATAAGTTGTTTGTTTTAAACATGATTTTTTGGGTAGAATTTTGCTAACTAGGGAAATAATGTAAACATTTTTAGGATGCATAATTTGTTTGACTTGCATCTACAACCATAGTTACAAGCAAGTGTGGGGATATGTGGTTTGAATAAGAACTAATGGAGATTGTTGTGCGTTTCATATGGTATGTCAGATAAATGGGTTGTTCAGGTATAGGCAAAGAGCCAGCAGGGTCCTCAAATCAACCGGAGGGTCTACAAAAGAGAAGAAGGTTGATTCATGCAGGCGATTCAGACCCGGAAGAAGACGCACCACCAAGGGCTCCAAAACCAAAGTGGACATCTGGTTCTCTGTTAGATCAACTGATTGAATGGCAGACAGAATTGTTTCATGATCGGATGAATGCATTGGTTCAGCGCAAGGAGGCGTTTCTTTGTGAAAAAGAGGTTAGGGAATTTGATTTTGGTCCTTTTGGGATTACTAACAAGTTCAAGGCTTTGGGGTGGGAAGCTTCTTTAAAGTGTTATGATAGGGAGGGCAAGAATCTTTATGATGCGGAAATACAAGAGTGGATGGCCACTCTTAGGTGTCCTCCGTATAAAGCTCCTTCGAAGATGAAGCTTATTGGCACGGTGAATAATGTAGATGTTAAGATGTCTTTTAATTCTCTGCGGAGAATAGCAAAGTTTGATAGTAAACCCGCAAACCAATACATCTTCCGAGCTTGGATGATTTGTACTTTAATCCTTAAAAACACCCGAGGTGAAATCATATGTTAAGCTATTTGTTCTTGCCTGGAACAACACATGGGAAACTCTATCGAAGGAATTTGAGGATCGAAGCTAAGTTGATGTTAGTGATTTGCACACAGAATGTCATTCCAAGACGTGGTAATAAGGTGGAGGTGAGCTTCCCTGAAGTACCGGTTCTTTATATGCTGATAAACGGGTCTCCTCTTGTCCCTTTCTGTTTTTTGGTGTTAAACAATATCTGGATTAGCAGGAATAGTGGGGAGAGGAAGATCATCCCGCATTGCAGGTTGATTACTGCTTTGTTGAAGTTGTACAGGGTGATTGGATAGGAGGACAAAGGGTCTTATAAGAGATTTAAACCATTCGACTTGAAGAATTTGTGCCCAGGTTGGGAGTATAAAGAATCGGAGCGGTACCACAAGCTAAAAAGCAACAGGCAAAGATGGCGGGTATTGAAGGTGGATGCCCAACCACTACAACCGGGAGAAGTTGATGAACCAAAAAGTGGTGATGAGGTTCCAAGTGGTGATGAGGATTATCGAGAGGATACATTTACTGTGGATGTGGATATGGGTGGACCTGGACCGAGCAGTGGGGTTCAAAGAGGAGGAACCCAATCTGGGTATATTGGGAGTGCTTTTGACTATGCACAATAGCCTTATGATCATAATTAGGCTCATTTTGGGACTCTAGAGCAAGTTGTGGAAAGAAGGCGACCACCCACATTTTCTGATTGGCCTGATTCTAGCCAAATACTTTTTGATCATCAAACTTATATAGGGGCAAGCATGGAAAGAGCGTTAAAGAAAAATTATGATCGCCAAGAGCAATGGAATTAGGCTCATATGTATGCTCATCAAGAGGAGGTAAATTACCATTACATCGATGACCGAAATCGGCGTATGCACGACGCTTGGCACGCGGGCCAACCAGTTGCCGCGGATTCCCCAATTGTGGATTTCACCACTCTACCGCCTTATGATGGCAGTGTGTCATATTCCATCCCACCATTGCATCTTTCTCAATAGGTGGATCCACTTACGGGCATGGGAGGATCTATACCAAGTCAACAAGCCGGTAATCAAGGTGGTGAAGGTGGTAGTAGCAGCGGTGCATGGGTTTAGCGAGTTTTCAGATATGCTGACATCTATCTTCGGCCCCTCTCGACCGCGCTATTACTGATCAGGTCGTGTTTTGTCCCAATTTGTACATTTTTGTATATACATGCTTTGTGTTTTAGGAATGGGCGGTTTGGGTGGTGTCTTAAGGTGTTTAGCTGATGGATTGTGGAAGTTGGAGGCGTTAGTACTTTAAGTTAAAATTTAAAAAAAAAGTTGATGTTCTGATGTTTAAGCGTTCTTCCCTTTAAAACCATACACTGGGGACAATGTATCCCAAGTGTGGGGATGGAGGGAAATTTTTTGTGAAATTTTAAAATCAAGCGAAAAATGGTCCAAAATTGAACATTTGATTATTATACCGTATGACACATCGGCAACCCATATTTCCCTTTTCTTTCTTGATGAGAGTTTGAGCCATTTCTTTGAATTATTAGAATATATTTCCCTTGATGAGAATGGCATTGGGTGGGGGTGCATGAGAACTTGTGCTTGAATGCTGTTTGAGGCCTTAGCTTGATATGAATGTGAAAATGATAAGGGCATTTAGGTAGCCTCGTCATGGTGTGTGTGAGTGTGGGATTTGGGGGGTTGGACCTCATAAATTGTATATATGAGCATGGTAGTGACTGGGACGGAGGTTTGGACATTTAGTAGCCACTTTGAGCCGAAAGCTGATTAATTGTTAACCCAAGCCTAGTTCCCTAAAAATTCACCAGCATTTGACCCGGTCTAGTAGCGTTAGTACTCGTTCAAGTATGTGTTGCACTATTGCAATGTTTGGTATGTCAGGTTGTTTGTTTAAAAAAAAGAGAAAAAAAATCAACAAAAAGAAAGAGAAAAGTTGAGAAAAAAATGAAAAGCAAGTGAATGTATTGTCTTATATATAGAGGTTTGTGTTTCCAGGCATGTTTGCTTAGTTTGTTTAGTTTGTAATAAAAGGACCGGGTTGAATCATGCCCCACTATACATATATATTTCCATTTCCTACCCATATGCCCAGCCACGTTACAACCGTTAAAGTCCCTTTGATTCACATGCATGTTTTAGCAACTTTTAGGCGAAAGATCGATTTAGGTACAAGCTTATTGTTATGAAACCATCAATGTGCTGTAAGTGTGATCTAGCTGTCCTTGTTAGTTATTACTTGTCACCGAGAGTAGAGTTATTGTGAGGGGTGTGTTATGTACAGTTTTAAGAAAGAGTTAGTAAATGAGGACATTTGTTTGCTTGGTGTGTATTTGATCGTTTGGGTGAATTGTGTTTTATATTAATGGGTTGCTTAGGACAAGCAACGGTTAAGTGTGGGGATGTGACGGGTGGTCCGTAGGACAATCCTTAAAGGATGTA
The DNA here is from genome assembly GCA_025506505.1 of Flaveria sonorensis. NCBI lineage: Eukaryota > Viridiplantae > Streptophyta > Magnoliopsida > Asterales > Asteraceae > Flaveria > Flaveria sonorensis. The sequence continues at coordinate 44,025,182 of CM046440.1, read as the reverse complement.
AATCGACTAATATCTCACAATTAATGCCGTTAATTGTTAGAATATGATAACTACGGTATGATTGGCCTTGCAGGTGAAAACGAGCATAAGAAACTGGTTTAAGAGTGCTTGGATGGAAGCTCATATATGGCGGAAACATTTGGAAGAATCAACATTTGACAAAGAAAAAAGAAAGGAAATTTCAGTCTCCATCGTAGCCTACGGACCGCAGCCTACGGGTGGTGCCGTAGGTTACGATCAATGCTGAAGAAGAGCAAGGGAGCCGTAGTCCAAACACTTGCTGTCGTAAGAGACTTCTGACAGCACCGTAGCCTAAGGCTGTTGCCGTAGGTTAAGGCGTCGAGCTGCGAGAAAAATGTAACTGTCGATTTTTATTGAGTTTTAAAGGGTCTTTCCATCCCCATTCATTCCCATTCTGTTACAGAGAAGTTTAGAGGAGAAATTTGGTGTTCTTCTTGGTTTGAGACAATTTCTAAACAAGTTGTTGGTGTTTTTGATTTACATGAACATTGATCTTTGTTTGATGATGATTTCCCAAGGCATGGGTGGCTAAACTTATGGCAATCATCCTTGGTTGAAGGTTTTTCTAAGACATTTGTGTTTTGATTCGTATTTCTATAATAATAGACTTTCTATGATTGTTTGTTTATTATGGTGTGTTGATTGCTTGTTTGTAAAGTTTTAATTTATATGTTGATCATAATCTAAACCATACGTTCTTGGTTCTGTTGGCAATCAAGATATCATGGGCGGGATTAGGGTTGGATATTGATTAATTGGTTATCGGGTAACATCCTCGCATTCTTATAATCCGAGTACTTAGCTCCCTTTCATCACAACAAGTAACAACACATGAGCCATGTCTATGTGGTTCTTTCTAGTTGAATCTTAACATGAATGTCAATGGAAACCGGAAATCTAGGATGGTCATTTGTTCCTAAACTGTTTACATAACCAACTTGTAATTTGACATTTAATTAGTTAATCTTAGTTCGTAAAATCAAACAACGAAAATTCTGAATTTTCTTTTATTGCAATTTAGCTTAATCTAGTTAATTTGCAATCCATTTAGGTAACGCATATTCCACAAACTCCCTGTGTTCGATACCCACTTACCGCTAACTATTGGTAGTAATTGGATTAAATTTGATTGAGACTTCGACCTCACGTCACAATACTCCCCTAAAATGATGCTGCCAAAACCTCATGATTTCAAAAACATTGGATGTTGATTGATGTGCAGTCTTCTTCCCCTTTTTGGTAGCATCTTCTTAGAGGCTTCAGAAAAAGGCATTGAGAAAAAGACTGTTTCGGCACATACGGACTTTGTTTCGGCACTTGATGGATGTTTCATCAGCTTGATCTTCTAGTCTCATTTTGAAAACTTGAAAATACACCATTGCATACACTATGGATTGTATAGGTATCAATATCAGTAGCTTTATCTCAACTTGAAAAGTGAAGGAGAAGCATCAGACATTCTTCAGACTTGACATATACTCTCCCTCAACAAAAGCTTTGGAGGGTGAGGAACTTTTGTGTATGAGACACCAAGAGGACGATTCTTAGTTCTCAGCAACTGGCATTAGATCTTTGAAGGAAGCAGGAGTGTTCACTTAACATCTTGAACTGAATGAGAAACTCAAGTATGTTGTGCAATTCAGCACCTGCAAAAGTCTAAATACTCTCGGTAGAGGTATTGCATGGAAGTTTTACTCGTAAATCAATGACACATGTTAATCTTCCAAAACTAAGAAAAATACTAAAAATGACAAATCCTTTTGGAATTTTAGATTTTTTCGAAAATATAATATTTATAAGCATGAATCCTTCACATGAAATGAGATCCTACTAATCCAAAATCCTTTACATCTAAAAAAGTTTAAAGTTTGAATAGACATAGACAAAGAACAAAGTTGGTTATAAGTATGTTGTTCTCCACTTAAACTCATGCAAGGATCTATTTTCAAAACTTTGTGATATTTATCAAGTTTAGGTTTGATTAGATATTCTAATTGAGTAACACACACTCAGAATTATGAAAGAATAACCCTCCTCATGAAATGCAAGGTGGCACTTTATCACAACTTGAACCAGGCTACTTAGAGTATAAATTCTCATGATATGATCCACTTTAGGATTCTTTTTGGATTTCAACCACATTTGGATTCTTTTACACTTCACTTTGGAAGTTGATCCTCATTGGAATTCTTTTAGCTTTGGTCCACATTAGGATTCTTTTCTTTGCCTTTTTGGCATGCATCAGCACTTTTAGTGCAAGGTCAACTAGGTCTGTGCTCAACACAATAGAAATTGTCCTTATGTTTACTCCAGGTCTGAATTTACAAACAACAAAGGAGAAACAGATGCTTTTATCAATGAGAAATTTATAAACTATTTTTGCATGGTGTGTTTAGGTAACCATACAAGCAAACACTTGGAAAAGTCATTGCTTACCAATACCCTAAGATGGTTTTGGTCCATAATGCATATTGATTTAGTTTATCACAAATATGCTTATCTTGAATCCAAGCTGAGCCTATTAACATATCAAACAGAGCCTTGTTAGTCTTTATTAATATGAAAAATAGATGTAGAAGATAGTAGATGAGTGTACTATCATTTCTTATGTAAATGCAGGAAGATTCAAAGATTTTAAAAAATAGTTATATTTTTGGACTTTTCTTGATTTTCTAATTTCTTTTTAGGATTCTTGGTTTTGAGAAAATAAATAAATGGCATATGTGTTATCAAATCAATAGAGATAATCAACAGTTAGTCCATATAGCAATGTAATCAGACTAAGCAGATGGAATAAAACATTGGTTGTTTCTTGCATTGCCATCATAGTTTCTGTGAATGAATGATGTCCTGCATTGAATCATGGTTAATTTCTGCTCCATTTGGCTTAGATGCATCATAAACATCTTGAGCAGGAATAACATTCCTATCATGGGAAGGGATCAGCCACTGCTAATTTTTATTGGGTTGGCAGCCTCCATAACTGTCCTTATCATACTAGCAAATCAGTTAGATATTTCAACCCAGGCCATTATTGTCCTGAGTTGTCCATTAGCATCTTTATATATGACTTGCTAGCATGTGTATGATTTTGCTTTATCTGATAATGTATCTGATTCACCTCCTAGAATTGTTTTCTTTCTATATAGTGTTTTGATTTTATACCAACTAACTCAACTTTAGTTTGTTTAACAAAAGGAGTTTGTTTGGATTTTGAAAATCTTTTGGTTGGTTTAGAAAATCTATTTTTCTTTTGAAAGTTTTGTGGAGGTATAGCAAAGGATCTTTGTCCTTGATAATGTTTGTTTCTTCTGGACATGTGATCATATTCATCATAAGAATTATAATCATGATTATAATAATTTGATGGATGTGATCTTCTATGATAGCCATTATGCCAAGCATTATTCCTATATCTGTCATACTTATGTTGTGTGTATGACCTAGAATAATGTCTTAGTGTCCAATAATCATGAATATCATAATGTTTATAATGATACTTATGCCGATGTGATCGAGGAGAAGAGTAGCTATGACATCTGTTGTAGTACTCATGCTTCGATCTCGGTGAGTACGACTCTGATAAATGATAAGATCTTTGACCTCTTTTATGTTGTGATGTTGAAGAGTTATTGTATGAACACTCTGAAGTGGTATGATTCTCCATGTCATAATTTAAACAGTAAAGAGTAGGTCTGGATCTTCTTCCCTTAGACTTGGATGATGAAGTTTGATTTGATTAGAATTTTACAGCCTTTTGTCTTGGTTGTTTTTGTTGCTTTCTCTTGTGAGGACATATATATGTATCACTCTTTGTGTTTTTACACTCAGACGTGTTGTGTGATTCTGAATTGCATGTATTGTAGAGAATTGGTTGTTGTTTTGGAGCTTCTAATGTAGCTTTTGAGGTTGATGGTTGGTTTGGATCAGGTGTAGAAGACTTGGTCTAACTTTTCTTCATTCTTTTAGATCTGGTTTTCTTCCTCTTGACCTGCTCTTTGATTTCTTGTACCTCAGGCTTCTGTTTGTTCTTTAACTCCATCTTAAACTTTTCCTTTAGTTCGGCCATTGTTAATTCTAGTTCAAGAAATCCAGCTGGTTTGAATTTCTCATAGAGAACCATAGCCTTTTGTTTGTTGCCAGGCTTTGCTGCTTTGGATTTCTGTGGCTGTGTTTGTTTTGGATTGATTTCTTCAATGACATGGTTAGTACATGTCAATGTTGCTTTGTTTGGTTGGTTGGTTTTTCATCATTGTCATCACTTGCAGGATCTCCATCTTGACCATCACAGGAATGAAAGGTTTCATACTATGGTGATTCTGGTTTAAGGTACAGCTTTGATGCTGTTTCAGGAGAAGTGATTTGAGTGATAGTGAATGGTGTGTCTATTGGAAGATGATCATGCATATTTGAATCTTCTTTGACTAGACTTTTCATTGAAGTTGGCATTTGTTTGTAGTTATCATTGTAAGGAGGAGGAACAACATGGTATGTAGTTCCAGCACTCTTCTTCTAATCTCTTTGTGTATCAAGTAGTTCTTCCAACTTACAAGCAGTCAGCTTTAAATTCTCAAGTTCAACTTCTGTTGATGCATGATCTGTTTTTGTCTTTGTTAGAAACTCAGTGAGTCTTGTAACTTGATCTTGAAGACTAAATATTTCTCCAAGGAGTTTGTCTACATCCTTTAGAAGAGAATTGATTTTATCTTCAAAGGCTTTATGTTGTATCTTAAATTCCGCATTTGTAGCCCTTTCTGTATTGACTGCTTGATTTAGACGCTCAATGTGATGTTGTAAGTCATTGATTGTTTTGGCTGTACTTGCTTCTGATATTTTGGCATCAACTTCAGCCTTTGTGTTTGTTAACTTCACAGAGAGTTCAGTTGCTTGAGCATTCAATTTGTGGTTTACTTTAAGCAATTTATAAACTTCTTTCTCTAGTGAACTGAGTTGATTTATAAAGTTTGTAGTTTCTCTGCATGTGAAGCTCTTTCCTCCTTTATCATGTATGCTAGATTGTTACAATATTTTCGATATGTTTGTACTTCATCTATGCATGCTAATGAGCATAGATTGATCTTTCTGTCTTCAAGAATTTCAGGCGATGGAGGAATGTGTATGTTTTTGTTCTTTGTGGCTTTCGCAAGCTTGGTAGTTAACTCTTCAAGTTTGATTTTTTGTTGAACCATTTTGTCTTACAACTGGTTTATCTCTTGAGCTATATTGATGTTTTGTTGATTCAATGTCTTGATTTGGGCTTGTTCATTTCATTGTGATTGTTCCATCTTTGACCTGCATTTGATCAAATCATTAGACAATGTGTTGTTTGTGTTTGCAAGATCACATAAATGTAAATGCATTAGTTCTTTCTCAATATGACTGATTTACAACTGAATGTTTGTCTTGTCAAACAAAGAATTGTTGCTATTGTTTGATATGCTGTTGTAGTTTGGTTGGTTGCAGCTTTTGTTTGATTTGCTACTGTTGTTTGGATGGTTTTTGCAGCTTGGTTTGCTTTGCTTGAATTCCTGAAACCTCTTTCTACCTGCAACAAGAAAGATAGTTTGGTTTCTCAAAACATGAGTGTTAGTGAATGATGTTAAATTTTTCATTTTGTTTAAAAACAAAATGATTTAACAATTGTTTTTGTGTTTCAATCAAAATCAAATTTAAAAATTTTAATTGAATCCAAAGAACGTTGAAACTCAATTTAGTTAGATCAGCCTAATTAAAGAGTTAACTCGGTTCAATTACAATTTAGTTAAGCTAAACTAAGATTAATCTAGCTTAATTTAAAAAGTAACAATATTTGGATCGCCTAAATTAAAATTAAATGATTTTGTGACACGATTAAAATTATTGTTAATTTGTTTGTTTGAATGAATATATGCTGGATATGTGATGTTCAAAATAAATAAATGTTAGTCAAATTGAAATTTCTTCCGAGAACACTTCAACTTCTGAGAACTCAAATTTCTTCCGAGAACTCAAGTTTCTTTTGAGAAAAACATTATAAGTCGGTCAAAAATTGAACTCCATTTTTTTTTAAAAACTGTCCGCTGAGCTTTAATATCGGTCAAAATAAAACTTGGAGTCAAAATTGAAATTCGCAAACACCCAAATTCTCTCGATCCTTCTGCTCTCACTCTCTCGATATCTCTAACTCCGGCGAAATTTCCAGAAAGAGTCGCCGGCGAGGTTTGGTGTGGTGTCGGTCGGGAGTGGAGGTTTCTCGGTGGTTGGTTGTGATTAGTCGGAATCAAACCCAATTCGAAGATCGGTGTTGATGTGGTGGTCAGCGATGGTGTTGTGTTGGTCGGAGATTGCAGCGGATGATGGTGAGTTGGAGTTCTTTGGTGATGCTTGTGATGATTGATCTCGGTGATGGGTGTGAGTTGTATCAAGATACCAACAGTGGATTTGTCGTGCGGCTGAGAAACCGATGGTGTGGGGGGTGTGCGGTGGCTGTGCTTGGGGTTCGATTTTAGATTGATTTCAGATGGTTTCGGTTGTGGTCAAACATAAATTTTGATCTTGGTGGTCGAGAGGTGTGTGATTTCGGTCGTCCCCTGTGGAATGTTATGTTTGTTCTTATTATTAACTCATCCATTGTGGACCAAGTGATTTATGTGTGTCTGCTGTGGACCTGTTTTGTATATCTGATACTGTTTTTCTTCCAACACGTCCATTGTGGACAGAATGAATATGATTGATTGTGTTTATTCTAAGTCATCCGCTGTGTGTAAGATTGAATGGGATTGAAATTTGTGTCTGATGAATCAGCAATGGGTACTTAACCAAAATTAAGGATCTATGGTCTTTGTCGGCTGTGAGTTTTAACACATGAATGTGTTTTTTCATCAGCTGTAAATACTTAGAAAAATTTGATGTTTGTCAGCTGTGGAATTAGTGCATCAGCTGTTGAAATAATGAATCAGCTGTTGATGATAGAACATTTGGTCAAAAATTGAATTCCAAGTGTACTTTGTGTATTATTTGTAAACTTTGATTATAAATAAACTTTCTGTTTCAAATACACAAATTGTTGTATGAATGATTGTTGAATGATTCTTGAATGATTGAATGAGGAACAAACAAATCAAAATCTGGATAGAATCATGAATTTGACTGAATTTTGAGATTTCAAAACAGTCTGACTTTGAAAAAGTCAAACTTTATGTTCTTGAATGAACAAACTTTTGATTCTTGGATTTCTGATGGAATTTGATAAAGCTAAATGTTATCATAGCTATAGATAAGTGATTCTAAGCTAAAACAACAATCAATTTCATATAATCATCTTCTAAACTCGGATTTTGATGATTAACACATAAAGAACACCAAGAAGAACAAAACCCCAGATCTGAGAATTAATGTTTAAAAATGCATGATTTGGATGTTTCTAGCTAAAATCACTATCAATTTCAGCTAAACAACATCTGATTCGTGATTTTTGATGATTTTTCCTCAAGAACAATGAACTTTTCTAAAGGACACACAATTTTCAAAATCTTCAAATTCAAGAGTTGCGAATGTTCAATTGATATGAAACTTTGCAGATGTGTTAGTTATCACAAACTAAAGCTATTATAAGCTTTGTTTGATCAAACAACAACACAATCAAAATTTCATGTTCATGAGCATTTGAAGACTTAAAGAACAAGTTTTCTTAAATCTTCAAATTAATGGCTCAAATGAACTTCAATTGATGTGAAAACTTGTAGATCTTCATGAAATAACAAATCTAAGCTAATGGTAGCTAGATTTCATCAAAAAAAACAACAATTTGCAGATCAAACTTGTGGTTCAAATTTTTGAGAAAAATTTGAAGAACAAGGAGCCAAGGCTCTGATACCAACTGTGGAAATCGATAATCGTAGGATCGAATATTGCAATCGTATTGTTGTCGTTTATCAGATCTGTGATGTGAAATCTCATAGACCTGTTGATGATTTCAAGTGAAGATCTGTTGTGAGATTTAATGTATAATGATGAATGAATGATGAACAATCAAGAACACATATTCTTAAATATTTCATTCATTCATATAGATGATGAGGCTATGAGATTACAAAGGGAGTTTGTAAGAAAATTCTCTCTCACACACACTCAACCTAATTGATTCTCTCACTAGACTAATTCTTTTGTTCGTTATTGTTAGTGCTTAGAGTATAAATAACTACATTTAGTCTATTTATACTTTTTACATAAATGAACAAAATTACATTTAAGCCCTAATGATTACACAAATATTCTTCTGAGTCTGATAAATTCTCTATTGCTGATGCGTGACTGTCGGGTGCTAACGTCATTCGGGACGAACGCTGATGTTGACTGTTGACTTTGACCACGGTTGACTGTTGACTTTGACCACGGTTGACCAAGTTTGACTTTGGTCAATTTTCTTTGTTTTGATCATATTTTTAGCATAGCTTCACCATGTCGGTTTTGGTAATCATCATAAGATTTGGCACTTAGGTTTTGGTAAGTATCATCTTTAAATAGTCCAACATAGAAGATTTAGAGAAAACAATTTCTACTCTTAAGCATGAGCACACAAATTACCGGACGCAAATCAAAGATCTCATAACCAAGTTAACTGAATGCTAGGCTGAGCTTGTGATCAGTAAAGCCAAGGCAGAAAAAATGTGTTCTTGAAGAGAAAACCTTCAAGAACATAATATCTGCATCCTTGCATGCAAAGATTTGTTATCAAAACATGTAGGGACTAGGTTCAAGTGAGATAGCTACTCCACACACACTACTATCTGTAAGATCTCCAAGGTGTGAAACTTGTTAAGATGAGCTGCCCCCTATTGATCCTATCCAAGAAGAGGATGAAGCTAAAGAGGAGATAGTGAAGGATGCACCTGAAGTGAGTGAAAAGGGTTAACCAAAGAAGGGTCACTACTTTCCTGGAGAGAAGAAAGAATTAGGATTGACCAAGTCTGCAAGGAAGAACTTGATCAGGGCAGCCAAAAGAAAATCAAAGAAAGCCCAAGAAATCAAGGCCACTTTCAATTCCAAGCAAAAACAAGTATTCATCTCTACTGGGTATGAGCTGGTAAGGACTGAAGACCTAACTATGGACTCTAGTACCAGGAGTCCTATTTTATGTTCAAATCATCCTGGTCAAGAAAAGAAGGTTGATAAAATGTGCAACACTGCTGCACAGCCTGAACCATCTAGTTCCAAGAGCAAGCGTCACCCCAAGAAGCCTGCTACATCATCTGTGAAGGTGAAGAAGGAAGTGGAAAGATATATAGCTTAGCCTTCTACTCAAAAGAAACCTCTCAGAAGTATGCAAGTTGAAAGCATCATGTGTGGTGATATATCTCACTTTGCTAAGGATTGCATCTACAATCCCAAGAGTACCAACCATATGACCAAGAAGAAAACTTCTGAGAAGAAGATAGCTTCGAAAGGAAAAACTTTTTCTTTTAGAAGCTCCAAAGTGAAGAAGAAGAAGATAGGTGAAAATTACCTTCGAAAGAAATTTTGGTCTCGGAAGAAAGGAATGCTTCCGAAGTACTGAAGTCTGCTACAGTGGATGCAAAAGCTTCTGAAGGTCCAGTCTCCAAAACTTCCAAAGTAATCAAAACTTCCAAAGTATTAAAGGCCAAGTCTATTCTTCCAAAGATGGTGTGGAAGATGAAGGAAGGCCATGTGACTGAAAGTTCTTCATCTACAATAGCAAATGATCCTTAAAGCTTGCATACCGGATCAATAACTATTGAACTATCATCAACTCACTTTGACAAGACCAAGACTAATAACGATTGGGTTTCCAAATTTAACTAACCATCTTTTCTGTGCAGGAACATCTGAAGACCAAGGAAAATGTATGGATCATTGGCAGTGGCTATTCCAAGCACATGACAAGGAATGGCTCTTTGCTTCAGAACTTTGAGAAAATTGATGGAGGATCAGTTGCTTTTAAAGGAGAATTAGGTGGTTACATCACTGGAAAGGGTAGGGTCATAAATGGTAAGCTCAGTATTGAGAAGGTAAACTATGTCAAGGAGCTTGGATACAATCTTTTGAGTGTATCCCAATAATGTGATCAGAGTCATAACATGCTCTTCACTAAGCATGAGTGCATTGTTCTCAAGCCCAAGGTGATCATTTCTCAAGAGCATATCCTACTCAGAGCTCCCAGGAAAGGGAACATGTACAAGATGGATTTGCAGAAACCTCCCCATCTGGAGAAGTTTCTTGCTTTTATTTTAAAGCCAACAGTGATGAGTCTTTCCTCTGGTATAAAAGAATGTGCCATGTAAACTTTAAGAACATAAATAAACTGATTAAGAATGATTTGGTAACTGGAATACCAAAGAAAGAGTTTACAAGTGATGACCATTGTGTTGCATGCCTGAAAGGAAAGCAACACAAAGTGTCTCACAAGCCAAAGGAAAGGAACTCCATCACTACTCCCTTACACTTATTACATATGGATCTCTTTGGCCCTACCAATGTAAAGAGTTTAGGAAGAACTTCATATTTCCTAGTGATCACAGATGATTTCACAAGATACACTTGGGTTTTCTTTCTTAGAACTAAGGATGAAAACCCTGAGATCTTGAGGAACTTCATTCTAAAAATTGAGAATCAATGTGATCACAAGGTCAAAATCATAAGATGTGATCAAGGAACAAAATTTAAGAACCCAATCCTTGTTATATTTTATGATAAAAAGGGTATTACAAGACAATACAGTGCTCCCAGGACTCCTCAGCAAATGATCCTTAGAGCTTGCATATAGGATCAATTACTGTTGCATTATCTTCAGTTCACTTTGACAAGCCGAAGACCAATGAGGCTTGGGTCTCCAAATATAACTAACCATCTCTTTATGTGTAGGAACAGCTAAACACCAAAGGGAATGTATGGATCATTGACAGTGGTTGTTCCAGGAAAATGACAGGCAATGGCTCTTTGCTTTAGAACTTTGAAAAATTGATAGAGGGCTAGTTGCTTTTGGAGGAGAATCAGGTGGTTACACTACTAGAAGGGGCAAGGTCACAAATGGTAAGCTCAACATTGAAAAGGTAAAATTTGTTAAGGAGCTTGGGTACAGTCTCTTAAGTGTATCCTAATTTTGTGATCAGATACACAACATGCTCTTTACCGAGCATGCGTGCATTGTTCTCAAGCCCGGGGTGGTCATTACTCAAGAGCATATCTTGCTCAGAGCCCCCAGGAAAGGGAACATGTACAAGATGGATTTACAGGAAACATCCCCTTCAAGAGAAGTTTCTTGCTTTCTATCTAAAGCAAATAGTAATGAGTCTTTCCTCTTGTATAAAAGAATGTGTCATGTAAACTTTAAGAACATGAATAAATTAATTAAGAATGATTTGGTAACTACAATGCCAAAGAAAGAGTTTACAAGTGATGACCATTGTGTTGCATGCCTGATAGGGAAGCAACACAAGGTGTCTCACAAGCCAAAGGAAATGAACTCCATCACTACTCCCTTACACTTATTACATATGGATCTCTTTGGCCCTAGCAGTGTAATAAGTCTAGAAAGGACCTCATATTGTTTGGTGATCACTAATGACTTCACAAGATGTACTTGGGTCTTCTTCCTTAGAACTAAGAATGAGACCCCTGAGATCTTGAAGAGTTTCATTCTGAAAATTGAGAATCAATGTGTTCACAAGGTCAAGATCATAAGATGTGATCAAGGAACTGGATTCAAGAACCAAATTCTTGATGTATTTTGTGATGAAAAGGGTATTACAAGACAATATAGTGCCCCCAAGTCTCCTTAACAAAATGGTGTTGCTGAGAGGAGAAATAGGATACTTATTGAAGCTACAAGAACCATGTTATCTGACTCTAAACTACCCATCACCTTCTTGGCAGAGGCGGTCAACACTGCCTGCTATGTGCAGAATAAAGTTTTAGTAGTCAAGACTCATGATAAGACTCCTTATGAACTATGGCACAAAAGGAGACCTTTCATTGGTTTCCTCAGATCATTTGGATGTCCTTGCACCATCTTGAATACCAAGGATCAAATAGCCAAATTTGATGAGAAATCAGATGATGGATATTTTATTGGATACTCTTCCCAAGCTAAGGCTTATAGAGTATACAATCTCAGAACTAGAGTAGTTAAGGAGTCAGCCAATGTGACCTTCAATGAGCACACACCCAGTATGAAATGTTCTGGTCCTGATTGGCATTTGTTCTTCACTTAGTTACCAACTATTTTAAAAAATCTTATGAAGATGTTTCAGGATCTACAGGTACCTTATCAATAGGAGATTCTGATCCAAGATTTGAGCTAAGAAGACCAAGTGTTCAAATTACTTCAGCTCCAGTGGTAACTAGCCCTGTAGTTGGAAATCCTATCAGCACAACCATGACAAATTCTTCAGCTGATACATCTAAGGTGCCTATAAATTCTAGCACAAAGGCACAAAACTCTAATGAAAGGGTTTCTAATATGGGGGGAGATGGAGGTGGTGATAGTGATTAAGAATTTCTTGATGCTGATAACCACTCCATAAAAGACAACATCAATGATGTCACACACTCATTGGATCAAGCTTCTCTTGATAAGTGTGTTGATGTAGTGGATGACACTCAAGCATCAGATCTAAATTTTACCAATTTTGATCTATCCAATCAACTTGCTATGATTCTTCAATTAAGAATACACAAGTCACATCCCACCACAAACATCATTGGAGATGTTGAGAAAAGGGTGAGAACAAAACGACAATCCCATGATAAAAATATTTGTCTATACTCTTGTTTCTTGTCCCAGATTGAGCCTAAGAAGCTTGATGATGCTCTGAAGAATGGAAGTTGGGTTGAAGCATTGCAAGAGGAGTTGCTTCAATTCAAAAGTGTAAGGCCCCGTTCCCGGAAACCTCACAATTGGTCAACCACAACATTATTTACATAAAATTAGTACATTTAATTAAAACATCACAGCGGATTAGATTACCAAAAACCATTCATTGCATTAATATTTAATCTTGCCAAATAATACATCAATGTATAATAGGAGTTACAAAAGAAATGTTTAGTTGTATTACAAAACAACATAATTATCATGCACGAATGGATGCTAGTCTTGCCCGCCAAGTAGCTTTCCCCTGCGTGCCATCCTTAGCGATAAGTTACCTGCCAACTGAAAATGCATAAAAGTCAGCGTTTCTGAGTGAGTTCTAGTTTTACAAAAAAAATTTAAAGTCCTTTAATTACATATATAAAAAAATATCATTTTCTTAAAATGCTTCCTTTTCGCGAAATCCATTGCTTCCGTACGTGATCACACATCATATGTACAACAAGATAATATTCACTATTATCTTTCATCATTCTTCTCATTCATTTCGTATTTTCATTATTATCTTTCACTTTCTACCGGACCGGTGTGCATACCCCGAACATTGTGCACGAAGCGGGTACTGGGCCGAAGTCTATAAATAGGCCCCTAACATTGCGCACGAAGCCTGACCCAGTACCTAGGGCATACCACAAGGGTCCCGTCAAACTCAAAGATTGACCCTGTGTGCATCCTTCGGGTTAGCTAAACCGCACACAGTTGAGCTAACAACAACATGGTCGTGCACCTCCATTCAGTTTGCTTGCAAGACTTTCATTCATTCGTTATGTTCCACTTTTCATTATCATTAATCTTTCGCTTCATTTATGATAATACTTTACGTATACGAGCGTAAACAGACCACGTAAAGTCACGTAATAATACGTAATATTGAACATAAAAACAGGCCATAAACAAGCATAATACCAACAAACATAACCACCAAAACATCCCAGGGTTAAACCCTAAAATTTCTATTTCCCAAAATTTCAGAAATTTTTCTAAGTCATTTAGGCGCATGAGCACTATGTAGGCGCACCAACACTTAGACACATGAGAAAACTTAGGCGCATGAGCACTGCTTGGGCGTATGAGCCTTACTTAGGCGCATGAGCACTGCTTGGGCGCATGAGCCTTACTTAGGCGCATGAGCACTTAGGCGTCTGAGCAGTGGGTGCATGAGCTGGTACTATTTAGGCACATGAACAACTCTTAGACTACTGGGAAAAATTTCAAGGCGCATGAGGTACTGTTTGGGAGCATGAGGTACTGTTTGGGCGCATAAGAAAGGACTTAGGCGTCTGAGCTAAATTTCAGGCGCATGAGCCGTATTTGGGCGCGTGGGCAGTAGACATAAGTGTTTCTAAATTATTTCTAGTCCCAAACATCATTCTAACATGCTCATAACTTAAATCTATCATTCTAAACACCTAAAACAAGCATAAATCCAAGAAATACAACCAACCAAACACAACATACATACGGTTAACATACATATAAGTTGTAAAACATTTTATATGCATTTTCAGCCCTAAAATACGTTTAAAACAAGAAAACCAGACTTCAAGCAAAACTCCACCGAACTTGAGGGCACAAAGAGTTCAAACAACCTAAACACACCAAAACACACAACCAAGCACAAAGAACACATAAAAATCGGTCCCCATGCTGAAAACTCAGCTGAAACCGAACCAAATACACGAGAAAATACTCACCTTAGCAAAATGAGCTTCTTTCTCTCTCTAGAACCGAGAGAACTTCTGTTCTTCTTCTTCTTCTTTGTTCCTAGCCGAAAGTAGATGAAAAAGCAGTAGCACGGGCGGCCATGCCCTTTTAGATAATAGAATAATAGTGTTTTGTACTTTGTACACTTTACCCCCTCCACTTGTGTCCATTATCTTTTCTTTTAAGATACTTTTCTTTTCCTTTCTTTTTATTAAAATTTTTGGGTGTTACAAAAATATAAAAGGCTTGGAACCTATGCCCTCTTCCTTAAGGGAAGATTACTATAGGTACCAAGTGGGTTTTCAGGAATAAGAAAGATGATAGAGGACTTGTCATCAAGAACAAAGCAAGACTAGTTATTCAAGGGTACATACAAGAAGAAGGGATTGACTACACTGATGTTTTTACTCCTGTAGCAAGACTTTAAGCTATTAGGATATTCCTTGCATTTACTGCATCCAAGGATTTCAAGTTCTACCAACTTGATGTCAATTGTACCTTCTTATATGGTGTGATAGATGAGGAAGTGTATGTCAAAACAACCACCTGGCTTTGCAGACCTAAATCATCCTGATTATGTCTGCAAGCTTGATAAAGCTCTCTATGGGCTACATCAAGCTCTAAAGAAGTTGTATGAGACAGTGTTCCTGTACCTCAATCAGCATGACTATAATACGGGTACTATTGACAGCATACTCTTCATTAAAGGAATAGGGAATGACTTGATGCTGGTTCAACTTTATATAGATGACATCATCTTTGGGTCACCTAATCTAAAGCTCTACAAAGACTTTGAGAAGCTAATAAAGAATAGATTTGAAATGAGTGCCATGGGAGAACTCAATTTCTTTCTAGTAATTCAAGTGAAGCATGTTGACAATGGCATCTTCATAAACCAGTCAAAGAATGTGCAAGACATACTCACCAGATTTCATCTAACTAAGTGTAAGGTTGCTAAGACACTCATAGTTAGAAACCACTCTCTAGGACCTGATCTTGAGGGCGAGTGTGTTAATGAACATCTCTACAGGGCTATGATTGGGTCTCTTATGTACTTCACTACCAACAGTCCTGATATCATGTTTGCCATATGTATTTGTGCAAGATATCAAGCCAACCCCTGCTAAATAATATTTCAGATTCATTGAGCTTGGATCTTAGGATTCATTATGTTCATGACCTAGAAATTCAAAATTAAGATGGGTGGATGTGTGTGACTCAAAGAATACAAGAAGCAGATAATAATAAGTAGATGATTTCATTGATGTTGATGAACAAGTTACAACGAAAAATCAAATACAGAGATGGATGCAGATCAAACTCACCCAAAGGAGAGGATTTCTCCTTGGGTGGTGATTCATACCATCAGAAACACACACATAAGAACCACACTTGCAAAAATGCACTAATGGGTCTATTTATACTATTTTTACATCATGACCTAATTTTGACTTTTCTTTTTGTCTTGATGTTGACTTTGTCTTGTTGACTTTGTCTTGTATTTGTTTTTCTTCTGTTTATCAACTTGGTCTCTGAACTCGTACAATGAGATCTTCAGTTGGCTTTGATTATCATTTGGTAAGCTTTAGTTTATTTAATTGTTGAACCTAACAATACTCCCCCTAAGCTGATGCTTGCCAAACTCTAACTTTTAAGATCTTCTCTGTCACATGTTTTCTTGATCAACTGATGTTCTGACACAGTTCATTGTAGTTCTCCTCCTCAGATTTAGCTTCTCCTAATATATTTTTGACAAAGGATAGAATCCCTTTGGGAATACTTAACGCATTGGATATGGGTCGTATCACTTTTGGATTACTATTCATATCACACTCAAAGGATTTGAATGTATTAGGCATATGATGAGGCTGTGAACTTCAATAAACAGCATCAAGAACATAAATCAATCTTGAAAACACTTCCACTCTTTGAATCTCTAAAATAACTTGATAATTTCCCCTCTTTAGTTGACTGTCATTTCCCTTAATTAAAGTCTATCTAACTGTTCCGCTCAGTAGATAGACACAGGTGCAGAAAGTCATCACAGAAGATGAATCCAAGTACTTCAGAAGGAGTATTTGATAGTTGTACAAATCCCTGAATAAATCAATGATTATGTGACCATAGTTGATTTCTTCTTTTGTTTTGAATGCTTAAAATGGATATGCCTATTGGTTGCAATCATCAGCATTCATGATAATGTCTTGTTCTTGTTTGTTGTTGTCAACTATTCATCATCATATGTTATTGGATGAATTGCATTTGAAGTTACTCAGCCGCATTAGGTGAGTAACTCATCTGCACTTGTTACACTAAAGCAGCCGCATTTGTTACATATGTATAATTTAATGAATCTGCATTAGTGTACAACCATCCGCATGTGAATAGTTACCATCCGCATTTGTATGATGATCATCCATATTTGTATGGTAAACATCCATATTTGTATGGTAAACATTCGCATTATGTATGCAAATCATCAGCATTTGTTTGAACACATCAGCATTTGTATCCAAAACATCAGCATTTGTTTTGCACACATCCACATTTGTATACAACTTATCAGCATTTGTTTTGCACACGTCCGCATTTGTATGCAACTCATCAGCATTTGTTTTGCACACATCCGCTTTGTATGCAACTCATCAGCATTTGTTTTGCACACATCCGCATTTGTATGCAACTAATAAGCATTTGTATGTTGTTGAATCTCATCAGTTTTCAATAAATGATTCATAAGGATACATATGGTAGCCGCATAGTTGGATCCCCAAGCACAACATGTGTGCAATTTTACTAACCAAACTTAGATGCATTCGGTTGTGTTTGAGCAGCCGCAATGATGTTCTTGATATCAATTTCGAATGCAGTTTTGGTCAAACAATGATTTAGGATTTCATACCAATCAGAAACTTTCTTGATGAAAGGCATGAATTAATGATGAATCATCATCGATTATGAACCCCAAGGTTGATTTTAACCCTGATTTGCTTGAAACCCATCAGATTTGTTAAAAGTTTTGGGTGAATAGTGACATCAACTTCTTTTTCTTCTTTCTTTGATTTTGATCTTTTAATATATTCATTGCATCAAGTTTTGTGATGATAATCAGGGAGTTGATTAATCATGCATAAATTGTACTAATTTTGAATAGATCTGATGATTTTCTTCTTGATTTTGAGATGAACACATGGGTTTTCTTCCTTTTGAAGAACAATGACTTTGTTCTTCATTTTTTTGGTTTTCTTCTTTGTTCTTGACATCATAAAGTTGAAACTAGATCTAAAAAATAGATAAATCCAACAACCAACAGCTCTGATACCATTTTGCTAAATCAATATTTCAGATTCAATAAGCTTGGATCTTAGGATTTATCATGTTCATAACCTAGAAATTCAAAATTAAGATGGGTGGATGTGTGTAAATCAAAGAATACAAGAAGCAGATGATAATAAGTAGATGATTTTATTGATGTTGATGAATAAGTTACAATGAAAAATCAAATACAAAGATGGATGAAGATCAAACTCACCTAAAGGAGAGGATTTCTCCTTGGGTGGTGATTCACACCATCAGAAACACACACACAAGAACCATACTTGCAAAAATGCACTAGTGGGTCTATTTATACTATTTTTACATCATGACCTAATTTTGACTTTTCTTTTTGTCTTGACGTTGACTTTGTCTTGTATTTGTTTTTCTTCTGTTTATCAACTTGGTCTCTGAACTCGTACAATGAGATCTTCAGTTGGCTCTGATTATCATTTGGTATCAGTTTATTCAATTGTTGAACCCAACAACCCCAAGATGTCACACTTGGTTGCTGTCAAAAGTATTCTCAGATATCTCAAAGGTGCTCCCAAACTGGGACTTTGGTATCCAAAAAGTTCTGACTTCAATCTGTATGCTTATACAGATATTGACTATGGTGGCTGCAACATGACTGCAAAGTCTACATCTGGGGGATGTCAATTCCTTAGTGGAAGGATAGTCTCATGGCAATGCAAGAAACAATCCTGTGTGTCTGCATCAACTGCTGAAGCTGAGTACATTGTTGTTGTAAGCTGTTGTGCTCAAGTGCTTTGGATTCAGAATCAGATGTTGGACTATGGATTCAACTTCAAAGAGACTCCCATCCACATAGACAACAGTGCTATCTCCATTACAGAGAATCCTGTACAGCACTCAAAGACAAAGCAAATCAACATCAGGTATCATTTTATAAGAGATAATTTTGAAAAAGGATTGATAAAACTAGTCTAAGTTAACACAAATGAACAATATGCTGATCTGTTTACAAAAGCTTTTGATGAACAAAGATTTAAGTATTTTGTATCAGCTATTGGGATGATTAACTTTGAGTAGATTTTCTTAAATTAATTTCAAGATTATTTTTCAAACATGTGTGTCATAAGTTGTTTATATTATCACCTATATAAGCCCGGTTTACTTTGGAAGAAATTTTTCAAAAAATGATATTCCTTAGAATTTTGAGAATTTATGATATGTTTTCTTTCGGAAGACATCAAGTTGACTTTGGAAGAAAATTATGTCTTCAAAACTAATAACTACTTCTAAGAAATTTACCTTCGGAAGAAATTCTGATATATCTTCCGAAGCTTAATTATGCTTCTGAGTACTTGTATGTTTTGAATGATAATTTTCTTCCGAAAGCAATTAAGTCTCGAAAGTTGTATTCATACTTTGAATAAAACTTCTGAAGTTTGATATCTTCCAAAACAAAATATGTCTAAGAAGTAAAAATACTCCAAATATTTTTCTTCCAAAGCCATTCTTATCAGACTAAGGAATATCTTCTGAAGCCAAATTGGCTTCGAAAGTTTTCTCAAAACTTACGGAGACAAATTACCTTGGGAAGATTTAGACTTTCAAGAAAACTACCTTTTTGGGCAATTTTTTAGAGGTGGGGCCGAAATCCGGATTTCAAAGTTCCCCCTCTTTCACCTTCCTCTTCATCTGCAGAAGTTCTAACACTAAATTCACCCACAAACCACCTTTGTTCTTAGCTTTCTTCACTTAGAAGCTTTCTAAAACGGCCAACCCTGAACCCCAAAGCCAACTAGATTTTTCCATGCATTTATATAGGTAACATAATCAAGTTACTCTGTTGTCATCTGAGAAAGATCCAGGTTTCTCAGATGTTTGACGCTTTCTTTGTCAATCAAACTACCTCACCGCACTCACAATTGACCCTCCACTGTATGAAGAACAGCTCCTAGACTTCTAGAGGACCTGCCAAGAGGTCATCTTAGATAGTGAGAAGGCACTATCTGCCACAATTTAGGGGAGCACAATTTTCATAACTCCAGCCACAATCAACACTCATCTAAGGCTGGATGATGAAAAAGGCGAGTTGTCCTTCCTCAAATCTACTGTAAATGACTCATTATGGCAGATGGTCTATGAAGGGGACTAGATTGTCAGAACCTTCAAGAAAGGTAAGGTTTCCTCTCAATGGAAGTACCTCCTCCATGTCATAATCCACTCTCTAACTAACAAACATGGAGGTTGGAACCAGATTCCTAAGGACTTATCCTATATAGTCCATGGGATGATTCAAGGGGTCAAGTTCAAGTACTTCAAGTTTATTTACCTAAACTTGCTTCTAACTTGGACTCCTTAGAGTACTATATATTTCCTAGATATGTTCAACACATTATTAACTGTGAACTGGGCTCACAGCTAAGGGGGACAGGTAATACTCTTAGATTGGGATAAATGAAGCCTGACATCTTCAAAATCATAAGAAAGACCACTATTGGCTTCTCAAGGGTAGAAACAATCATGGTCCTAAAAATGTTAGAGCTCATTGATCAATGTAATAACTTGGCAGCAACAATTAATGTTGAACCCATACCTTCTACATATACACCACCCTCATAGCCTAAATAACCATCATCTACACCAGAAAATCCAAACAAACCCCTGTTCAATCTACTCAGATTGAGCAGGTCCCCATATCACCACCCATGCAGGAGGAAGTGGAACCAAGAGCACTTACTTCCCTTAAGGAGTAGACTACTCCCTTTATTTCTCTGATCAATGCTGAGGTTCCTCATGCTCAGCCTGATGAGCTCATCACCCCAGCCTTAAGCCTTCAGTCTGAGTCTTAAAACTCAAGTGATCAGCCTTCAGGGGAAATCTACCATCCCCAGTCGTTAGACTTAAACCAACCCATCCATGATATCTAATTCTATGATGATGAGGATATGGGTTTTAGTGAGTACCATGAGTCTCTCTTCTGCACAAAGAGAGATTAGTGCTCCTGAATCACCCATGTCTCGCCCACATCATTCACCCCAAACTGAGGTGGACTTCCCTAAACATGTTCAGGAAGTCCATATGGAAGAGGCTATCACTTTTCCATGTGATTACATCACTCAAACCTCAACCATGGCAACCTAGCCCATTGACACTTCTTTTGAAGCTGTCATGGTGCAGGACAAAATCCAGTAGCCAAGAACCCTAAGCTGGTGATGAGGAAGAAGACTTTGGTCCTATTATCTTATCCCCCATGTTTATTTTAATGAAGATGAGGGGAGTCTGCAACTAAAGGTGCAAAAACTGTTTGACAACTGCACCTATTTAGTTTCAAAGGTAAGTCACCTGGAATCTCAGGTGGTTACCTTACAAAGGCAGGTCAGTGACTAGCAACTTGAGATCACCGATCTCAAGGGCAAGTTAGCTGAGAGACCTTCCAGGCAAACTCCACCAGGTCCACAAGAACCTGTGGATGTGGCAGACCTAACCCTTAGCTCCCTTCTGAAAGAGGGTGATGCTACCAAAAAGGAGGAGCAAGTCCTACCTACAATCACAGAACCTAGGAGTTCTATCCAGAGTATGGACATAAAGGACTCACCACCCTTACTTGTAGTTGTCCATACTCAACAACCTACTCAGGCCCACATTGATATGGATGCCCTGATTCAAAGCCTGTTTAAGGAGGGCATACCAAGGGCTATGTCTACCCCATCTTACCTTGCTAAAAATCCAATAGTAGGATAGAGGTAAAGGCTACAGAGCTGCTCCTCAAGATTAAAGAAGAAAGAAAAAAAAGACTACACAAAGCTCCTACCCTCTCTCAAGTTCAAGAAAGCCCTGAGGCAGATGCTATGGCAACAAAACAAGAAACTTAGATAGTAGACCTACTTCCCTTATCTGTTGAGTACATTGAATTTGAATACCTCAAGCAGCATGAGCAAGAAGTGCTGAAAGAGCAAAAGGCTGTTAAGAGGAAGATGAGGGAAGAGGCTGTAAAGTCAAGAGCCACCATGCTAGCCAATCAGAAGAAGTCTACAGACAGACTGAAGATGGTGAGCTTCTTAAAGCTATATGGGTTCTCTGGAAGGAGAATTGGTCCAATGTCTCTATCCACAATGGATGAGCAAACTAGGGTGATCAAGTAGAAGATAAAGAGGGGTGAACTGGTTGACTTGCGTTCTCCACCAAGTCAGGCTGCACCTGAAGCTGAGGTCAAGGTTGAACGATAAAAGATAACACAACCTGGACCTAATGTTGCATCTCAGCCAGCTTCATCTTTTGACCTATAGCAGGATCCTAATCCCTCTCCTTCTAAATATGTGAAGGAAAATGACCCAACTAAGGAGGAGAAACTAGAGAAATCTGGTACTCAAGACCAACCTCAGTTAAAATACAGAAAGATGAAGAGGATGGCTATTAGAAGGGACAAGAAGAAGATGAAGAAGAAGAAGTACAAGGCATCCCCCTCTACACCTCAGGATGGGTCAGAACATCCTGAGGGTGATCAAGAAGAAGCTGCTCAACAAAGTCCACTCATTATAGAGCCTCTTGCTGCTGAGAGACCTATCCTGTCTTGGGCATTTGTTACTAACCCAAACAGATGGTATGTCATTAGAGATCAAGGGGGTCAAGATGTGTACTTCTGGCAAAACATACTTGACCTCCCTCTGCATGATCTCTATGACATGAGAAGGTACTTTGAAAACATGAGGAATCCTGACCAACTGATGATAAAGAGAATGGTCTTGATTCTGATGAGAACTGTCAACAGATGAAGATCAAGATTCAAAGGTCTCTTTTAGTTTTTGTAGTATCAGCCTAAGGGGAGTTTGTAAGGATTACACTTAGAGGCTGATGCAACCAAAGAGCTCTCAACATGCACATGTGAAGTACAAGAAAGTTACTTCAGAAGGTTTGATACAACTTAATGAATTACACTAAGTATCAAATCTTCGAAGCCAAATGACCATTTCTTTCGAAGCCAAAGATGAAGTATTCCAAAGCTTTAAGACAAAGTCTTCCAAAGCCAAGAGACTGATTTCTTCCAAAGATAGAGAAGACATACTTTATCTGACTTACTTTTGACAAAAGCTGAACCATTTTCCGCTGCCATCTAAGACGACTCACCAACTTATATGAGTTGTTAAAAAGTCTATACTTTTTTCAACTGTAGAACATGGTCATAGTGTCTGTAACTTTCTTCTTATGTGCTTTTATCCTTTTTGTAATATATTAGGATGTAAGCTATGATATGTCATAGTGACCAGTCAAAAGGCAATATCTTGTTGTTTAGATTAGTGTTTCCAGTTGGCTTTTAAATTATGGCCGGCTATAGGATGTAGTATAAAGTATCTCAAGTACTTGTTATTTGATTTAAGATTTATAACACTTTGTAAAAAGAACTTGAGAGCAATATATAACATTCTTGAAAACCATATTATTGTGTTCTTGTTATTTTATTTGTGTTCTTTGTTTCACCATTAAGTCGGTTCCCCATTTGATCTGTTAAGTGTTCTAAGTCTCTACAAACATTGTGAAACTATTGCATTGACCTCCCTACCTTGGTCCTACAATTGGTATCAGAGCATTTCAGGCTATTGATTGTAAGATCTCACTATCTTATATCGGTATAAGCTTCCTATATTCGTTATAAGTAGTTGATGTGCGGTGCACCGGGACATTATCAAAAGATGGTTTATGAGTATTGATCATGATATATTTTTTATGTATGTTTTATGTACCTAGAATGTTAAGTTTTCCCCTAATGTTTATTATGTGTTTTAACATAGTTTAGTAGACCTATTATTTTGGATGTATTAAAACGAATAATTTATCATTATTTGCTTGGCTTTGACCTGTTCATTTTCACGAAAAATAGAGTTTGTACAAAATTAGTCACTACAAAAATTGGGAATAAGAGTTTATTTAAAAATTGATTAAGAAATAGATTTTGTTCGAGTTCGACCTGCCCTAGCTGAAAATTTGTAAAATCAATATGATATATATTAGAACATCAAAATTAGTGATCTCATTGAAAAAATTCCTTGGCCCCACCATGGCTCTGCCTACTTATAAATTGACAAGTTCAACTAGACTTATTTACAAACTAAGCATATGCAAGCGACCTTCAAGTCATCGAGTTACTCGAACAGTACTACTAACAACTTCTACCTTATCCAAGTATTTAAAAGGGATAACTTTACAAAATAGTAATCAAGTTTCTCAAGTGTTCCATTAAAGTTACCTTAAGTATTTGCTATTTAACGAATGACATATTAATTCTTATATAATTGTTATAATCTAATATTTTTTTGTTATTTAATAACATATTATTAAATGAATGACATTTTGGTAGTATAGATAGTTATTAAGGTCCAATTTACAGATTTACGCATTAAAAAAGAGATACATCGTATAATTCAAGGACAAAAAGTATGTTGTTTGTTCATTAAGGACCTTTTAATAATATATGCATCACATAACATATGCATTAAAGAAAAGACACATCACAAAATTCAAGTATAAAAAATATATTGTATGCAGGTCCATTAACAAGGATCTTCTATACATTACCGGATCAATACCAATAATACAATAATGGAAACCGAGTATTGTGGGGTGTCATATCTTTATCTCTAGGTGATACATGAAACAAACAAAGCAATAAACAGAAGAAGCCACGCACAAGAATCACAACAATATGTAATTGTATTCACTAAAATATGTTTTTATAGAGAGAAGTTCACACATACACAAAATGGTAATAACTTTTTATAGTGATCACTAACTGATCAATTGAAAGTTCCTAACTTAATCAAAACATGGTTTCGATAGAAACTTACTTTCCACTTACAAGCATTTGATTGAATTCTTCAATTAAAATTAAAGGTACACTATCAGTTAAATACAAAAGATAAAATACAAAATACGTCTTTAAATACCCAAAAATACAAACAAAAGCTTAAATACAAAATGTCTTGACTCTATAATCTCCCCCTAAGCTTTTGGTTGATCTGTCTTCTTTATTTTAAAAGTGGCCTTTGACATGGGCAGTGCATTTGGTGTCGTTACCCGGTGGAAGGCTTTGGCATCGGCTTCATGATTGTTTTTGCACTTGATGTGATTCTTGTATAGCACTTCCATGTCCTCCGGTTGAACCTTCAACGGCTCAATAGGCTAAAAAATACATATAACCTACTGACCCTAATATAAAATCATGGCTTTTGCGGATTCAAGATCAAAATAACACATCACAAACATCTGTAGAACCCTTCCACCAATTCTCCTTGGAAGAGGTATATACCTTATTACTTGTATTCTATTCTTTGACACACTTCGTCTCGATTTTATTAGCTTGGGCCATGTGAAGTTAGTTTTGCATTAACTCTTGAGAAACCATGCAAGAGTGTGGCAACAGGTGTTGGTAATTTTAGTGATATCAACGATTTTAGTGCTATTGGATTAACTTGTTGAATCTGGTGAATTATATTAGTGTCTAAATGAGTTAGGTGACGCGGCAGTGCGGGCTCGTTTTACACTAATACAATTAGTTGTGTATATGAATAAAGATATTGGGCTTACTAGACTTATTTTATTAATAATAGTGGGACATAGAGGCATTTAACTACGTGGGTTTTAGTAGTTAATTAATATCACTCACTTGATTAATGGAAGTCCAACATTGAAATACATATACACGCTCACATATAAAATGAAGATTCCAGATCAAAAAAGAGAGGCAACGTACGGTTTTCTCTCTCGCAGACCACAAAATTCGATTCTCAAAATCTCAGTTTGAATCCGATTAAACACTTGATATGTGCAATCAATTGGTTTAATCTGATAGCGTTCATCATGTTTCTGAGATTTATCCAAGATATCAATTTTGTTGATTTATGTTCCGTTCGTTGGTTCAATGATTGTGTTTCGGTTCAAATCGTTCAATTCAAAGGACTATTCATCTGTTATTAATCACAAGGATCAAAGGTACTGGTTTATGGTTTACAAATTATAGAAGATATGGTTTGATTTTGTCCACAGATTACAACAAAGATTACACCAATTGTTAGATTTCGTCGACCGAAACTTAGATATTCAAAATATTGGTGTGGACAATTGAATCTAGTGTCATGCACTTGTGGAATTACAATCAAAGGATATTAATAATTCAAGGCCAGTGGGATTTTAATTAATTAAACTTGGATCTACGAAAGAGATTTCAATTGTTGGAAATAGATTTAATCTTTTATGTTTGATTTAAATTGAGATTTGGATCACTTCAAATAAATTTGGTTCAAATGGAAAGTGTGGAATCTGTTCGGGATATGTCTAGTAAGTTTGCCAAATTGGAAAAATTTGAGGGTCAAGACTTTAGGCGATGAAAAAAGAAGATGCATTTCTTGCTGACGACATTGAAGGTTGCATATGTACTTTCTATGCCAAAGCCAGACGTAGGGGAAGATAAACCTTAGATCAACAGAGAAGGAGACTCAAGTGGGAAAATGATGATTATATCTGTAGAGGTCACATACTTAATGGTATGACTGACTCACTCTTTGACGTGTATCAGAATGCAGAATCTGCCAGAATGCAAAATCTACCAAAGATCTCTGGGATTCTCTTGAAGCAAAATACATGGCTGAGGATGCATCAAGCAAGAAATTCCTGGTAAGTAATTTTAACAATTACAAAATGACAGATTCTAGGCCGGTAATAGAACAGTATAATGAGTTGTTGCATATCTTGGGTCAATATGCACAACATGATATGCATATGGACGAGTCAATCTCTGTGTCGAGCATAATCGACAAATTTCCACCTTTGTGGAAGGACTTTAAACATACTCTTAAACATCAAAAAGAGGACCTGACCTTGGTTCAATTGGGTAGTCATATCCGAATTATGGAATCACTTCGGGCTCAAGAAGTTGATAAAACCAAGGGTAAAATCCCAGCATCATCCTCGGTTAATGTTGTTGAAGATGATGAGAATTTTAAAAGGTTCAACAAGTTAAAGGGTAATAAATGCAAGTTTAATGGTGACAACAAACATCCCATTAAGAAAGAAAAACTTGCTTGTTGGAGATGTGAAAAACCGGGACATTTCAAGAAAGATTGTCAGGTGAAAATGTCAGGCGGAAGCAAGGCTAATGTAGCCGGTCCAATTGGGTCAAAAGACCCAAATGGGAAACCAGGTTTGTTTCCTGTCTCAGTTTCTAATTCTGTTAAGAATTATGTTTCTTTGAATTCTGAATCATTCTATGTTCAGGACGATGAAAATGCATGGTGGGTAGACTCGGGTGCTACAAGTCACGTGTGCAAGGATCTAAGGTGGTTCGAGGATCTTAAACCAATTGAAGATGGATCCATGCTAAGAATAGGAAACATGACAACTGAGCCTATCAAAGGAATTGGAAACATTAAACTTGTATTTACTTCTGGAAAACAACTAATACTTAATAGTGTATTGTATGTACCAGGGATTCAAAAGAATCTCTTATCTGGAATTATGTTGAACAGTTATGGTTTAAACAGGTCATTGAGCCAGATAAGTTTATCTTATCTAAGCATGGAACCTTTGTTGGATTTGGGTATTTATCTAATGGTATGTTTAAACTCAATATTCATGTTCCATTCACTAATGAATCTGTATGTATTGCTTCCTCTTCATCTAGCAAGGTAGACTATATTTTTAAGTTATGGCATGTTAGATTAGGTCATGTTAATTTCTTTAGAATGAAAGATATGTCAAAAATAAGTTTGATACCTGCCTTTGATATGCATGATAATAATTGTCACACTTGTAAATTAACTAAGCTTACTAGAAAACCATTTAAGGATGTTAAGAGGGAATCTAAGGTATTAGAACTCATTCACTCTGATTTATGTGACTTTCATAGCACACCATCTCTTGGTAATAAGAAGTATGTAGTCACTTACATAGATGATGCAACACGATACTGTTATGTGTATCTTGTTCACACTAAAGATGAAGCACTTGATAAATTTAAAGTCTATAGACAAGAAGTTGAGTTGTTTCATGGTGATCTAATTAAAAGTCTTCGAACTGATCGGGGAGGGGAGTATTATGATCCAGTGTTCTTCCAGTCCACTGGAATAATACATCAAACTATAGCTCCTTATACACCACAACAGAATGGTGTTGCTGAAGAGAAATATAGAACATTAAAAGAAATGGTCAATTCCTTGTTATCATATTCTAGTCTAAGTGATGGATTCTGGGGAGAAGCAATGCTAATTGCATGTTACATATTAAATAGAACTCCTAACAAAAGAAACAAAATAACTCCTTATGAGTTATGGAAAAAGAAGCCTCCTATGTTAAACTATTTAAAAGTTTGCGGTTGTAGAGCTGTTGTTCGTCTTACTGAACCTAAATGAAAGAACTTAGGTGAGAAAGGAATAGATTGTATATTCATAGGCTATGCTAAAAATTCAAAAGCCTATAGGTTCTATGTTATAGAACCTAATGACTTGGTGTCTGTAAACACTGTCATAGAACCAAGGGATGCTATCTTTGATGAAGACATATTCACTTCTGTGCCTAAGCCGAGGGATCTCATCCACAATTCTCAAACTAGGATTTTTGATCCTATTAAGAATATAGTTGTTGATTCTGTTAAAGCATCTGTTAATGTTGACAGTGCATCTATTCCTTCTGAACCAAGGAAAAGCACAAGAACTAGAAAGGCTAAGTCCTTTGGTTCTGACTTTCATCTTTACTTGGTTAAAGGGTCCAGGAGTGATATTGGATGTCAGTATCAATATTGCTTCAATATAGAAGAGGATCCAAAGACTTGCAATGAAGCAATGGCATCTCGAGATGTTGCTTTCTGGAAAAAGGCAATCCAAGATGAGATGGATTCTATCATGCAAAATAATATGTGGAAATTAACTGATTTGCCACCTGGGTGTAAGCCTTTGGGTTGTAAATGGATATTTAAAAGAAAAAGGAATGTTGATGGTAGCATAGACAAGTTTAAGGCCAGATTGATAATCCAAGGCTTTAAACAAAAGGAAGGAATTGATTTCTTTGACACATATTCTCCCGTTGCTAGGATTTCCACTATAAGGTTATTAATTGCCTTAGCTTCAATTTATAAAGTGATAATTCATTAGATGGATGTGAAAACAGCTTTTCTGAATGGTGAACTGGATGAAGAGGTATACATGAAACAACTGTTGGGTCTGATAAGGATAGTCTATATTATCAACACAGTCAAAGTCAACAAAGGTCAACGTCACTGTCAAAAGGCAAACAGACACGTTCGAAACGAAGAACCGAGACAAGATGTTGAAGATATAAATGACTAGGAGTTTATTGTTAATAAATATATTTTGTGTCAACAAAATATATTATGTTTAAGTCATTTTTATGTTTTATATGTAATTTCTCTAATTGTCTAAGTCTAGGGGCTTAATATGTCATTAGTGAATATTATCACTATATATAGATTAATGACAATTAGGTTTTATGAGCGGGAATGAGCCATTGATTGAGGGGCTTTCACTTTATAATATATTTAGCAATCAATTCAGATCAAACAAGGGTTTTATTGAATGTTCTTGAGGTGTTCATCGTTGTTCATCCATATTTTATAGTGTTTGATCTATATTTTACACAAATATCATTGATATATGTGTTATCAATGGGATTTGTTTGCGTTTATCAATCAAGTGCACTGTATCAACGATCTGGTGGACCATAATTTGGTATTAGAGCCATTATGCTCTTGATTATTTGAGTTTTGTTTGGTTTTCAAGTTTAAAGTCACTGTTCCATTCATTTTTGATCTGATCTGCATGTTTTGGACATGGAAATTGATTGATGATTGCTCTATTTTGGTGTGGGAAGCTTTAGAAATCATCAGATCTCAAATTCATTGAGATTTGGATGAGTTTGGATTGATTTCGTGCTAAAAAAAGTCGTTCAGATACGTAGGGCGAATCTACAGCTCTTCCAGCGAAACTGTATCTTCATTCAGCGAAACTACTTAGTTTCGCCTGCGAAACTAGAGCTCTATCAGCGAAACTACACAGTTCTTGATTTTTGAATCTGGTTTCTTCGTCTCTGCGAAAGTACATGCGTTGAACGAAACTTCATGGTGTTTTTGTGCCAAACCCAGTGAAATTGCTGCCAAATCTGATTTCTGAATAAAAGTTCAACTAGTTTCGGGTGAAACTACCCTGTGAAACTAGCATCAGCGTGCCACTGCTGGGCGAAACTGCTGTCTAAATTACTAGCGAAACTACTAGCGAAATTGCCAGCGAATTTAGTGAAATTTCAGCGAAATTAATTTCTGATCATGTCAAAAATGGCTATTTCAGAAGTCCCTAATTCCTTCAAATCTGATAATATAATATCAGCACAAAGTCAGTTTGATTCTTTTGCAGCCATGAAAGATGAAAAGATATCTGATTTTGTTGATCAATTTCTGATGGTGGCAAGCAACCTTAAGAAGTATGATGACCAGCTGTGGAACCATGAACAAGTCACAAAACTTTTGGAATCTCTTCCTCCACAGTGGAGTCCACAAGTTAGATTGTTAAAGCAGGAAAGAAATTTTGCTGACTACAAACTCATTAAAGTTATCAACAAGCTGAAGTCATTTGATTTGGATATGAAAAGAGGAGAGTATAATCAATTCATGTATGGTGGTGTATCTTCAAGTGTTGAGATCAAAAAAATTAAAGAAGTCAACCATGCATTGATAGCTGAGGTGGTAAACATTGATGAGGATTCTATTGAGGATTTTGATCCTTTTAAAGAATTCAGGTGTGACACTCAAGGTGAGAGTGTTGGTGATGTTGGTGATTATGAAAGTCGGTGTAAAGTTCAGGATGAAGGAAAGCAAGAGGAAGGTGAAGCTGAAGAAGCTAAGAAGAGAGTTGCTGAGGAGGAAGAATACAAAAAGAACACTTCTGTCTGTCAATGTGAAAAAGCCCTAGCTGTTGAAAAGCTTGTTATGGGACTTCCTTATTAGGTTGTTCAAGACATGTGTTCTCCTCCCTGCAAAATTCATTTATTTGGAGTTTATAAAGCTAACAGATTATTGTTAGAAAATGAAAAAAAATTAAAACAAATAAACAAAGAACTTAAAATCAATGAGTCCAAATATTTATCAAACTAAGAGAAGCTTTAAAGGAAAATGATCTTTTAAAAAGAAATCTTTTAGAAAAGAAATTCGAGATTAATGTTTTGAGCGAACGAGTCATATTAGCAGAATTTGAGACTAGCAAGCTTAAAACTAAACTTGATAAATGGACGATATCAGGGATGAAACAGGAAGAACTATTCTGTAAGCAAAGGGGAGCTAGAATCAAAATGGGTGTGGGATGTGGTGAAACTTCATATGTTTATCCTCCTCCTAGCACTCATTGTTACTCTCCTATGCCTCAACCGCATTCATCTAATGATTTAATTGAAGTTGCAGATACTAACAGTCTACATGCAGGTTTAAGTAGCGTTAATCACTACTGAATCAATATTTCAGATTCGTTGACCTTGGATCTTAGGATTTATCATTTTTAGATCTGAGAATTCAAAATTAAAGACGGGTGGAAGTGTGTGAATCGAAAGAACAAGGACGTGTGTGTAACGTATAATGTTATGATTTCATTGATGTTGAATAACAAATTACAATAAAGAAACATATACATAGATGGAAGAACATCAAACCCACCCAAAGGAGAGAAATTCTCCTTGGGTGGTGATTTACACCATGAAATACACACACATAAGAACTACAAGCCACTCACACACTTTGCAAGAACCATACATTACAAGTGGAACTAGTGGTTCTATTTATAATGTTATTACATCATGACCTAATTTTGACTATTCTTGTGGTCTTGATGTTGACTTTGTCTTGTGTTTGTTTTGTTCTGTTTATCAACTTGGTCTCTGAACTTGTATAATGAGATCTTCAGTTGGCTTTGATTGTGGTTTGGAAAGCTTCACTTTATCAATTGTTGAACCCAACAATCACAAAGAGGTTCGAGATGAATATGATTCTCCTGTTGGTTTGGGACTCATCAAACAAGGATCTGATAAGCAAAATGATAATTCCACCCTTAATGCTTCAAATCCAGTATCAGGTGTTTCCCATAACTTCTTTAACAAATTCAAAACATGTAATATCTCTTCTTTTGTTCCTGTCAGGTTAGTCAAAGAATGAACAGCTGTGGAATCGTCAGGCAATCAGAACTCAAAAAGTGGTATCAATCAAGATCCATTGGAAGCAGACTTGTGTATACAAGACTGGACAAGCTCAGATGATGAATCAAAAATCATTAAGTCACCTGAAGTTGTCAAGTCTCAAATGCTTCCAAAAGTTGAATCAACACCTATACGGATCTCATCTCTAAATGCTAAACAAATCAGCAGTTCCTCTAAATCTCAGCAGAAGCACTTACCATCTTCATCTGCTATCCATCAAGCTCGCCATAAATCTGCCTCCAAGTTTGCCAAGTTACCAGTCATATAAAAGGGTTCTCAAAAGAATGTTCAGATCTCATCTCTTCGAACATCACACGCCAAATCACAGCTTAGTTCGAAATCCATATCGACAAAGCCTCAAAAAGTTCAATCTTCTAATATCCGAAAGAAGAAGCTTCAAGGTTGTCGACAAGCTGCAACAATCGTAAAGTAGGATCCACCCTCTCCTACTTTCCACGGGACTACAAAGAACCAAAAGCCTTTCAAGGCTTGCTTTAGATGTGGAAAAGAAGGTCATGTGCTAAAGAAGTGCCCTCAAGTTCAAAGACAGGATTCGAGCGGTAAAGATAACACGGGTTGCTTCTCAGGTTCAAAAGGTAAAAAGCACACATTTTGAATGGTTGGATTACGAACAATTTATCCAAACCTTCTCATGTGAAGCCGGTTTCACATGATTCAAAGATAAAAAATACCAATGTCTCAAAATTAAAATCTATTCCTTCGGGTCTTAAACAGAAAATGATATCCAAATTAAATTCATTCAAATCAAAAATAATTGAACAGAAACAAGTTTGGAAAGTAAAACAAAAGGTTAAAGAGATAAATGATTTTTCAAAAGAGTGTGTGCTTAAGCAGGTTATGTACACTGATGAAAAAGGAACTCCCAGGACCACGATGGACTGGGTCCCTCTCTCTAACTAATCTGTTAATGAGTGCAGGAATAGTTCAGGAGGACTGTTAGTAATCCGGTTTACCGATAGAGAATGTTCCTCAGTCAAATTTGAAGCGGAACAAACAAGTTATGGTTTTGGTATCTCATCCATATTTTGGATACTTATCTGCACTATTACAGTTCACACTTCACAATCACTGCATTTTTCTTGGTACTTCATTTCTCATCTTTTTACTAGTATAATTTGGAAGACTTTCTTTGCTAGTGTAATTGAAATGGGAACTAAGAACTTGATTTGGGATGACTGAAAAATGATAGTATGTTTTCTTTGTATGCTTGGTTGCATGACTTGTACCTTTGTACGAAATGATAGTAACTGATGTAGATATCTGTATCACTTAAAATTCTAAAATCTAAAAAGACAGTTTCATTATATGATATGCATGGTAGGCTCAGCCCGAAAACGAAGTAAACAGTGATTTTGTAGCCTAACTAAAGCTTTAGAACTCGGTGATAAGGATCATTTTCATGACATCTCGGCCTACATAAAGTTACAAGTCTTATCAAAAACGGGTTGAGAGTATCTGACTTCTGCCTTGATCCCTTCCATTCCCAAAATCTCCCTATCCCCAAGTCCTGAATGTAGCTTCTCGTTAGCTCTTCAGATGTATATTTCGTGCTTATCTCCTCTGCTATGCAGAAGCATTGACCTGGAGCGATGATCTTCTCTGTTATACGTGAGTATAGACCTGAACCTCTCATCAGCACGCTTAGATGATCATCTCCTCTGTTATACGTAAGTATAGACCTGGAGCTCTCATCATTCGTTCCCTAAAATTAAAGCACAATGATTCTTAAACTAAGATCATTGTTGAACCTCAAAAGAAAATCAACCAGAGTTAATCATATTACTCCATAAGCCCTGATGACGGGATAAGTTTTTTGCTGGATGTATGTGGGAACCAAGTTAACTGCGCTTCTCTAATCGAACCTAAAACATGATAAAATCAGTTGCATGTCACTCGTTGAAAAGGATAAGGCATGGGTTTAAATTGGAAAATTATACCAACAATCATTCTTGAACTGTTTTTGGCTATCAAAATTTTAAAATCGTGATCAGACTCTACTTCAGTGTGATCTCACTAACTTGTCGATGTTTAAATACATCCTTGTGCTTAAGTATATCTTGAGGATATGATCTTATGATCGAATTAGTTCTTGGTGCAAGGTGATTAAAAAAATATATATATAAAAAAGGGGGGTTTTTCATTTTAGATTATTTCAAGTCTTCCACATTATGCTATTAAAATGTTATTATTTTCACATGCATTTCACGGGAAATTGCACACATAGATAAACACGGGTTTATTTGTTAACTGAAATGATCTGATAGGAAGTTATGAGATTGTGATTGTGATTGTGTTACAGATTTTTGCTTCAAATGATGGCCGATCATCAGCTGAGCAAAGTACCTGACCAGAGAACCTGTTTCTCAAGTTTGCAGAAGATATCGAGCTAGGATTCCTCCTCCTACATCTTCTGAAGCACTCAAGAATAGGGAGTTGGAAAAGTTGTTCCTGATCATTCACAAAGAATGCACACGAAGAGGGGGAGCATACAAAAAGGGGGAGCCTGAAAGATGAAAAATCTTTAATACTAGATCATCAATTAGGGGAAGATTGAAGATCATTATATGGTTGACTTATCGGTGCTGATCACGATACAAGACGTTGATAATGATAGACTAAGGGGGAGTATTGTTGGGTCTGATAAGGATGGTCTATATTATCAACACAGTCAAAGTCAACAAAGGTCAACATCACTATCAAAAGGCAAACAGACGCGTTCGAAACGAAGAACCGAGACAAGATGTTGAAGATATAAATGACTAGGAGTTTATTGTTAATAAATATATTTTATGTCAACAAAATATATTTATTTATGTTTAAGTTATTTTTATGTTTTATATGTAATTTCTCTAATTGTCTAAGTCTAGGGGCTTAATAGGTCATTAGTGAATATTATCACTATATATAGATTAGTGACAATTAGGTTTTATGAGCGGGAATGAGCCATTGATTGAGGAGCTTTAACTTTGTAATATATTTAGCAATCAATTCAGATCAAACAAGGGTTTTATTGAATGTTCTTGAGGTGTTCATCATTGTTCAACCATATTTTATAGTGTTTGATCTATATTTTACACAAATATCATTGATATCTGTGTTATCAGTGGGATTTGTTTGCGTTTATCAATCAAGTGCACTGTATCAATGATCTGGTGGGCCAACAACAACCTGAGGGTTTTGTTTTACCTGGGCAAGAACACAAAGTATGTAAATTAATCAAATCACTGTATGGTCTAAAATAAGCCCCTAAACAATGGCATCAAAAATTTGATGAGTTTATCTTATCTAATGGGTTTCTCTTGAACCAAGCAGATAAGTGTGTATACAGCAAATTTAACTCCTCTGGCAAGGGGGTAATTATTTGTTTGTATGTGGATGATATGTTGATCTTTGGTACTGACCTAGATCAGATTGATAAGACTAAGAAATTACTGTCTTCTAATTTGATATGAAAGATCTGGGGGAGGTAGATGTTATCCTAGGTATAAGGATAAAATGACACAATAATGGAATATTAATGACACAATCTCATTACATTGAAAAAGTATTGAAGAAATTCAATTACTTTGATTGTTCTCCGGTTAGTACTCCAATAGATCCTAATATCAAGCTTATGCCTAATCAAGGTGATTCTATTTCACAGTTGGAAGATTCAAAAGCTATTAGATGTTTGATATATGCTATGATAAGCACAAGGCCTGATATAGCTTATGTTGTAGGAAAATTGAGTAGGTTAACAAGTAATCCAAGCACACATCATTAGCAAGCTGTGAATAGGTTGTTTAAGTACCTGAAAGGAACCATAAATTATGGTTTGTGTTATTCAGGTTTTCCTTTTGTTTAAAAGGGTACTCTGATGCAAGTTGGATAAAAAATATGTAAGATCATTCTTCTACAAGTGGATGAGTATTCCTACTTGGTGGTGGTGCTATTTCCTGGGCATCAAAGAAACAAACTTGCATAACTAATTCGACTATGGAATCTGAATTTGTTGCTTTGGCTGTAGCTGTGAAAGAAGATGAATGGCTAAGAAATCTGATCTTTGAGATTCCATTATGGCCAAAAGAGATATCATCTATCTCTATCAGGTGTGATAGTGCAGCTACTTTGGCTAAAGCATATAGTCAAGTGTACAATAGGAAGTCTAGACACTTAGGTGTTAGGCATAGCATTTAGGGAATTAATCATGAATGGTTTGATATCTGTTGAATTTGTAAGATCTAAATTTAATTTGGCTGATCACCTAACAAAAGGGTTAGGAAGAGATCTCGTGAAAAGATTAGCTATAGGGATGGGTTAAAACTCCATTTAAATTTCTTTTGTCAAGACACATAATTCCCATCTAATACAATGATAGATGCTGAATTTAATGTGGAAAGCTTGTCATGTAGAAATTTGAACACATCAACAAGTCATCCCAAGGTTTGTGTTCGGACAGCAAGATAAAGTAGGTTGAAGTATATCTTCTTAATAGTTCTTTGATAAATTGCATTTGTAGGTGCAATATTAAAAGAAACTACCTATAAGAATATGATGTTTAGCCGCTTCAAGAAGCTTGGACTTGGCTTCGATGTATTCTTTGAAGGATTAGGACACAGGCTAGTAAAATATTATGTCAAGTGAGAATTTGAATATGTAAACTTATGTGTATATTCAATTCAGTTATTTATATGGATAGCAAGGGTTCAATCCATAGTGACACCCTGATATTCTAATATTTGAATGTGATATACTAACATGAAAATTCAATCCGCAGGACATTTTCATTTATGCATAAGTTTGTGTTATGCGAGAGATATTTAAGTTAATCATTGATATCACTAAAATGGGGGAGGAATGTTGGTAATTTTAGTGATATCAATGATTTTAGTGCTATTGGATTAACTTGTTAAATCTGGTGAATTATATTAGTGTCTAAACGAGTTAGGTGACGCGGGAGTGCGGACTCGTTTTACACTAATACAATTAGTTGTGTATATGAATAAACATATTGGGCTTACTAGATTTATTTTATTAATAATAGTTGGCCATAGAGGCATTTAACTACGTGTGTTTTAGTAGTTAAGTAATAACACTCACTTGATTAATGGAAGCCCAACATTGAAATACATATACACGCTCACATATAAAATGAAGATTCCAGATCAAAGAAAAGAGAGGCAACGTACGGTTTTCTCTCTCGCAGGCCACAAAATTCGATTCTTAAAATCTCAGTTTGAATCCGATTAAACACTTGATATGTACGATCAATTGGTTTAATCTGATAGTGTTCATCACGTTTCTGAGATTTATCCAAGATATCAATTTTGTTGATTTATGTTCCGTTAGTTGGTTCAACGATTGTGTTTCGGTTCAAATCGCTCAATTCAAAGGACTATTCTTTTGTTATTAATCACAAGGATTAAAGGTACTGGTTTATGGTTTACAAATTATAGAAGATATGGTTTGATTTTGTTCATAGATTACAACAGCAGGAACCTGTCTTTGAGATGGTTTATTTAATGGAAGCTTCTCAGATCAAATCCATGCAAGATAGAAATGTCATTTGGGTGGGGGGGGGGGGTTTGAAGTGTTGTACCCCTACCCTCGTATCTTCTCACCAGATATAGCTTCCTCTTATCATTGTACCTCCAAATAATAGGTGGTTGCTTGAGTTTTTGATACTCAGCCCACCACTCATAGGTTCTCTGTGGCTCCTACTTTTGCTTCATTTCCTCTTTGTACTTCTCAAGCTTCTCTTTGTTGAACCATGATGGTTGTTCCATAACAGAGTGTTAAGGAGGAGTAGATTGGGATTTACCGGCAGCCTAACTAGAGCTAGTTTCTCAAGACTCCTTCTTTCTTTCATCTGCAAAGTCAAAGAAACCCTTCATAAGTTCATATAGAGTGCATCTTTAGCTATGAAGGAAATACTCTCAGGGTGCTTAGACTACTGCATATGAACTTTTGGATGGTCTTCAACCATCCTAAAGTTATTAATATCCTAAAGCAGCTTCATGAAGTCAGGATCCTTTTCATCATCACTCTCAAAATAATCAAGGTTGATGATTTCGAGAGTTTCATCAATAACAGATTTGCCTCGCTCTAGTTTCTTAAGCTTGAATCACCCTTAGTGTAAGGTTACAGCTTAACATTAACAAAATGGAAAGACTAAGTGATGTTAGGGTTTGAATGAATAATAATAATAGCTCTCTTGGTGAATAGGAGTTGGAGTACTGGCATTTGATTATGTCTCCTCTTGAATTTGTGTTCCTTATTTAGTAGGATCTAAAGCAATTGAAGGAGAAGGTTATATGCCTTGATCAAGGACTTGGTCATCTTTAACTATAAGAATGTCTTTTTGAATGGACTCTTCCTAATAAGTAGTCAGTGGCAACTTAATAGGATCAACTATAAGATCAGTCAGCATGGTATGCCTCTACTTCTTCTTCAGATTTAACAAAATTCTCATCAAAATCTAGATAAGGGATTTCCGGTTCAAGCTCTCCAATGATCTTCCAAAATAAAGGAATATAACACCATCCCACTTGCCTTTGGCTATATTATATAGCCAAAGGTTTGTATGGTTCTCATACTATTCATTCCAAAAAGATCACACTATTGTTTGAGTGTATATATAATGAAAATAGACCATACGCCCAAACTTATCTAAAATAATATATCAAGCTTATATCATTATACAAATTTTAATTTTCTATACACACTCGTACATATGTAAGACTAAAAAAGCCTTTATAATACCTTGAGCCCGGTCTTTGAAAGCTTAGATTTCTTTCGGTATATATCTTCAACTCATGATAATAGCCAAACTTAAGCACAAACTTCGTAAAAACTTAAGAAAACTCAAATGTATTCTCAGCTCAAAAAACTCATATCATTTATAGTTCTAAAGTAAAGAGTCAGAAGAAATACAATAAACGAGTAAATATTTTAATTATCAAATGAATTATAATTAAAAAGTGGTAGTAAAAAAGTATATTTAGTGGTCAAATCAGCCACCTATGTGGAATATGTACACAGTAACATGTTACTAGTCTTTTATATATTTAATACATCATAAACCTTGGTTATAAAAGTGTGAATGGGAGAGTTGCGATGACAAAGTGCAACCAATTCAATAGAGTAGGAATGATTTTTGTAAATTTAATTATTATAACATGATGGGATCTGGTAAAGAGGGTTATTAGGGGCTCAAAATCATTCACCCAATAAAGGATGTGGCCATCACGTGATGTAGGGGCTGGTGTGATGGTATAATTGAATACAAGCTTGTGCTAATTAAAAATAATTTATTAACTAATGATATCAACATATCTAGATATGTTAATGTTATACATTTAGATTGTACGTATTCGATGATGTGCCATAGAGTGTGGTGTCCATGAAATATTTGTTTTTAATTATATAATGATACTGATTACTAAAATACAGACTTGATTATTTATTAGATTTCAGTAAATGAATATTATGCGTATTTTTGTATATATATTTAAGTGAATAAGACTTAAAAGGCAAAGGTAAGACTGAATCATAAACAATGATCATGATTAATAAAGGGTATAATGAATTGGTGCCTTAAGCGATCCAAAATCAACATGATTGATTCGACCAGGCGAGATCATGAGTGAAATATCATGATCGAGTCGACTAGGCCAGATCAGTAATGAATAGAAAATCGAAAGAATTGACTTTTATCTAGTTTATTTATATTTTTGAAAAACGAAAAAAGGTTATTCGTTATTATTTTTCTAAAAAAGTATCATAAAATGAATTTCTTTTATATTTAGTTTGAGTATAATATTATTCCTTTCAAAGCATGTTTAGATGGGAACGTATAATTATGCATCAACCCACACAACGACGGCGAATCAGCCTTATGTGTCATATGCGTTACCATTGTTCATATACTTAATTTCCTTGGATGCATTTACCTCTCAACCACCTTGGACATGTGTCACATTTATAGGGGTGCACGTGCGATGTGGCTGAAAACACGTACTTATTCTAATTTGCAATAAAATTTAAATAAAAACTATAGCAATACCATACTCAAATTAAAAAGAATAAAACACTCATTTTAATAGTGTAGCTTTTAAAAAAATATTAACGTATGAAAAAATTATAGCCATTTAAAATCGCAAGGGAAAGTGGTTTAAATGTCTCAGTTGTAATCACGTAATTGACAAATGTGTAAAAGATTATTTAGGTCGTCAACTTCATAAAGATAATATTACACCTTTAAAGGCTTAAACCCTTAAAAATTAATTTAAGAAAAGAATTCCGTCTTTCTCAAATATATTATAATATAGTATAGATAAATGCA
The DNA here is from genome assembly GCA_025506505.1 of Flaveria sonorensis. Taxonomy (NCBI): domain Eukaryota; kingdom Viridiplantae; phylum Streptophyta; class Magnoliopsida; order Asterales; family Asteraceae; genus Flaveria; species Flaveria sonorensis. The sequence continues at coordinate 43,984,722 of CM046440.1, read as the reverse complement.
TATAAGTATACACATACATACTACACCCATCCACATATATTATATTAATTTCTAGATCAAATAAAACGTTAACTTTTTGCTGAATGGATAAATGAATTTGATGGTTAAAATCAATCCGGTAGTGTTATTATAATCTGTGACATCCGTCACTAAAATAAGTACAGTGACCATTAAATTTGACCGTTGACTTTGACTCTTTGACTTTGACTTGAATGTTGACTTGGTCTGAGAATAGTGCATTAGACGCGTGTAGACACGCGAAGTTCTAAAACTGTGCATTCTGGGCCTAATATGTGATAATGGGCTTAGGGTTGGTGAAGTGAGACATTCACCGGTGTGGATGTAGTACGATGATTATGTATCTTGAGCTTGATCAAGAATTTCAAAACTTAAAGTATTAAAATCTATGTTAAGAACGAAACAAAAATCGAACATGTGGGCTTTCCCTAAATCCTACTAAATAGACATAATTTAATTTAAATATATATAAATTAAATAATTTATATAGCATATAATAGTCCGTTGGAATCGTATTAACAATGAGAATTTAAAAACGCAAAAATTGGAGGACGCGTGAATCAGGACAAGACAGAACTGGACGAGACAGGCAACGGGACCGGGAGGCCCACCCTTGGCCCCGCCTTGGCCGAATTCTTTCAAAAGAGAAGGGCTTTCTTTTTGTTTTCTTATTCTTTCATTTTAAAAACTTATTCTCTAAGTTTTCTCTCTAGAAACCCAAGCCACCATCAATCTTTTCTTCATGTTCTTTATCATCTTCATCGAAAATCAACATCATACTATCATTCCATTGATTTTTGAAATAATCAAGACATACAAGATCGTGTTCTAAGCAAGCCTTGTTCATCTACTAATCTTCCGATAAGAAAATCATTGTTTGATGATTTATTCATTGTTCTATCTTGATATTGATGATATTCATCATCTAAACTCAAAATCATCATCTAATATTTTTGTATTCTCTATTATAAACGTTGGATCGTGAAGATCTAGGTGTTTCGGGTGTTGGACTCCCCAACCGGTAAAACCCTAATTCTTAATCTTTGTATATTCTTTGATCTGTCAAAATTAGGTTGTAGTCTGTGTGACCTGATCATAATGGAAATCTTGGGCTTATAGATTGCTGTTGAAAACATTAATCTTGCTTCTTGAATTGATAGACATGTTGGGAATCAAAACTATGTACCGATTAACAATGTGAACCGGAAGATTAAAATCTAAACTAACTGTTTTGGGAATAAAAATTTGTGATAATCTAAGTGTCTAATACAAGATTTTTTCAATTTGTTCATGAAATAAATGTTCTTTAAGGTATAGGGCAAATAATGGTCAAATATTGAGGTTTGGGATACGAAGGAACAAGATTAAGAAACTGGACAACTTGCTGTTAAAAAAATGAGATGTTTTGTACAGGTCATAAATAGGTCATATTAAGCCCCAATGGGTCGAACTTTTCATCTAAAAACAAGTTCAATGAGTCCTCTAACTTACCCAAGTGGTCTCGTGTCGTTTCGATATCGTTTGGTCCTCCAACTTGGCAAACAAAACTGAATGTCAAAACTGACGAATTCGGGCAGAAGATTGGTCTGTGTTCATCGAGTCATATCTTTATCATATTTTATCCATTTGATATGATTCTTTTTCTAAATTTTAATTTAAATTTTTATCTTTCAAACCATACCTATTACATAACATTTCGTTACCGTTTCGACCTCCAATCAGTTTATACAAAAATGGTGCGCAATCAGCTCTACATGCTGAAATATTTTGATAAACTTAAAAATAGGGATTTGAAACTAAATAATAAAATAAAAAAATCTTTTTTATTTAAAAGTCGTTAAATGAAATTTAAAAGTATAAACTAAAAATATCTATAATTCATTGAATATGGACTAATAGATGTGCATCAAAAGACATTAATAAAGTAATATAAAGCGACAACCAAAACTCTAAATGTGGTGAAATTTAAAGTTTAAATCTGACATTGGACTTATTCTATTAGTAATTATTCTTTCATAAATAAAAACCTTCATGGACATTAAGGATTGAGCTACAAGGATTATACACATATTGGTCATTTTTGTTCTTTAGTAATCCTTTTGTGATTTGTAATTTTAGTGCTTGCTTTGCGTATTGTGGGATTTGGACTGTACTATTTTGAGGTGAGTTTCACGGCCCCTTTTTAATATGTTTTACTTGGGGGAAAAGCTTGCTTATTGTTTTAGACTATGTCATGTCTTAAAGATTATTTTGGAACATTGTATGTGGTTTGGGTCATGGGTTGAGTCTAGATGTTCATACATGAGGGTGTACTTGTGCTTGTGCTTGTGATTATGCTTATGCTTGATTGTCATGAAAAGGTATTGTTAGTACTAACGAGTTGACATCCCCACCCTTGTCATTCGTATGCTAGTTGAGACTGATATGGCCTATGCGTGCCCTTGGGTGAATATAATCCTGTTAATTAGACTTGGACTGATCATAAACTTGTGTTGATATCTATGGCTGCCATGTACTCTTACTCACATACAAACTTATGTAAATGTTATACACGGAAAATTGTTTGTACTTTTAAACCAATGAACTCACCAACGTATGTTAACTTTTTAGAACATGTCTTTTCAGGTAACGGTGCTTATGTACTTGGACAATGACTTTAAACAAGACCGCTCCTTCAAGAGCATTAGACATTGAACATTATGTTATTATTGTATTTGTATTTGAATTTGATTGATCTAGTACTAGTTGTTCTGGTTTGGAACTTTTGGATTGTTTGTGCATATATGGAATAACGTTATGGTATTGATTGTTCTTAACACTTGTTCTTTGTGTCGGGCGATGTCATGATCCATTGACGAAGAATTCATTTAGAGATTCTCTTAGGTCCCAATGTGTTATGACGATCCCGTCCATCGCTCCTCGTGTTTCCGCTACTAGCGGGAGTGTGACATAATGAATGAAAATGAAAAGTTGAATATGTATAAAATAGAAAATGCACCTCCTAATTTTGACTTTTCATATAAAATACTTTTATTAATGATATCGCATTGATACACCTCGTAATGAAGTAACATTGAGAAGAATTTAAAAATAGTCAATTATTGTCTTTTAAGATGCGATAGAGCCTTGTATTAAATTGATACAAGCCATTTGTTGGGTAGCGGGTAAAACTCTAAATCCCATGTTTAAACAACTTTAAGGATAGTGTTTGACATTTTTTGACGCAAGATGAACTAGAAGAGATTTTGGACGATTTTTGGATTATTGGAGAGCATAACTAAAGAATCTAAAAAGATTATTGAAGATCTTGCACCCAATTAGCGTTTAATCATGTTAACAGCTTGATTTGAATATCAATTTCTGTTCTTTTTTTATTTCCAGAACATGTTTATGGCTGAGATGATTATTTTCTTTAATATGGTTGACTAGTTTTCTTATTTATCAATTATCATCTAGGTTGATATGAATCTTGGTTGTATTGATTTTTCAGTTGACTTTACTTATAACTATGTGTTGATTTATTTAGAGGTTTAATCTTTATCATTTATTATTTGTCCAGATGCTTTTTTGTATTGTTTATGTTAATAATTCATGTGATTGCGTCATTAGTGGTTAGTAGATATACCCCAAAAAGTTGATATAAGTACTTGTAAGTTGTTGATTTTAGTTTCCAATCTAGGGCTTAAGACCTAACGAGTGATTGATAGGTTCTATAGCGTAAATGGTTGAATTAGTATGCTACCTTAGGTGTGGATCTTAATAAAAAGGTTTGAATATGTGTTACTATCATTCATGTTTGTTAGTTAAGTTGATTGTACGCTACGCCTAGTGCGATGTAAAACTTCTTGATTATGTTAAGACGGTTATAAGTCACAAATTAATTGAATTAAGGTTTGCTGTGTACTCTTAGGTTGTTGGTGTGTTTGTATAGAGTTTAAATTTCTTTTGGTTATGGGATTATGAGCCTTTACCTGGCATTGGTCCTGTCCTTGCACTTCGACACATCTGTTGGCATTACATTGTTGTAATTCTTAAGGTAGACATGCATCGATAGCTGAAGCTTTAAATAATTATTCTCCTGATTTATCTTTAGCGGGGTGGGGGAGTAAGTCTATTAAATAAACAATATCATGTCTAAAGTCAACTAAATTAGTTAAAAGGATAAGACACCTTAGTAATAAGTTTTCCTGTTATAAGGATTTTTTTTATTTAGGTTATATTTTAGATTTTATGTTCTTTAGTTTTAATTAAGTTTTTATCATTAGTTTTTTATGCTAAATATCATTAAAGGATTTATTATCAGTAGTTCTTGTGTCCATAGGAGTTCTTACCTTATAGAATAAAATATATAGAGAGAATACATATATAGAATAAAATACATAAAGCCTACATAAAGAATAAAATAAATACAACAATAAATACATATAATTATTAGGCTTTAACATCGCTAATTAAACAAAATGGTGGTGGGCATAGCCATAACAAGGAATGAAAGAATTGAAACTGAGGTCTGGGAAGAATCTTTGTAAAACTATATATCACCTAAAGCTTGTCGTAATGTACTTGGTGTATAATTTTCACGATGAGTCAAGCTCTTGAATAAAATGATAATCGAGGTCAATGATCTAACCACTTTTATGAGAAACCAGATTCTAAGTAAGAAACGCCCCGGTTGTCACAAAGAAGAGTCTGGCGATCCGGTGGTAAAGCATGTAGTTCTTGTAACAGATGTGTGATCGAGATAATTTCAGCAACACAATTGGGCATGGCATGATATTTAGATTCACATGCAAACTTTAGGAAACAAGATTGAAGGACCGTTAAAGGGTGGTCAATGCAACAGTTTCACAAGGTGGAGAGATTTAAAACACTTAGTAGATCAAATAGGGAACTGGTTAGCATGAAACAATGAACACAAGTAACAAGAACAATAAACAAGAACATGCAAATATGGTTTTCAAGAATGATGTATATTGCTCTCAAGTTCTTACAAGTGTTACAAAGCTTAAATCTAAATACAAATACTTGAGATACTTTATACTACATCCTATAGCTGGCCATACTTTGAAGGCTAGCTGGAAACACTAATCTAGACAACAAGATCAATGTAGAGTCAAAAGGCATATTGCCTTTTGACTAATGACTATGACATGTCACAGCTCACATCCTAATATATTACAAAAATAATAAAAGTACATAGTTGGAAAGTTACAGACAAAAAATCTTAATCTAAAGTTGATAAAAACATGGACTTTTCACCAACTCATATAAGTTGGTGAGTCTTCAGAACAGGCAGTGGAAAGTTGTTCAGTTTTTGTCAAAAGGTGATTCAGAAAAAGCATGTATTCTCTGTCTTCGGAAGAAATCAGTCTTTGGCTTTTGAAGACTTTGTCTTTGAAGCTTCGGAAGACTTCATCTTTGGCTTCTAAAGATATGGTCTTTTGATACTTAGCATAATTCACTGAGTTATATCAAATCTTCTGAAGTAACTTCCTTGTACTTCACATGTGCATGCTGAGAGCTCTTTGGTTGCATCAGCCTTTAAGTGTATTCCTTACAAACTCCCCCTAGGCTGATGCTACCAAAACTGAAGAGACGTTTGAGTCTTGATCTTCATCTGTTGACAGTCCTTATCAGAATCAAGACCATTCCATTTATCATTAGTTGGTCAGGATTTCTCAGACTCTTAAAGTATATCCTCATGTCATAGAGATCATGCAGAGGGAGGTAAGTATGTTTTAGTATATGCCTTGACCCCCTTGATCTCTAGTGACATACCATCTGTCTGGATTGGTGGCAGACATCCAAGAGACGATGGGTCTCTCAGCAGCAAGAGGCTTTACTTGAATAGGAGTTGGATGAGCAGCCTCTTCTTAATCACCCTCAGGATGTTTTGATCCATCCTGAGGTGTAGAGGTGGATGCCTTGGACTTATTCTTATTCTTCTTGTCCCTTTTTATGGCCATTCTTTTCCTCTTTCTATACTTTAACTGAGGAGACCGGCCTGTAGTACAAGATTGTTGTTGTTTGTCTTCCTCAGTTGGGTCCTTGTCCTTCACAGGTTCAGAAGGAGAATGAACAGGATCCTGCTATGGATCAGAAGATAAAGCTGGTTGTGATGCAGCACTAGGTCCAGATTGTGTTGTCTCTTGGGGTTCAATCTTGACTTGGTGAGAATGCAAGTTAACCAGCTCACCCCTTTTGATCTTCTGTTTGATCACTCTAATATGCTCATCCATAGTGGATAGAGACATTGGACCAAGTCTCCTTCTGAAGAATCCATACAGCTTTAAGAAGCTCGCCATCTTCTGTCTATCAGCAAACTTCTTTAGATTTGCTCTGATGGTGGCTCTTGATCTTGCAGCCTCTTCCCTCATCTTTCTCTTTGCAACTTTTTGCTCTTATTGCACTTGTTGCTTAAGCTGTTTGAGGTATTCAAACTCAATGTAGTCATATGGTAAGGGAAGAAGGTCTGCTGCCTGATAGAGAACTATGGCACTCACGTAGGTTATCATGTTTTGCCTTTCTTGTTCTCTACCTTCCTGAGTTTGTTGCTTAGTAGCCACAGACTCTAGCTCAGGATTTTCCTGAACTGGGGAGAGGATAGGAGCTTTATAGAGTCTTTTTCTCCTTCTTTCTTCCTTGATCTTGAGAGGCAATTCTGCATTCTCAGCTTCTTTACTCTCCTTTGACACTTCCATGTCAGCCAGTTCATTTAATTCCTCTAAGGGAAGAGAGATGAGTTCATTAATGTTGTAGTTCCTGGACCCCAGATAGTTTAATCTGGCTACCCTTGACTTATTATCTTGAGTGCTTGGTCTGGGGATAGCTCTGATTGCAGCTTCCATAAAGCCAGGGATCCTACTTGAACTCTCTCCCCTTGCCTTCCTCTTTCTCTCTCTTCTCCTCCTCAATCTCCTCGGAGGCCATCTTCCTCTTCCCTTTGTCATTCATAGGCCTGTGTGTAAGGCCCCAATCCGGGAAACCTCACAGTTGGATTTGAACATCAGAAACTCAAGTTCTCGAACATCAAATTTTATTAATATACACAGCGGAAAGTACAAAAATTACCGTTGTTTAACATTTACATCAAAAGATCACATGGCTAACTAACAAAAGTTCTATGCCAGGATGTCAGTCTCAATCAAGTGCCAGGTAGCTCTCCCATCCATGCCAAGCTCACCCAAAATGTATAGCATATCTGTCAATCTAATATGCATACAAAAGTCAGCGACGCTGAGTGAGCTCTAGGTTTACTTTAACAAAACTGCAACATACATTAAAAATGTAAAAACTTTAACCTCGTTCATCATCAACATCGTCATCGAATTAGTTCGATAACCAAACTTTAATGTTAGCTTTAACTTTATCGATTTCTTTATCATTACGTTACCCACACATTATCAAATACTTTAGCATCGCGTTACCCATACTTTATCTTTACTTTAGCTTTAATCGCTTACTTAATTTTTTGAACTTAGCATGATGCTTAGTTCCTTTACCAGGTGAGAACATAACAAATGTCATTCTCCTTTAACTGCATGGCATACCCAAAGTATACCCCTATGTGAGCACACCAATGTGTAGCTCCTATGCGAGAATACACGAAGCAATCTCCTTTAACGGCACGGGCATACCCAAAGTACACCTCTATGTGAGCACACCGATGTGTAACTCCTATGCGAGAATGCACCAGGCATATCTCCTTTAGCGGCACGGGCATACCCAAAGTATACCCCTATGTGAGAACACCATGTGTAGCTCCTATGCGAGAATGCACGAAGAAATCTCCTTTAACGGCAAGGGCATACCCAAAGTACACCCCTAGTGAGCACATCGATGTGTAGCTCCTATGCGAGAATGCACCAGGCATATCTCCTTTAGCGGCACGGGCATACCCAAAGTACACCCCTATGTGAGCACACCAATGTGTAGCTCCTATGCGAGAATGCACCAAGCATATCTCCTTTAGCGGCATGCTTACGAGGTAACATAACACGTAACAGTCCAAAGTTTTTACGTGAGAACCCACATTCGCGCGAGAACTTCTCACTTCAAGCGACAACTCCCTCTTCGCGCGAGAACATCATCATTCGCTCGAGAACATCACATTCGCGCGAGTAGTATCGAAAAGTAACCGTTAGCCTCGAAAACTACATTTCGTGCGAGAACTCGCCTCTCGCGCGATAACTTTTCTGCTGTACATAACTTTACCCATAAGTTATCGCTTCTTTAACCACTTTAAGACCCAAAACATACTATAACAATTTTAAACATCATTGTTTAACAAAACATTCTTAAAGTATGCATATTAGCCCCAAAACATGGATAAAACACGTAAAAGAGGGGACTAGAACTCAACACTTGAATTTCCAGCACAACCATAACTTTCCCGAAACTTTTACCGAAGTAAAAAATACATAATCATGCGTTTTATACATCAATAATCCATCCTTAGTGCATAACACGAGTTACTACACGAGTTACATACCTTAAACATCTCGTTTCTTCACTTTATATCTCAACGCAGCCGCTTTCTCTCTCTAGCAGCAGTACTTCTCAAGTGAAACTAGGGTTTGACTGGGTGTTCTCCACACAAGAACTATCCTCCACGCGAGAACTTCATGACTCGCGCGAGAACTTTGCCTTTAATCAAAAATTAGGGGCGTTACAAGTCCACCCCCCTTATTTGGGTTTCGTCCCCGAAACCTGTCATTCCTTAAACAACTAAGGATAATGCTGTCTCACCTTATCTTGGGACTCCTACATGGACTCCGACCCCTTTCTATGCTTCCACTGCACTCGGACAAGTGGAACTACTTTATTCCTCAGTCGTTTCTCCTTTCTGTCTATTATTGCTACGGGTTGTTCCACGTAGTTTAGTCTTTCATCAATCTCCACATCTTCCAGTGGAACATGAGCGTCTTCATCTGCTAGACACTTACGCAGATGTGATACGTGGAAGGTAGGATGAATTCCACTCAACACATCTGGTAGATCCAGCCTATACGCCACTTCTCCCACACGGGATACAATCTTGAAAGGCCTAATAAATTGAGGGCTCAATTTTCCTCTCTTTCATAATCGAATGATTTCTCTCCAAGGTGACACCTTTAGCATCACCCTATCACCGACGTTAAACTCAATCGGTCTTCGACATTTGTCGGCATAGGATTTATGTCTATCTTTAGCGGCTTTCATGTAGGCTTTAATCCTGCCCAACTTCTCATTGGTCGTCACGATGACCTCGATACTACCCAACTTCTTCTGTCCGATTTCCCCCCAACATAACGGGGTCCTACACTTCCGGCCATACAACATCTCATACGGGGGCATACCAATACTGGCATGGTAGTTGTTATTGTATGAGAACTCCGCCAACTGTAGATGACTATCCCAGCTCCCACCAAAGTCGAAAATACACGCCCGAAGCATGTCCTCCAAGGTCTGGATAGTCCTTTCGGATTGGTCGTCCGTCTGTGGGTGGTTACTGACGTGCAGTCAAGTTCCCATCATGTCATTGAACTTCTTCCAAAATTTGGATGTAAACCGCGTATCTCTGTCCGAGACAATGAACACCGGCACACCATGACGGGCTACTATCTCATCGATGAACAATTTCGCAAGCCGCTCTGAGTTATTCGTCTCTCGGATGGGTAGAAAGTGAGCACTTTTCGTCAGTCTATCCACTATGAGCCATATGGCATCATAACCTTTAGCTGTGCGAGGTAGCTTCGTTATGAAGTCCATAGTAATGTGCTCCCACTTCCATTCGGGAATTTCCAAGGGTTAGATTTTCCCGTATGGCTTCTGATGCTCAGCCTTAACCTGGAGACAGGTCAAGCACCTTTCTACGTACCTTGCCACGTTGGCTTTCATTCCCGGCCACCAATAGTTCTTTTTTAGGTCTTGGTACATCTTGTTGGTTCCCGGGTGAATGGAGTAGCGAGTCTTGTGGGCTTCGTCTAATACCTTCTCTCGCAGACCTCCACGTCTAGGAATCCACATACGCCCAAATCTAGCTTTGACACCATTGGTGTTTTCTTCCAGGTTCACGATCTGCCCTTCATCCTTTCTTCATTAACGTGCTCGGGCTTTAGAGCTTCTTTCTGAGTTTCACAGATTTGCTTTAACATATCAGGAGTCATAATCAACTGGTAAGATCTCACCCGAATTGGTTCCCGGTTCTCCTTCCGGCTTAGGGCATCGACTACCACGTTAGCTTTACCCGGGTGATAATGAATCTCACAGTCGTAATCTTTTATGAGCTCCAACCATCGTCTCTGCCTCATATTAAGATCTTTCTTCTCAAAGAAATACTTCAGGCTTTTGTGGTCCGTGAAAATCATACATTTGACACCATATAAGTAGTGTCTCCATATCTTTAACGCGAATCCCATAGTAGCCAGCTCCAGATCGTGGGTAGGGTAGTTCACCTCGTGAACCTTTAAATGTCAAGATGCGTACGCTATGAATTTACCTCGCTGTATTAGCACGCACCCTAACCCCTGATAAGAAGCATCGGAATAGACAACCAAGTCCTCATTCCCTTCCGGTAACGTTAACACAGGAGCTTGTGTCAATCTTTTCTTTAACTCCATGAACGCATTCTCTTGACTGTCGCCCATTCAAACTTCACATCTTTTCTCGTCAACTTGGTCAATGGCGAGGCAATCTTGGAAAAGTCCTGAAAAAAAATGAACCTCCAGTAATAACCCGCCAATCCGAGGAAGCTTCGGATTTCAGATGGCGTTTTAGGCGAATTCCACTTCATCACCGCCTCCACCTTAGTAGGATCAACCATGATTCCTTCTGGGTTAATCACATGACCCAGAAACTACACCTCGCGTAACCAAAATGCACATTTGGAGAATTTCGTATACAACTTCTCCCTTCTTAGAGTTTCCAGCACCTCGCGAGGTGACAGGCGTGGTCTCCCTCGTTCTTCGAGTAGATCAGGATATCATCTATGAACACTATCACGGATTTGTCGAGCATCGGTTGACAAACCCTATTCATCAAGTCCATGAATGTTGCAGGAGCATTGGTTAGACCAAATGACATCATCAGAAATTCATAATGCCCATATCTCGTCCGAAACGTAGTCTTTGGGATATCCTGTTCCTTAACCTTTAGCTGGTGATAACCCGATCGAAGATCGATCTTCGAGAACCAATTTGCACCTTGCAACTGGTCGAACAGATCATCTATTCGACGAAACGGGTATCTATTCTTCACCGTGAGCTTATTCAGCTCCCTGTAGTCTATACACATATGCATACTACCATCCTTCTTCTTCACGAACAACCCCGGAGCACCCCAAGGAGAAATTCTCGGTCTGATAAATCCTTTATCGAGAAGGTCCTGTAGTTGGGCTAACAACTCATTCAACTCTGATGGAGCTAGACGATACGGCGCTTTAGCATCGGGCTGAGCTCCTAGCACAAGTTCAATCTGAAACTCTATCTCCTGATCGGGTGGTACCTCTGTCAAGTCATCAGGGAACACATCCAGGAAGGCACACACCACGGGCACATCTGTCAACTTCATAGTTTTTGTTTTAGCATCTTTAACGTATGCCAAGAATGCTCACACCCTCGTCTCATCAACTTCTCTGCCTTTATCATAGAAATCAACTTTGGAACTTCACAGATTCTGCCGCCATAAATCATGACTAAGCTTCCATCAGGCGCTTTCATCTGAATCATCTTCCTCTGACAAACTATATTAGCCTCGTAGGAGGCTAACCAGTCCATAACCAACACAATGTCAAATCCTCCTAGGGTCATAACGAACAACCTAGCGGGGAATCTATGACCTTCCAATACTATGCTACAATTATCTAAGGCCTCAGTTATCTTAGTAGTCTTTCCAATGGCAGTTTTTACCTCAAACACATGATCTATTTCTTTGGCCTTAGCATTCATCACATCACAGAAGGTAGCAGCTATAAAACTCTTACTTGCACCAGAATCAAATAGAACAGAAGCAAGTATGTTGTTAACTGGGAACATATCTGACACAACATCAGGTTCCACTCTGGCCTCCTCTCTGGTCATCATGAAAGCCCTAGCCTTGGCCCTTGGCTTGTCAGCAGCTTTCTTTTCCTTCTCAGACTCCTTTCTCTTGGCCAAGTCAACCACTCACGCCTCTTTACAATCTTGGTTGTAATGCCCCAACTTGCCACAGTTGTAGCACTTTACCAGATTAGGGCAATCCTTGGAGAAATGCCCCGTCTTCCCACATCTGAAACACAAACTCGAACTGAGCCTGCATTCACCAGCGTGCATCCTCCCATATTTCCGGCAATCAACGAACGATTCCACCTTTATCTTTTTTGCCTGAGCAGTAGACCTCTCATTTCTCTCTCGCTTCATATTTCCCGACCAACTCTTCTTCTTCACTTCCTTGACGGGATCATCAGCCACTACATCATCATACACTATCCTACTCAACTCCACCAAAGACTTGAAGGTCTTCGACCTGCTTGCCTTTACATACGTCCTGACTTTCGAAGGCAAACCCTGCACATAGCACTTCATCCTCCTCTCCTCAGTACTCACCAGGTGAGGCACCAACCTGGCCATCTCGTTGAAGCAAGACGTGTACTGCCTGTGGGTCATACTTCCAGCTTTAAAACCCAAGAATTCCCTTTCCACCCTGTATATCTCATTCTGAGGGCAGAACTTCCTCATCACCAACTCTTTCAGGTCATTCCACTTCAAGTTCCTGAACTCACGAGTGTCCTTCGTCTGCTTGACAGTGTTCCACCAATGAATAGCTTCGTCAACAAATGAGTGAGCTGCGAACTTCACAGCCTGGTCAGCTCTACATTCACTGATCTCAATCATCGTTTCCATCTCAAACACCCACTGGAGAGTGGTAATAGCACCACCCTTGTTGTCCAGGGATGGAGGATTACACCCCTTGAAGATGCGATACGAACACCCTCTGGCTAAATCCTTTTCAGTTTCATCCCCCTCGTCCTTCCCATCCCTCCCCGAGCCGTCCCCGGTACCTTTACTATCTTTCTTGCTAGCTTTGTTCTTTTCCTCCAACGTCCACTCCTTGGTTACCTCCTTCATGGCCTTAGTCATGATCGAAGGCATGATGTCCTGAAGGATCTTGTGGACCTCTTCGGCGATAGCTACCCTAACAACTGGCTCCAAGGTAATCCTCTCTTCAGAGTGATGAGAGTTTTCCTCGCTAGCAGTGTGAACAGAGTCCATAGGCACCTTCTCAGTCGTCTGCTTTTGGTTCCTGGTGACTGGTGGTCTACCCCTACCACCACGAGCACCTCCTCGAGTAGATTTTCTTCTAGCCATAGCTTACTATAAGATGCAAAAGGCTAACATTATCATTCTAGGTAATAGTTTAGATCATGTCAAGTAATCTAAGTTTCTAATGATAGTGGCCAATTGTAATTAACTACTTACTTCACTCTTCATGTCCTAAACGTTTCCTATCCTGAGTCACATCAGGACTCAATCTCACTACAAGCACTATAACCTCAAGGAACCTCTAACAATCATAACCTTTCCTAGCATGGAGCTACTGGCACTAGCATCCTTTAATCGATCCCATTCTCAGTTAGAGTCTACACATCGGAGTGTCTAAAATTTCATTAATATACGCAGCGGAAGGTACAAAAAATTCTATTATTTAACATTTACATCAAAAGATCACATGGCTAACTAACAAAAGTTCTATGCCAGGATGCCAGACTCCATCATGTGCCAGGTAGCTCTCGCATCCATGCCAAGCTCACCCAAAATGTATATCATACCTGTCAATCTAATATGCATAAAAAGTCAGCGACGCTGAGTGAGCTCTAGGTTTACTTTAACAAAACTGCAACATACATTAACAACGTAAAAACTTTAACCTCGTCCATCATCAACATCGTCATCAAATTCGTTCGATAACCAAACTTTAACGTTAGCTTTTACTTTATCGATTTCTTTATCGTTACGTTACCCACACATTATCAAATACTTTAGCATCGTGTTACTCATACTTTATCTTTACTTTAGCTTTAATCGCTTACTTAATCTTTTGAACTTAGCACGAAGCTTAGTTCCTTTACCAGGTGAGAACACAACAAATGTCATTCTCCTTTAACTTCACGGGCATACCCAAAGTATACCCCTATGTGAGCACACCGATGTGTAGCTCCTATGCGAGAATGCACGAAGCAATATCCTTTAATGGCACGGGCATACCCAAAGTACACCCCTTTGTGAGCACACCGATGTGTAGCTCCTATGCAAGAATGCACCAGGCATATCTCCTTTAGCGACACGAGCATACCCAAAGTATACCCCTATGTGAGCAAACCTATGTGTAGCTCCTATTAGAGAATGCACGAAGCAATCTCCTTTAATGGCACGGGCATACCCAAAGTACACCCCTATGTGAGCACACCGATGTGTAGCTCCTATACGAGAATGCACCAGGCATATCTCCTTTAGCGACAAGGGCATACCCAAAGTATACCCCTATGTGAGCACACCAATGTGTAGCTCCTATGCGAGAATACACCAAGCATATCTCCTTTAGCGGCACGGGGATACCCAAAGTAAACCCCTATGTGAGCACACCAATGTGTAGCTCCTATGCGAGAATGCACCAAGCATATCTCATTTAGCGGCACGCTTACGGGGTAACATAACACGTAATAGTCCAAAGTTTTCGCGCGAGAACCCACATTCGCACGAGAACTTCCCACTTCAAGCGACAACTCCCTCTTCGCGCGAGAACTCACATTCACGCGAGAACATCATCATTCGTGCGAGAAATCATCATTCAAGCGAGAACATCATCATTCGCGTGAGTACTTTCGAAAAGTAACCGTTAGCCCCGAAAACTACATTTCGCGCGAGAACTTGCCTCTCGCGCGATAACTTTTCTGCTGTACATAACTTTACCCACAAGTTATTGCTTCTTTAACCACTTTAACACTCAAAACATGCTATAAAAATTATGAACATCATTCTATAACAAAACATTCATAAAGTATGCATATAAGCCCCAAAACATGGATAAAACACGTAAAAGAGGGGACTAGAACTCACCACTTGAAGTTCCAGCACAACCACAACTTTCTCGAAACTTTTACCTATCAAAAACTACATAATCATGCGTTTTATACATCAATAATCCATCCTTAGTACATAACACGAGTCACATACCTTAAACACCTCGTTTCTTCACTTTCTATCTCAATGCAGCCGCTTTCTCTCTCTAGCAGCAGTACTTCTCGCGTGAAACTAGGCTCTGACTGGGTGTTCTCAGCTATTTATACCCAGCTCAAACTTTTCGCCAGACTTCTTGCGCGAGAACTTCCTGTCGCGCGAGAACTGTCTTCCACGTGAGAACTTCATGACTCAAGCGAGAACTCAACCTCTCGCGTGAGAACTTTGCCTTTAATCAAAAATTCAGGGCGTTACACTGTGTGACTTAGGGTGGAGAGAGCTTTGGCCTTCATTGCTAGGTGTTGCACTTGAGCTATAGCCAGAGAGAGGCTGTCAGACACCTTCACCAGCTGGTGCCTCACTGAGGGTAATGGGTGCTGAAGCAGCTCCAGTCTCAAGGTTCACAGGCTCAACTACTGGGCCTTCAGCCAAGGTTTCCCATTTTAGGGTCATCCTCAGCATTTAGTTGACCAACAATCTTACCTGCTAGCCTTTGTCTATATAATTTGGATCTCAGCTTGAACTCTTCAAGCACCCTTTGTTGAATCCTATCATCTAACCTTGCAGCTTTCCTATTTTGACTTGGGTTGACAAGTGGGAGGTCAACTAAATAGGTGCTCTCATAGTATCTCAGGTTGTAGAAGTTGAAGATTTCTTATTGTCCCTGAGACCTAGAGATTACTAGGGCTCTCCTTTCAACATCATACCTCCATCCCATTATTGGATTCTCAGTAGGGTGAGATGGAGTAGGCGTTGCCCTTGGTATACCCTCCTCAAACAAGCTTTGAATGAGTGAGTCCATATCAATATGGACCTGAGGAGGTTGTTGAGTATATACAACTGCAAGTGAGGGTGGTGAGTCCTCTATGTCCATACTCTAAGAGGAACTCCCAGGTTTTATAGTTGTAAGTAAGACTTTCTCCTCCTTTTTGGTAGCATAACCCTCTTACACAAGAGAGCTAGGAGTTAGGTCCACCACATTCATAGGTTCTTGTGGGCCTGGTTGAGTCCTCTGGATGGGTCTCTTAGCTAACTTACCCTTGAGATCAGTGATCTCAAGTTGCTGGTCATTGACCCTCTTTGTAAGGTAGTAACTTGAGATTCTAGGTGACTAACCTTGAAAACTAAATATGTGCAAAGTTTGGATAGTTTGTGCACCTTTAGTTGCAGACTCCCCTTATCTTTATCAGAAGAATCATGGGGGGATGAGAGAATAGGACCAAAGTCTTCTTCCTCATCACCAGCTTGTGTTTCTTGGCTGCTAGATTTCCCCTGCATACTGGCAGCTTCAAAAGAAGTATCAATGGGTTGGGTTGCCATGGTTGAGGGCTTAATTATGTATCACTTTCAAAAGTGAGAGCCTCTTCCATATGGACAACCTAAACATGTTTGGGGAGGTCCACCTCAGTTGTATATGGATGATGTGGGCTAGATAGAGGTGATTCTGGAGCACTCGTCTCTCCTTGAATAGGGGTGGAGAAGAGAGACTCATCATACTCACTGAAACCTATATCTTCATCATCATAGAATTCAAGGTTTGAGATTGGTTTGTTATGGTCTAACGGCTGCGGATGGTAACTTTCCCCTGAAGGTTTATCACTAGAGTTTTGAGACTCAGAGTGAAGGCTTAAGGCCAGGGTAATGAGCTTATCAGGCTGAGTATGAGGAACCTCAGTACTGATCATAGAAGTAATCGGAGTGGTCTACTCCTCAGGAGAAGTAAGAGCTCTAGTGTCCACTTCTTCCTGCATGGTTGGTGATTTGGGGGCCTGCTCAACCTGAGTATCCTGAACAGGGGTTTGTTTGGATTTTCTTTGGTAGGTGATGGTGATTTGTGGCTGTGTGGGTGGTGCAAATGTAGAAGGTGTGGGTTCAACATTGGCTGGTGCGCCAAGTTGTCACCTTAAGCAATGAGCTCTAACATTTTTGGGACCATGGCTGTTTCTACCCCTGAGAAGCCAATTGTGGGCTTTCTCATTGTCTTAAAGATGTCGGGCTTCATCTGTCCCAGTTTAAGAGTGTTACTTGTTCCCCTTAACTATGAGCCCAGTTCATAGTTAAGAATGTGTTGAACATATCTAGGGAACATGTAATACTCTAGGGAGTCCAAGTTAGCAAACAGATTTGTATAAACAAATTAAGAATACCTGAACTTGACCCCTTGAACCATTCTATGGACTATGTAGGAAAGGTCCTCAGGAATTTGGTCCCAACCTCCACGTTTGTTAGACAAAGAATGGATGACCACATGGAAGAGGTACTTCCATTTAGAGCCTTACCCTTTTTGAAGGTTCTTACGGAGTAGTTCCCTTCATAGCCCATCTGCTAGAATGAGTTGTTGACAGCAGAATTTTAGGAAGGACAAGTCACCTTCTTTATCATCCTGCCTTAGATGAGAGTTGATGGTGACTGGAGTGATGAATATTGTCCTCCCCTGTACTGTGGCTAACAGTGCCTTCCCACCGTCCAAGATGACCTCTTGGCAGGTCCTCCAGAACTCTAAGAGTTGATCTTCATACAATGAAAGGTCTAGTGTGAGGGCGGTAAGGTATTTGGATAGAGACAAGAAGCGGCAAACATTTGAGAAACCTGGATCTTTCTCAGATGATAATAGAGCAACTTGGTTGTGTTGCCTGTGTAATTGCATGAAAAAATCGGGTTGGTTTCGGAGATCTATGTTGGCCATTTTTTAGTAGCTTAGTGGTGAAGGAAGATAAGAACAAAGGCGGTTTGTGGGTGAATGTATGTTATGAACTCTTGCAGATGAAGGAGAAAGTGAAAGAGGGGGAACCGTTAAAGGTATATTTATATGAATTGGATTTGAGAAAAAGTTTATGCAAAAGGATAAACTTTGAAATCCGGATGTCGGTCCCACCTCTGAAAAAGTGCCCAAAAAGATAGTTTTCTTGGAAGTTTAAAGCTTCCGAAGCCAATTTGGCTTCGGAAGATATTCCTTAGTCTATCAAGAATTTTGCTTCAGAAGAAAAATACTTGGAGTATTTTTACTTCCTAGATAAATTTTTCTTCGAAAGATATCAAATATCAGAAATTTTATTCAATGAGAGAATAAAGCTTCCGAGACTTAATTGCTTTCGGAAGAAAATAGTCCTTCAATACATATAAGTACTTGATGACAAATATAAGCTTCAGAAGATATATCAGAATTTTTTCTGAAGATTAATTTCTCAGAAGTAGTTATTTGTTTTGAAGACATAACTTTCTTTTGAAGACAATTTGATGTCTTCCGAAAGAAAACATAACAAAAACTTTTGAAATTTCAAGAAATTTCATTTTGAAAAGTTCCTTCCAAAATATACTGGGCTTATATGGTGATGATATAGACAACTTAAGACACACATATTAAAAATAATCTTGAGTTTTAGTTTAAGAAAATCTACTCAAAGTTAATCATCCTAATAGCTTATACAAGATACTTAAATCTCTGCTCATCAAAAGCTTTTGTGAACAGATCAGCATATTGTTTATTTGTGTTAACTTTGACCAGTTTTATTAATTTTTTTTCAAAATTATCTCTAATCAAATGATACCTGATGTTGATGTTCTTTGTCTTAGGGTGCTGGACAGGATTCTCTGTGATAGATATAGCAATGTTGTTGTCTATATGGATGGGAGTCTCCTTGAAGTTGACTCTATAGTCTAGCATCTGATTTTGAATCCAAAGTACTTGAGCACTTGCAGAAGCAATGTATTCAGCTTCAGTAGTTGATGCAGAAACACATGATTGTTTCTTGCATTGCCATGAGACTATCCTTCCACCAAGAAATTGACATCCCCCAGATGTAGAATTTGCAGTCATATTGCAGCCACCATAGTCACTATCTGTATAGGCATATAGATTGAAGTAAGAATTCTTTGGATACCAAAGTCCAGTTTGGGAGACTTTGGGATATATGAGAATTCTCTTGACAGCAACCAGGTATGACATCTTGGAGTTGACTTGATATCTTGCACAAATACATGTAGCAAACATGATATCGGGCCTACTTGCTGTGAGGTACATAAGAGACCCAATCATAGCCCTGTAGAGATGTTCATCAACACACTCCCCCCCAAGATCAGGTCCTAGAGAGTAGTTTCTAACTATGGATGTCTTAGTAACCTTACACTCAGTTAGATGAAATCTGGTGAGTATGTCTTACACATACCTTGACTGGTTTATGAAGATGCCATTGTCAACCTGCTTCACTTGAATTCCTAGAAAGAAATTGAGTTCCCCCATGGCACTCATTTCAAATCTATTCTTCATCAGCTTCTCAAAGTCTTTGTAGAGCTTCAGATTAGTTGACCCAAAATAATGTCATCTACATAAACTTGAACCAACATCAAGTCATTTCCTGTTCCTTTGATGAAGAGTGTTCCATCAATAGTACCCCTCTTGTAACCATGCTGACAGAGATACTATGATAGTGTCTCATACCACTTCCTTGGAGCCTGATGCAGCCCATAAAGAGCCTTGTCAAGCTTGCAGACATAATCAGAATGATCTGGATATGCAAAGCCAGGTGGTTGTTTGACATACACATCCTCATCAATCACCCCATATAAGAAGGCACACTTGACATCAAGTTGGTAAACCTTGAAGTCCTTGGATGCAACAAAAGCTAGGAATATCCTAACAGCTTCAAGTCTTGCTATAGGAGCAAAAACATCTGTGTAGTCAATCTCTTCTTCTTGTGTGTACCCTTGAACAACAAGTCTTGCCTTGTTTTTTATGACAAGTCCTCTATCATCTTTCTTGTTCCTAAATACCCACTTAGTATCCTATAGTAGTCTTCCCTTGAGGAAGAAGACATAAGTTCCAAACCATTTGTCTCTTAAATTGAAGCAGCTCCTCCTGCATTGCTACAACCTAACTTCCATCCTTCAGAGCCTTATCAATCTTCTTGGGCTCAAACTGAGACAAGAAACAAGGGTGTAGACAAAGATTTTTGTCATGGGTTTATCCTCTTGTTCTCACCCCAATCTTAACATCTCCAATGATGTTTGTGGTGGGATGTGACTTATGGATTCTCAGTTGAGGAATCACAGTAAGGGCCTGTTTGGTTGGGTCTGACCGACCTCGGTCAGACGTGTCTTGTTTGGTTGCTTGCATCTTACCAGAGAATAAGTCTGATCGAACCCCTTATTCGGTAAGATCTAAACCCACATCTGACCCGAGCCAGACGTGGAGTCGGTCGGCGACGTGGTTCACGGTGGTGGTTCCTCGATGGCGGTTGAGGAAGAAGATCACAGTGGTGGTTCGCGAAGTGGTTCATGGTGGTGGTTCGCGACGGTGGTTCGCAACGACGGCGTCTTCTTCGCTGCCGTCGGTTGAGATTAGTGTGTCTCTCTCGATTGTTCACAAGCTCTCTGTCTCTCTCGATTGTTTTGAGCGAGGGTTTCGACGGAGGGTGTCGATTTGGGTCATTTTCAGCAGGTAATTGGGGTGGTGGTGGGTCTAGGGTTTGGGGGTTATGGGGTGAGGGAGAAGATCGCAATGAATGAAGGGGGTGTTTGAGGGTGATGCTTTTATTTTGTTTTATTTTATTAATTTTTCTTTTTACAACCAAACACACTTACCGGTTCAGACCACTTATTGGTTCAGACCTCTTACTGGTTCAGACCTCTTACTGGTTCAGCACTTATTCAATCAGATATTGCCAAACAGCCCTTAAGTTGGTTTGACAGATCTAAATTAGAGAAATTCATATCTGCTGCTTGAATATCACCCACCACATCAACACACTTATCAAGAGAAACTTGATCCAATGAGTGTGTTAAATCATTGATGTTGTCTTCTATGGAGTGGTTATCAGCATCAAGAAATTCTTGATCACTATCACCACCTCTATCTCCTCCTATATTGGAAATTCCTTCATTTGAGTTTTATGCCTCAGTGCTGGAATTATAGGCACCTCAGATGTATCAACTGAAGAATTTATCATGGTTGTGCTAACAGGATTTCCAACTACAGGGCTAGTTACCACTGGAGCTAAAGTAATTTGAACACTTGGTCTTCTCAGCTTAAATCTTGGATCAAAATCTCCTGTTGATAAGGTACCTGTAGATCCTAAGACATCTTCACAAGATTTGTTAAAACAGTTGGTATTTAAATCAAGATCAAACAGCCAATCAGGACCAGAACCTTTCACACTAGGTGTGTGCTCATTGAAGGTCACATTGGTTGACTACTCAACTACTCTAGTTCTAAGATTGTATACTCTATAAGCCTTAGCTTGGGAAGAGTATCCAATGAAATGTCTATCATCTGATTTCTCAACAAATTTGGCTATTTGATCCTTGGTATTCAAGATGGTGCAAAGACATCCAAATGATCTGAGGAAACCAATAAAAGGTCTCATTTTGTGCCACAGTTCATAAGGAGTTTTTCCATTAGTCTTGACTACTAAAACTCCGTTTGCACATAGCAAGCAATGTTGGCTGCCTCTACCCAGAAGGTGATAGGCAGTTTAGAGTCAGATAACATGGTTCTTGCTGCTTTAATAAATAACTTGTTTCTCCTCTCAGCAACACCATTTTTCTTCAATAATTAATTTATTTATGTTCTCAAAGTTTACATGGCATATTCTTTTATGCCAGAGGAAAGACTCATCACTATTGGCTTTAGATAGAAAGCAAGAAACTTCTCCAGAAGGGGATGTTTCCTGCAAATCTATCTTGTACATGTTCCCTTTCCTGGGAGCTCTGAGTAGAATATGCTCTTAAGGAATGATCACGCCAGGCTTGAGAACATTGCACTCATGCTCAGTAAAGAGCATGTTGTGTCTCTGATCACAAAATTAGGATACACTCAAAAGATTATTCCCAAGCTCCTTGACAAAGTTTACTTCTCTATGCTGAGCTTACCATTTGTGACCCTGACCTTTCTAGTAATGTAACCACCTGATTCTCCTCCAAAAGAGACTGGTCCTCCATCAATTTTCTCAAAGTTCTAAAGCAAAGAGCCATTGCCTATCATGTGCCTGGAACAGCCACTATTAATGATCCATATGTTCCCTTTGGTCTTTAGCTGTTCCTACATATAAAGAGATGGTTAGTTACATTTGAAAACCTAAGCCTCATTGGTCTTAGGCTTGTCAAAGTGAACAGAAGATAATACAACAGTAATAGATCCTATATGCAAGCTCTGAGGATCATTTGTTGTTGTTGATGAAGAACTTTCAGTCACATGGCCTTCCTTCATCTTCCACACCATCTTTGGAAGACTAGACTTGGCCTTCAACACTTCGAAAGTTTTGATAACTTCGGAAGTTTTGGAGACTGGACTTTCGGAAGCTTTTGCACGCACTGCAGCAGACTTCAGTACTTCGGAAGCATTCCTTTCTTTCAAGACCAAATTCTCTTTTGAAGGTAAGTTTTCACTTATCTTCTTCTTCACTTTGGAGCTTTCGAAAGGAAGAGATTTTCTTTTCGAAGTTATTTTCTTCTTCTTCTTCTAAGAAGTTTTCTTCTTAGTCATATGGATAGTACTTTTGGGATTGTAGATGCAATCCTTGGCAATGTGAGAAGTACTACCTTACATGATGCATTCACTTTCCATTTCCTTCATCTTCTCAGATGATGCAGTAGGCTTCTTGGGATGAGGCTTGCTCTTGAAACTGGATGGTTCAGGCTGTGTAGTAGTGGCACATATTTTATCAGCCTTCTTCTCTTGACCAGGATGATTTGGACATGAACTAGGACTCCTGGTACTAGTTTTCATTGTTAAGTCTTCAGTCTTTACCACTTCAAATCCAGCAGAAACCAAAACTTGCTTTTGCTTAGAGTTAAAAGTGACCTTGATCTCTTGGGCTTTCTTTGACTTTCTTTTGACTGCCCTGATCAAGTTCTTCCTTGCAGACTTGGTCATCCTTGGTTATTTCTTCTCTCCAAAAGAATAGTGTCCTTTCTTAGGATAACCCTTGTCACTCACCTCATGTTCATCTTTCACTATCTCTTCTTCATCTTTATCCTTCTCTTGGATAGGATCAATAGAAGACAGCTCATCTTGACAAGTTCCACACCTTGGAGATCTAATAGATAAGAGTGTGTGTGGAGGAGTTATCTCATGTGATCCTAGACCTGCCTGTTTTGGTAACAAACTTTTGCATGCAAGGATGAGGATATTATGTTCTTGAAGGTTTCCTCTTCAAGAACACATATTTCTGCCTTGGCTTTGCTGATCACAAGCTCAGCCTGGCATTTAATTAACTTGGTTATAAGATCTTTGATTTGAGTCCTGTAGTTTGTATGCTCATACTTAAGAGTAGAAATGGTTTTCTCTAAATCTTCAATCCTAAGTTTATAATCATTTTTTGCTCTTTTAAAATCATCATGTAAAATGTTTAAGGACTCAAGATCAGATCTCACTTCCATGTTGTAGGACCTGTACATGTTAAATTTAGCAATGCATTCAAGAGTACAAAGATGTTCTAATACCTTGGCTTCTTCATGATCAGCCATCAGTGCTTGGTTTGGAGAAGCATCTTCTACCTGAAAGCTCCATCAAATCCTCCTTCTTTAACAGCAACAGTAGCATGTTGTTTAGTTTGGCTTGGCTTTTCAGTTTTGGAAGCTGCATCAGTGTAGTTTGGTCTGGATTATGCTTGGCCATCATTTGTCCTTGGTGCCTTGCACTCTCTAGCAAAGTGTCCTATTTGGTTACAGTTATAACACTTTACCTTGCTTTTATCCAGGCCAAACTTTCCACTGGCCACATTGCTTGTAAACTTCCTTCTTGTTCTCTTGTAGAACTTCTTGGCTCTATGAGTGAGAAGAGCCATCTGTTGAACTATCTCCATGTACTCCAGATCGTCTGGATGGATGCAGTCCAAGTCTTCAAGAGTGAAAAGAAAATTTTCACAACTTTCATCAGCAGACACAAAAGCTTGAGCAGAGCTTGTCTCTTGGAATGGGCTTCCTTGGATATAGCTCTCCCTTGGTGTCTAGAGGAAGATGATGAAAGGACCCTTTTATGAGTTATCAGGGAAGCAGATGAGATGATGCTGTGGTTCTCTACTATCCCTTTCAACCATATGAAGGGTAGAACTCTACTAATTGTTAGAAGAGCTGCTTGATGGATTTTGTAGATTCATCTCCAACTGGTAACCACTAAGGATACCATATAGCTCTATGAGAGTAAGAGTGGAGAGGTTCTTAGTTCTTTTGATGGCCACATAGTAGTGAGTCCATTTTCTAGGAAGAGAGAACATGAACTTCCTCACTATGTCCCTATTCTCAAGCTTGACTCTAACATCCATTAGAGTATCCATAATCTCAACATACCTGAAGCATTATTGAGTCATGGTTTTACCTTTCTTGTAGGTGAAGTTCTCAAACTATTGTTTCATAATGTCTTTCTTGTTTTCCTTAGCTTCCTCAGACCCCTCATACTTGAGCTTTAGTGCATCCTAGAGCTGCTTAGCAGTCTTGCACTTCTTGAAGCCTCTATATATGGAGTTTGGAAGAGCAGTTTGAAGAGCGGCCATAGCTTTCTGATCTACATCTATTATCTTCCAGTCTTCTTCAGAGTAGTCAGCCATTTCCTTTGGTATCATCCCACCTCTAGCAGTAGCTGAAGAGGTGCTTAGGATGTGAGGTCTTTCAACAACATATCTCCACATTCTGCTGTCTTGAGACTTGATGAACGCTTCCATACGTTGGCACCAAGTATCAAAGTCATCAGGAGTGATCAGTGGAGACTTTGTCATAGTACCGGTTTCCATATCAACTTAGAGATAGCTGCCATTTGAGTTGATAAGTGTTTTGTGAAACTAAAGAGATCTAAGATGTTGAGATCTTACAATCAAGAGCCTAAATGCTCTGATACCAATTGCAGGACCGTTGAAGGGTGGTCAATGCAACAGTTTCACAAGGTGGAGAGATTTAGAACACTTAGCAGATCAAATAGGTAACCGGTTAGGATGAAACAATGAACACAAGTAACAAGAACAATAAAAAAGAACACTCAAATATGGTTTTCGAGAATGATGTATATTGCTCTCAAGTTCTTACAAGTTTTACAAAGTTTAAATCTAAATACAAGTACTTGAGATACTTTATACTGCATCCTACAGCCTGCCATACTTTAAATGCTAGCTGGAAACACTAATCTAGACAACAAGATCAATGTAGAGTCAAAAGGCAGATTGCCTTTTAAGTAGTGACTATGACATGCCATGGCTCACATCCTAATATATTACAAAAAGAATAAAAGTACATAGTTGGAAAGTTACAAACAAAAGACCTTTATCTACAGTTGACAAAAGCATGGACTTTTCACCAGCTCATATAAGTTGGTGAGTCTTCAGAAGTGGCAGCGGAAAGTTGTTCAGCTTTTGTCAAAAGGTGATTCAGAAAAAGCATGTCTTCTCTATCTTCGAAAGAAATCAGTCTTTGGCTTCGGAAGACTTTGTCTTTGAAGCTTCGGAAGACTTCATCTTTGGCTTCAGAAGATATGGTCTTTTGGCTTCGAAAGATTTGATACTTAGCATAATTCATTGAGTGATATCAAATCTTCCGAAGTAACTTCCTTGTACTTCACATGTGCATGCTGAGAGCTCTTTGGTTGTTCTTTGGTTGCATCAGCCTTTAAGTGTATTCCTTACAAAGATTGCCCCAAGGAAGATAGAATAGCCGTAAATGGAGCAACGAGTTTCAATGCATCTAGCCTAACCAGCATCAAAATAGTCCAGGACAGACATGTGTTAGGATCTAGAAAATGTGGTCCCAAAGGCCAAGGTGCCCTTCAATTTCAAAGTATATGTTTAACTATTTGAAAATGAGCTGTGGTGGGTAGCTAAAGAATCGACTCACCTCGTTGATTGCATATAATATATCACTATGAGTAATAATTAAATATTGTTAGGTACCAACGAGAGACTAATAATAAGTTGGTTCTTCTTAAGGGTCATCACTCATAGTAAACACTTAGTTAGTGACCATTGAAGTGTGGATTGGCTTAGAGTCCATGAGATTAGTCTGGTCAAGAATATCATGAACATATTTGGACCGACTAAGAAAGAGCCCATCTTTAGTGTGAGTGACCTCAAGTTCAAGATAATAATTTAGTTTTCCAAGACCTTTGATGGCAAATTCTTGGAAAAGCTTTAAAAAGCTACTAAAAAAGGACCCACATCATGTGCTTTAGTTGTGGTCCAGGTGCAGACCTTCTAATAGGGTCTAACCCCACATATTCGACAAACTATAGATGCCTCAACTGGAGGTGCTCTGTGAAAACATACTTCCGAAAATGCACATGAGATTCTTAACAAAACTTGAACGAACAACTAATTAGTAAATAGGAATATATACTTAGGTGATAAGTTTACTCTAACTTATTTATTAAAGGTTTTCAGTTTTAGCTAGTTGATTATTTTAGATTTTAAGTTTTATAGTTTTAATTTGTTTTCATCATCAGTTATTTTGGACTAAATATCATTAAAGATTTATTATCGGTAGCTTTTGTATCTTTATGATTGATACTTAGACCTTCCATTAGCTATGCTATAATACGATAAGTACATTTGTCTGTTGTATGTAGTTGGTTTGGTGTTGTTAATCATTTTTTATAAATATAAAGTTTATGTTGGTGTATCTTTTACATCACATCACCAGTCTAGATAGATCTAGAGTTTTTTCCAGCCATCTCCCCCTGCCTTGATAAAGATCTTCTTCAGACCATATATACTAATCCCAAACAAAGATCTAGAGTTTTCGGCAAAATCAAGCCCTCTTCTTGAATTCATATTGTTCTTCTATGGTTTAGTGTTGATTCTAGAAACCAATTTTAGGATCAATGGCTATAGATTAGTAGACAACGACCGACTTTTGTGTTGCTATTGATTTTAAGATTTCTTCTAGGTTTTCAGCTAGATCTAGAGTTTTTTCCGGCTAGTCTCTAGTGTACGGAAATGATTGTTGGGCTAAAAAGAAGACACAAACACAAAATATGAAGGTAAAAGTGAAAGGGACACTAAGGTGAATGTATGGACATACTAGGTTGGACCAAATAAGAAATGAGGTGGTTTGCACAAAAGTAGGAGGTGACATGTACCCTGGAAAAGATAAAGGAGTGAAAGTTGAGATGGTTTGGTCATGTGTAGAGAAGGTCGATAGTGTCTCTAGCAGGAATCGTGAAATCCCTCATAGTTGAATGGATGAAGGGTAGAGGCATACCCAAACTTACATAGGATGGGTAGATTAGATATGATTTGCTAGACTTGAACCTCTCTAAGGAGAAAATCGAGGATAGAGTTGTGGAGAGGATATATAAGGTTACGGACGTTTTTTTAAAATGTCTAGAATTTGTTTTAGCTTTACCTTGAGACCTTAGGGTTTTTTTTTTCTTTTAAAGTTAGCTTTTCCCATATTTTCATCTCTTTTAGTCATGATTTTATCTTATCTTTGCATTCACTTGTCATGCCATATAGATTTTTTTGAGAATGCGTATGTATTTCCAAGGGAGCTCATGATACATTTTCTTATTCTTTGCTATTTATTTGTTAGTACTATATTTTTCTCACCACATTATGTTATCAATAGGATTCTAGTATCATTATTAGTCATTTCTGTCTTGTCTTTTGTTTTGATAATTTTAGATACATTTTATATTATTCAAATTATCATGCTTGACATGTAAAAAAATGTGTTTTTTTTTAAATCGAGGGTACTAGTTGGAAACAATCTCTATCTCTTAAGCTAATGTAAATATTTAATCTCGTCCCATCTTCTCAAGATCCTTTTAGTAATTTTTGCTACCTGTAAGATTTCATTTCAAATATTAGCTTACTTCCCATATAATTTTAACGTCACAAACTTATTATACTTTTAAAATAAAATGAGTATCTTGTAATTACTTTTCACCAACCACTAATCATTTGGTCTTTCTTTAAAAAGAGGTTATGAGTTCGAGTTCTACCGGTAGCTAAATACTATTGGTGGCCCGGGTTTTACCCCAGTGAGTCGTCTGGTGGCAGGATTTCTTTGGAACGGATGGTTGGTGGGTTTGAACTACCTATTATTGTCTATACTCGCGGACGTATAGAGTGCATTTTTACCATTAGAATACCCCGGTAGCCGCATTGGTAGTTATAAGAAAAATTACTTTTCACTTCATAATTATAAAAAAAAGAAAACTTCCAAGCATTTATCAAGAGAGATTTAAAGTGATTCTGGCAAGATTTAATAGAATTGATAGGACTTTGGTCCAAAATCTAATGTTGCAGCATTTGTGATTAGACTGAGAAACCACTTTATCAAACCTCTCTCTCACACATCTTTTGAGCACAAAAGGAAGAAAGAATCTCAGAACCAACAGTATACAAGAAAGAAAACACCATACATTCACACCCAATCTCTCTCTACCACAACTTCTTCGTCAATCTCTCTCTCTCTCTTCCACCTACAGTCATCGAAATTGAAAACCCCCAAAAGCTGTTACCAAATTGACGTATTATTCATGTCTTTCTGCTTTGTAAACATGGAGAGATTCGTCAAAAACTACGAGCTAAAAGCCTGCGGAATAGTGTAACAGAGAACCCTCTGTCTCTACCCACTTGTTCGTCTTCTAATTTCAGACAATACCCATTTCGATTTGATCTAATACTCTCTCTCTACATGTCTAGAATCACTTGGGTATTGATTTTAGGGGGGAATTTGGATCCACAGAGAAAAAGGAGTGGTGGGTTAAGAACTAAACAGGCCGGAAGAGGCTCTTGCAGGGGTAGTTAGACTCGTTGTTTCAATCTTGTTTCTCTGTTTATCACCACATTTTCTTGATCTCCATCGGTTTTTCGATATGGGTTATTTGCTAAAAGAAGCACTCAAAACTCTTTGTGGTGTCAATCAGTGGGCTTATGCTGTTTTCTGGAAGATTGGCTGTCAAAACCCTAAGTAAGTTGCCCTCAATTCGTTGTTTGAAGCTAATAAGAATCTGGGTCAGTTTGATTATCTTTTGTTTTACTGTTGTATATCGTGTTTGAGCTAATGTGGTCTTGTTTTAGTTTTAGTATAGTTTTAGCTTTTAATTAGTTGGAATTTGGTGTTATGGTTACTGTGTATAAGATCTGAGTTGCCGTTGATTCTTTATGGTCCTTTAAATACTTTCTGTATTTTGACTTGCTGTCTGTAAATTCTAGTTTGTGTTGATGGATTCATATGTTTAGATTCCATTGTTTTGTCTTGGTGCAATGTTGGTGAGTAATGTGTCTGTTCTTGTCTGAATTCGTTATCCTGACTCCATGTGTTGTAATTCCATTATTCCATCTATGTTTTCAAGGACACTAGTACAAGTTTACGGGTGGAAATCTGAGTTCAGATATTCTAATTTATTTAGGCGTACAGTGTGTGATTATTTATGTATATGCAAATCTAAAAGCAAATAATATAAGAAACTTTCTTTCATTACCACTTAGTATTTTGGATATTTGAGTAATGATAAGACCTAAGTTTATGTTGATACATTTACAGTCTTACTCTTACCATCAGTTTAATTGTTTAAATGTCGATCACTTAGTATTTGGATATTTGAGTAATGATAAGACTTCTATTGAATTACTAGTAGGTTAAAAACGTTAATGTCATAAAAAAATCATCTTGCTTGCTTATGTTGCTCCAAAAAGTCCCTCAATGCAATTTTAGTATATTAAAGCATTTGAACTTCTTTAAAATACACCATTTGTGAGTTTTCTTTAAACAAAAATGACTTGTTTTTCTAAAACGGGCCAATATTTGAAGAAGTATGTTCCAAGTGTTCAGAAATACCGGTAAGGATAACTTTTTTTTATTATATAACTTGATATGAATTCGTATTTAAGGCGGTCAAAATTTATGAAGTGTTGTTTCACGCCATCAAAAGAGTCTATATGACATTCATGTCAACAAAAAGTTGCTACATATCCTCCACATGCGTAATGATTGTGCTAGTATTTTGAACAAGTTCGTAGACTTCAATATACCATAACTGGGTTGGGAGACTTTTTATGTAAAATGAGAAAGTATTGGTTTTTATGGTATTAATCTTAGGTTAAAAGCTTAAATATAGGTGAGATGGATATACTCCACATTAGTTGTGGTATGGAATACTATTTGTGGATTATTTGCTGACTAACTAGTTCTTCATTTTTTATTGTAGGCTTCTAATATGGGAAGATTGTTATTATGAACCTGTTGTTTATTCTAATGGTGGGCTTGGAGCTCAAGCCACAAATAAAATCCACTTGCTTGTAACCAAAATGATGAAAGACAACTACATCAATCTCTTGGGAGAAGGGTGCGTCTCTATTTTATATTGTTGTTTTTATTTTTTATTTTTTTATTATTATTATTTGTAAGTAATTCTTATTTTGCTAAGTTTTTAACATTATTTCAGATTAGTCGGGAGGGTTGCATTTACTAGAACTCATCAGTGGATTATACGGGATGACAAAATGCTTGGTGTCCATCCACCAGAGGTATACACTTTATCTTTTAAGATTTTAACACATTAGGGGTCACACTTAGTGGCTGGAAGGTCTAAAAGTTTGACCATTGTATGTGCGCCTGATTGAACTGAAACATTTTTTGTCCAAAATTTTGAGAACATTTAAAAATAATTAGTGTGTCAGATATTATTACAAAAGCTACATTATTTCATGGTTTCATCTTCGTATGACTATCTATAGAGCAAGTACAAAATTTCTTCTTTTATTAAAAACAAATTGAAAATTTTGATTCTTGAAGTGCATATATGACTCTATATTCGCACAATGGACTCCTAGGTATCAAATGAGGTTTATACACAATTCTCAGCTGGCATTCAGGTAAAGTAAACTTTTGTATTTTAGATTCAAGTATTATTTTGATTTGTTGCCAGCAATAATGTAACGGTCCTCTATTATTGTAGCAGACTGTAGCAGTTATTCCCGTACATCCTCATGGGGTTGTTCAACTTGGTTCATCCTCAACTGTAAGTCATCTCTGTCTTCTATATCTTCTAAATTTATTCTCATGGAGAAAAACATTTGATTATTAAAATCTATTTCAATCTACTTCATCTGATTACATCTGCAGATTATGGAGAATGTTGGATTTGTGAATGATGTTAATAGTTTAATTTCTCAACTTGGATGTGTTCCCGGTGCATTATTATCAGATAACTACATGAAATATGAAGATGCCATGAACACTAATGGAAACCTTCAGGAACCCATTTGCCATGAAAATTCTGTTTCCACTCATTCATCAGGCAAATCTAAATTAACAGACTGTATACTTTTACTCCTGACGTATGCAACCAACCAGGCCTGATCCATGCCCAGATGCACTCACCTCAGGCTTCAGGAAGCAGTGGACATACTTCTTTCTCTTTCAGTAGGCCCATCATTTCTCAAAGTTATACAAAAGCTGACCCAGAAAACGGTCAACAAACTGCTTTTGGCTCATTTGACCCATTGAGTTTAATGGAACAGCATATCTTATCAGATGTGTTTTTGGGAGATGATGTTAGTGATACTAAGATGTCTGAGATTACGAAGGAGTCAAATAATGTTGTTACAAGCTCAGATCCATGTTCTTTTTCAGATGCTCACTTCTCTTGTGCCCATGTTGGTAAGCTTGCCTAACTTCAAATTCAACTAGAAAGATGCAAAATGGCAGGTTGGGCGGATTGGTTAACGGTCACGTTGGATTGACCTGAAATAGTTTTTCGTCAGAATGTTTTAATAGACAATTTTTGCGTCAGTCATGATTGTGAAAACATTTATATATATATATCAATAGTATAATTTTTTGAGCAAAATGAAGACGGGTTTTATTTTAAGTTCTAAAATACAGTTAAATGACTTAAAACCCGTTTGACACTATTCTTTTTAGCTATGTTTTTTTATTTTATTTTATAATTTTACTTGTCTGAACTGTTAGAAATAAAAAGTAGCTGAATTGACCGGTTCATAAAAAAGAAGGTGAAAATTGCTACATCTAGAATCAACTGAAACATGCTTTATCTTGCAGACGAGCAGCGTATACAGGTCAAGTTGACTTCCAATGAAGACAAGCTGGAAAATGAACTATTTCAGGTTCTTACAATGTCATCAGAAGAGGCATGTGTAAAACCTCCATCTAGTGATGACTTGTTTGACATTGTGGGTATGGATTTTAAAAACACATTATTTGGTGGAAGTCAGAATAACTTTGTTGATAATGGAATGGAACCAAACCCGCCAAATCTTATTAAAAACGATGGCGTGGTTTTAGAGTCCTTTGCAGTTAATGATGGAGAATCTGATAGTGGTATATATTCATCAACAGCAAGCGATCATCTTTTAGATGCAGTTGTCTCTAAGATTCACTCATCTTCCAAGCAAAATGCAGATAATAATTTGCCTTGCTCATCATTGAGGAAAACCAGCAGCTCTTCTGCTCCTGTTACTTATTCATCATCTATCTGGACTAATCGACGGATTAATTTGATGCAAAAAGAGTTGATTGGTGTTCCCAAATCTTTGACAAATACAGGGGTAACGAGTTCTTATTCGTATAAGTCTGGGATTTCCCAAGAAGATGTGGGGAACTTTTCTGATACTAGCTCAATAATCTCAACACAAATCAGTTCTTGGGCTGACCAAAGACGTGGAGTGAAAAAAGACAGCAGTTTTGCATCTGAGTATGCTAAAAAGACTGATGAAATCAGCAAATCTAATCGTAAGAGACTTAAACCTGGAGAAAACCCTAGACCTAGACCAAAGGATCGCCAGATGATTCAAGACCGTGTAAAAGAATTAAGAGAAATCATTCCAAACAGTGCCAAGGTAGAATACGCTTGGATAGCTTCCTATATATTAATTTGAGTTTCCAAATTCAAAATTTGATGTTTAGAAACCCCAAGGTTCAACTTTTAGTAAGATTCTGTAAGATTTTTTCCCATAAAATCTGTTTGGCCAGAAGTAAAGGTGGCAAATTTAGCACATTTACTTACAAATGAGTCGATTTGAGTTGTGTTTTATCTCAAAAGTGTCAAATCAATAAAATTAGCTAAAATGGAACATGTCAAATGGTATGTGTCTGAACAAATCGAGAGCTTCCTCAAGTTGTTTTCTCGAAAGATTTAGATTTTTGCTCCAATATTAATTAACTTTTTACTTGATTTCAAAAACAAATGAAAAGTGTGTCAACCCAACCTGGGGTGGTCTGTTTTGACCTATACTAAGACGACCTGTTTTAACCTGGGTACCCAACTCTGCCCATCATTCCACCTCTAGCTAGAAAGCCAATGTTCATGAAACTCGTGAGTTACTCTTTAAAAGAAATATGCTTTTTCTTATTTGTTTTTTGTTGTCATTATAAACAGTGTAGCATTGATGCTTTGCTAGAACGCACCATCAAGCATATGCTTTTCTTGCAAAGTGTTACAAAGCATGCAAACAAGCTAAAACAAACAGGGGAATCCAAGGTATTTATTTACATCTTTTATGTTACCATTTTGTTCAAGTTGATCCAGAAGATTGGGATATCATTATGCCAAACAGACGCCATTAAGTTTTATGCTTCCTAATCTGATTCTTTTGTTTCAACGATATGTGGATTCTCTAATTTTTTTTATGAATTTTTCATGGTTATGGTCCACATTAACTTTAAATTCGAACCTCTCGAATATCCAAAAGTCAAACTATAGCTCATATTTTGGAAGACCAGTATGTTCTGTAGAGTAAAAAACTTCTATTATTTGATTTAATTGTAGATTGTGAGCAAGGATGGTGGTGTAGTGTTGAGGGACAACTTTGAAGGAGGAGTAACATGGGCATACGAGGTTGGTTCACAATCAATGGTCTGTCCTATAATAGTCGAGGATCTGAATTCATCTCGTCAAATGCTTATAGAGGTAGGTACCTACTGCCAGCTGGCATTTCATCACTCAAAACACACACACAATATCCGTTAATTTCACCATTTTTAATTTGTTAGGAGGTTGTATGCATTAATATACACGACTTTCAACCTGGTAGCTGAACTTTTTCATTTGACCCATTTGAGATCAAAGAAAATAACTTGGTTCAATCACTCATAAATAACGGATAAAGAAGGGCCACATGTAGTTTCCATATATGTTTGCTTATGCGTCTGGTTTTCGGGTTGCAGATGCTATGTGAAGAAAGGGGTTCGTTCTTGGAGATGGCCGATGGTATTAAAGGATTAGGATTAACTATCTTGAAGGGGGTGATGGAGTCCCGTAGTAACAAGATATGGGCACACTTCATTGTAGAGGTAACACTATAAGACAGTTATAAATCATTGTATTATGTTGAAACAATGTATGTTAACAAATAATTCACATTATATTTGAATAAACAGGCCAACAAGGATGTGACAAGAATGGAAATTTTTATCTCACTTATTAGCCTCTTGGATCAAGCTGCCAAAAATGGTGCTGATTGCAGTAGGAATAATATTTCTGTCCATGAACAATCTTTTCATCAAGTGGCCACCAACCCTATGAGCTAGTTGTATACAGTAATTGGTCATTGTGTGGCTGGAGATGTTGAGAGCAGCTCTGCCATGACTGACATAATCCCGGCCAGAGGTTTTATTTATCGACCAACTGTTGTATGTTATTAGCCAACCGACTGAAACTTGCCTCTTGTGAAATTCTTGTAGTGGCTTAGGCTTTAATGCACATGTAGCTGAATCTTGGTGTGTTTTTTCATGTATTCACTACTGGCTGTGTTTAATATAGCTTTTTATTTTTTTGTTTTCCACTTTGTTTCATATGGTTTATACTCATTATAACGTTAATGAAGCAAAATTTTTATTTGCAAAAAATTAAAATTTAGCATATTTATGTAATAACTGTAAGATGGTAAAAGAGTGAATAATATTATTTAATAGTTATGTTACAATATAGAGAGATAACAAGTAACTTTAAAAACTTAACCGGGTCCGTAGACTCATTCTAATCAAACCCTAATAATATATTCTAATACTTTCCCGCAGTCGTAGCGGAAGTAATCGTACGCTAAGACTGGAAAACAAAAAAAAACATAAAACCAATAATAATAATATAAACATGTTTCGATCGACTTAGATATCCAAACTTTTGCCAACAAATTAATATTATTGCTGATCTTGTTATTCATATTTTGGTTGACCGTGCTATCCATAGTTTATTTGATACTTTATGGTTCTTGATTCTTGGAATAATAAGTTGAGAACTGACGACTTTAGTCGTTGGCGATGTATCGAGGCTAGTTGCCGGTGGTCACTTGGATCCGTAGATCAAGAGATGAAAGTCCGTAGACGTAAAAAAGAAAACGAAAAACAAAGAGAAAGGCCGCTGACCGTGGTCAGTCGGCAATCTTTTCGATCCGTAGATCAAGAGATAAGATCTGTAAATTTATAAAAAAGTAAAAAGAATAAAATCAATCAAACCGTAGTTTGAGATCAATGGCCGTCGACCGTGGTCCTTGGTACAGCTAAAACACCGAGAATAAAAAGAAGAAAGAAAAAAGAAGTGATCGTTGCATTTGTGAGGTGTAATTCAAGAATAAACCAAGAATATGATTGTGAACCAACCAAGAGAATAGATATCCTGCTTGAATATTCAGTTGATAACAAACCTTTATCCAATGAGAACTAGAAAATAAAGAAACAAAACAGAAAACGAAGGTGGGATAGGGTGGCGGCGACGACTAAACGCCTTGTCAAGGGTTTGAACTCGATGACGATGGCTAGGGTTTGTATGTTTTATATGGTGACACAACGAATAAGAAAGTGTGACCAGAACCTTAAGGCTCTGATACCATACAAGATGATAAAAGACTGAATAATATTATTAAATAGTTAGGTTACAACATATAGAGATAACAAGTAACCCTAGAAACCTAACTTGGCCCGTGTGCTCATTCTAATCAAACCCTAATAATATATTCTAATTAACTAACTAGTGATATATTTAATTAAATACTTTAGAATGAAAATTTGGCTTGAATGAGCCTGTTGTTGGATCTAATGAGGCTGGTGCAATCAAAACCACACTTAGATATATTTTGATGTGCTAAACAAATGGTCTTCCGAAGGAACAAGCTGCTCTTCCGAAGCTAAGTCAAAGATCTTCCGAAGCTCAAGTATGAAGAACTTTCGAAGGATGAACTAAGTCTTCCGAGACTAAGTTCTTATTTTTCCGAAGTATACAACTTAAAAGATTCAAAAGACAAAGTCTTCCGAAGAATAAAGTCCTGAAGACTTGCAGAGACTCAGAAGAAGTTGATTCTTCCAAAGCATAAATGGCCTCGAAAGAGTTTATTCTTCCGAAGCCATTTAGCTTCGGAAGAACTAATTATGAACTAGTGGGCATAAGTATGGTCTGTCTGACAACCCGCTGCCACTCTATTAGACTGCATGGCGCTTTCCCATGCCTATGTAATTGACCTTACTTCAATCTACTGTTCAACCATTCTCAGCTTAGTATAGTTGCCACTTATAGTTGGTGACAAAAGCTAAGTCATGGACATGTCATGACTACCTAATCTAAGATATTATTATTTTATTTTAGATACCTTACTTCTAAACGATGCAATATTTGTCTAGTTGTAACTTCCAGCTGGTTTTCCAAGTATAACCGGCTGTAGATAGTAGTATATATAGTTTCTTTATGTAACTTAGTAACTATGCTTGTAAGAGTCTTATAATACTAAGTTGAAAAGTAATATATGCAAGTATCTTGAAAACCACTATTGTGTTTTATGTTTTCTGTTTGAACTTATTATATTACTTGTGAACTTGGTTAAGACTCTACTTCATCAACCCGAGTGACATTAAGCGAGTTTGTGTGATTATCTTGTGTTGTGAGACAAACACCGATCCTGCACCTGTCGACCCAAATCAGGCCCCTGTTTGAGTTCAGAGACCAGGCTTAACCGAGATCAGCCATGGCTTGAACTTAACTTAAACATTGCATTTAGGACGGAGCCTTGTTCACCTCTGCTAGCGAGGACCACAATCCAAATAGCGGTCATGAACCAAGCCAAATATTTCTGGTGAATTGACGGACCAGTTACTTTAGAGATTGGTTATTAGCATATGACAATACATTAGTCGCTATTTTACGTTGTACAACACATGGAAAACTGCAAGGGTGAGATGAGTGAGGGAGTCAGACAAAAAGTAGACTTGCCGATCTAGGATCCAATGTAAGGTAAACAGGTTGATCTGGGTAAAAGTCTTCTGTATTCTGGTTTTCACTAGGCAATAACTTACCACAGAAAAGTTTGAAATGGGCAGCCTAAATACTAGTTGAATTTTGAAGGTAAGAAGTAAGAAAGGTTCAATAAATCCCCAAAACCATTCAAACGGACTATATGTTAAACTATAACCAAGAAGAACAGGTCACTAGTTATTTTGTTTTTTTTGTTTTTTTTATATATTTTTTTTTTCCGGTCAAAACAGAAGCAAAATAAAATGATTTTCTAATTGTGTCAAAAACTGGTACAATATATAATACTAAACGTATGGAATCAATTTCACATCTATGGAAAAAATTAATAGTTGACCTCTCTTAGGAACGGTACAGCCTGTATTTGGTGGCGTTTAATTGATTCAACTGCTTTAACAGCAAATGAGTCATCCTCAGGGTAATAAGCAATAGGATCAGATAATAGAGGATGTGGAAAATTGAGCACACCTTCAAGAGTTGCATGAAGACAATAAGCCGAATATGTGATGTGATATCCACCTTCTTGCACGATTAAGATTCGCCCATTGCTGTGATCATCTGCTAGATTGTGAATTATCTTCCCAATGTCTCTATAACCCTCCATGGTCAAACACTGTCTTCCATTTGGATCAAACTGCAAATATTAGTTATTAAATTTCATGTTAATTTTTGAATCACAAATCTGCGAGATTATTTAATCGTTATCACGCTTGAAGTAGTGATTAAATTTGCTAGAGAATCAACAATTTAAAAGTAAAGGTATTTGAACTCAAAAGGTCAATTGTGCCTCCATCTTTGGATCAAAAAAAGTATTTCCTATGAGATACACTATGAAATTGGCAAATTAAAAGGTTAGGTGAAAGGTGATTTGGGTTGTGATGTATCTCAATGCGTCAAATATAAATGGAAAAAGTAGCTTGAACGGATTGGGTCAGATGGGTTGAAAGTTGCCAAATATCTATTCTTCAAGCCTATAACCTTCTAGGCTTCTAAGTTGTTTTATCCAACAATATATATTACTATTGTTGTTAATGTGTTAGCTATTCATAAAAGTTTTAAAAACCACCGAAAACTTCATAAGCAGGTACAACCAAAACTGCTTTGACAACCATCCCTGTTGGCCTACAACCAAAACTGCTTTGACAAAAATAATAACTTACAGCGCTTGAATCTTGGCCTACAACAAAAACCATCATATCAGGATCAAACTTCCTAACAGCAGGGGCAACCACCTCAGTCATCGCATACTTGTATCCCTTATCACCTGTTCCATTTGGTAAAGGTACATTTAGATTATACCCAAATCCTGCTCCTTCACCAAGCTCATTTATACCTCCACTTTGAGGATGAGATGGGCCCCACGAACCATGATTCATATGAAGAGAAACAGTAAGCACTTTATCAGAATGGTAAAATCCTTCTGCAGTTCCATTCCCATAGTGCACATCAATATCAATAACTGCAACCCTTATGCAACCCGAATCCAAAGCATATTGAACCGCAATACCCGCATTGTTAAGGAAACAGTAGCCATCAGCTTGAGTAGGTTGAGCATGATGACCAGGTGGTCTAACCAGTGCATAACATATTTTACCATGTCCGTCAAGTATATACTTCATAGCTGTAAGTGCAGTGCCAGCGGCTAGCAGTGCAGCATTCCATGATCCAATATTCAGAAATGTTCCACTACAAAGTGTCTTTCCACCATTTTTATCTGCTTCGACTAGGGAATTGATATATTCTGTTTAATTACCATAAGCGTTTTAAGATCAGGTACATGATTCAGTCCAGCAATCAAAACAAGAACATAGGTAACAAGAGGGTTTAGATTTTACCTGAATTAATTACACATAAAGTACACTTGAAAAATGAATTAAAGTTTGTAAATTTGATGTCAAATTATTACAAACCTAACTTTGACAACTATGCATTTGTTGTTCTGTTGCTAGCATTCAGTTGCTAACATGTTCTATGTTATTACATGAGAAGAAATCATAAAAAGTTTAAAGTTGCAGATTAGTATCAACTAATATTAAGCCCCCTGCGTTGCAGCGGGAGGCATAAACCTGTGCCAAGTAACACTAATGGCACACCAACGCCAGTGACCACCAACACCAAAAAAATCATAAAAACGTAAAAAAATAAGACATAAAAACGTTGAACTATGCAATGACGCAACCAGAACATAAAACGTTGAACATAAAACATATAGAACAACCACACACGCACGCTATGGCGTGTTAACTCATAAAATTAAGACCGAAAAGTAAAACGAAAAATTTGTAAAATATGAAAAATATAGGGGAACAAAGTCGAAAGTAAAAAAAATATTAATCCTAAATTGTAAAAGGTGTAAAAGTATCGGGTTAAACTAAAAAAATTGAATATTAAAAAAAGAAAAAAAATACAACCCATAAAACATATAGTAACACTTACATTGATAGAAAACTTGATAATTAGTATGATATAAATGTGAGAACATTTTTTTTCTTTAAGAACAATCCAACTAAGTGTCTAAGTGTGACCTGCAACTTGATAATAACACAAATTTAGGTTTTACTCTTAAAGACTGCAAGTTTCTTAAATTTTATGTAATTGAGATTTACAACAAGACCAAAGTGATAAAGATAAGTTCTCAAAACAAATTAGAAGCTCTGGAGTGCATGCCCATAAAAGCTAATCTAATTCCCAGACCCATAGATGAAGTATTGATATATACTTAGTAGCATATCAACATCTGTGTCTGTCTTATATTGGATTCTCTACAGCCATTTAAGGTTATTTTGAGGAATGTAGACGTAGGATTGCTGAACTGACCGTTACCTATAAAACCCAAAGTTTGTTGCATAAAGAAGACACATGCCAATCATCTAAAAGATGATGAAAACTCTCACCTATTCGGTCCGTCCATTAACAACACAAATTTGTCATGAGAGGGGGACCAACCCAAGAATGCATGCATGAAGAAGGGACCACTCCATGGCATCATACACACATCATACGTATCTATAAATAGGTACCACATTCACAAAAGAAAGGTATTGCATACTCTCATCTCAAAGTCAAATCTCTCATTCATTACTTTCTTTGCAGGAAAACTCTTATTCTCACACTGGAAGGTGGTCATACAAAGTCTTCCCTTTTTGTGGTGCTGGTGTTTCGTGTGTGTATATCAGAGAATCTTGAACCCATTTAGAGTGGTGAATTGATCTGTGTGAAGGTTGTCCTTGAAAGGTACAAGCTTGGTTGAGATTTGCTTCTACATGGAAGTTGCATTGCCAAACATTGGCTACCACTCTCCTATTAGGGTCTTCAAATTCAAGCATCCGAAATTTCCAGATACTTGGTTTAACTATCCGAATCTGTATACGTATGTTTGATATCCGAATTTGGAATACAGATTCGGATACTGAAACAGGCACTTGAATCATACAACATGCTTGTTTCATACGAAAGCTAGCGGTAAAAGAAAACCAAAACATACAACATGCTTGTTTCATAAAAAAATTTAAGATAAAAAACATAACATACTATTCCTTGTTTCACACGATAATTCAAGATAAGATAACCAAAATATACTACTTGCTTCACCACTTGAAGAACTTGTACCTTTTCTAGCCTTGTTATCTTTATTAAAAGTAAACCCCACAACCAAGTTTTGTTGTATTCTATGCATCATCAAACAAAATAAATAAATATTAATACATTCTGAAACCTTTTTGTTGGTAATTTGAAAGACCCGTGTCATTTAGAATTGATAATGAAACCTAGCTAACATGATGGATGTAAGCATTATATAGTGTTCCTAATTATCTATACCCTTATTATGCGTGGTGTTTCCGTCAATCCCACCGTTAACCACCGTCTCCAACAACTTTACTCTCCCCTCCGTCCAACCGTCTACTCTCCATCATCTACAACTTCACTGTTCCCTTCGTTAACAACCATTCACCGTCTCCCCTCCGTTAATAACCACCGGATTAATCACCGTCTCTCCTCCGTTACCGTCCCCGTCTCCCCGACAGTTTAATCAACGTCTGCACCCAATCCGGTCATTAACCACCATCACTATCACCAATTTCACCAACCCCCCATCAATCCGGTCATCAACCACCATCACCATCTTCACTTCGTCAACAACCGCTGCCTCATATTCTCCACCTCCCTTGGTACTTCCATCAATTCCGTGTTTTAGGCATGTTATCTTCCCATTTTTAATTTGATTTCATTTATTCCTTGTATTAGGTTTCAACCGGTGAAGAGGTATATTATTTTCCCTTTTTTGTTAACAAAATGTTCATTCATATATGTGAATTTCAAATGTTATTGTTAGACCTAAAATTCATCAAACTTACCATTTGGTTTAACTTTTTTAAGAATTCATTGGAATTATTTGTAATTTTAGATACAACTAAACCCTTAAGCATCCCTTATTCATAGAACTGTGTTTTTTGATTCATTCTTAGTTATATCCTTTGCCATAAAAAAGTCTTTTGTTCTAATGCTTATTTTATCTGTTGTTTTTTATTCTAATGTTGTTTTATTCTTCGCCATTCAAAAATATGTATATTATATCTAAAAAAGTGTATATTTAATAGCTAAAACATGAAACAAAAATCCCGTAGATGAACTTAGGAAACAAAATATGATATTAATTTTCAACTCGAATTATTGCGTGCCCTTTCAAGTTTCAAGACAAGATTAGTAAATCACACTCAACTTCATATAACTACAATAATCTAAATCATAGTATAGGTCCATTGTTATTCTACATAAGTTAAAGAACAGTATTATAGTTATATAGAGTTGAGTGTTATTACTGATTTTATCTTGAAACTTAACAGTTCACACAATAATTTGAGTCGAAAATTAGTATCAAATTTTGTTTTCATAAATTTAAATAGGAGTTTCTTATTTCATGCTTTTGTTATGAAACAAACACTTATCTATATATAATCAAATACACTATATAATACTTACATCCGTCATCTTTGTTAGATTTAATTATCAATTTATGATTTTTAAATAACACAACTCTTACGAATTACCAACAAAACAATTTCAAAATGTATCCAACATTAATTTATTTTGGTTGACGATGCGTAGAATACAGGAAAACTTAATCGTGAGGTTTGCTTCTAATAAAGATAACAAGGCCTGCGAAGGTACACGTTCTCAAAGTGGTGAAGCAAGTTGTATATTTTGGTATTTTATCTTGACATTTCGTATGAAACATGCAAGTATATGTTTTGTTTTTTATCTTGAATTTTCAAATGAGACAAGTACGTTGTTCTTCTTGTTTTTTATCTTGACCTTTCGTATGAAACAAGCATGTTGTATGATTCGAATATCTATTTCAATATCCGAACCTGTATCCGAAATTTTGGGTGTTTAAAATACGGATACCCGAAACTTTGGATACGGGTTCGGTTAGTAAACTAACTATCTAAAAATTTTGGATATCTGACTATGAACGCCCTTACCTATAATAGTGTAAGTATGAATAGTAGAGAAATGCACACATAGGGGTGCTATGTAGTCAAGTGCACACAAGGTGTGTGCCTAAGCGCCTTGGTTTCAAAAAAACATGAGTTGCTCCTATACGTTTAGGTCTTGAAAGCGAAGGCACAGGCGGGAGCTACAAG
The DNA here is from genome assembly GCA_025506505.1 of Flaveria sonorensis. Taxonomy (NCBI): domain Eukaryota; kingdom Viridiplantae; phylum Streptophyta; class Magnoliopsida; order Asterales; family Asteraceae; genus Flaveria; species Flaveria sonorensis. The sequence goes on along the minus strand of CM046440.1, from coordinate 43,941,682 downwards.
TACGTGAGACATGGCTCTGTATACATCTAAATTGGCTTTATGTACAATCAAAACTCAAAAGATTGACCTGTCACTTCTCTTTTACATATCAACATTTTTATCAAGTAATGCATTCATGATCTCTTTATCCCTTTGATTGTTTTTACAAATCAGACTCCTATAAACCCTAATTTTGACCTAGATGTGCATGAGACACCACCTTAAGGTCCTAACTTGTTTTGAATCACCTAGCCTTTGAGGCATGCTTTTTCAAACCAAGTTAGGCGTGGAGGCAAGATGCAACCTAGGCACCCGAAACACAGCCAAGAAGGCTTAAGTGAGACGAGCGTTTTGTCCGGGCACATGCGAGGCAAGGTGAGCGCCTTGGTCACCTGAACAGACAAAACACCAACCTACACCAAGGCCTAGGAGAGAGGTTTGTGCCTTGCACCTTTAACAACCTAGCCCAGGTGTATATTATCTTCACATATTCTAGAAAGTTTAGGCTTGATCCATTGGAACACAATAATTAGCAGGGTTGTAAAAATCGCTAGGCACTAGTCGGGCGGCGAGGTAGGGACTAGCGAGTAATCGGGAGTAATCGGGATTAATCGGGATTAATCGGTTTGGAACTTTTATATGTAATTTTCAAATCTTTATATATAATACACACATTTTTATATGTATTTCTACTAAAATGTTAGTTTTATATATATATACATGTATTGCCGGAATTTCGGAGTTTTCGCCGGAATCTCGCCGGAATCTGGAAAAAACGCCGATTATTGGCCGACTAGGGCCGATTAATCCCGATTTTTAACCAATTTCACCGATTAGTGATTATTGTTGCCGACTAGCAAAAATCTAAGCGGGGAGCCTCCGATTACGGATTAGTCGCCGATTAATCGGCCGACTAATCCGATTTTTGCAACACTGATAATTAGAATTTGTAATGTACTAGGCATAGTTTTAAAAAGCGGTTGAGGCGTGCGCCTCGAGGTTAGGCGCCCAAAAAACGAGTTTGAGGCGGCGCCTCAGGGGTTTATTTTGTACGTGCACCTCAGGGGGTTATTTTGTACGTGCACCTCATAGGGCTGAGGCGGTAAGAAAAACTGCGCCTCCGGGGCGCGTCAGGGTGTTTTACTGTTTGTCTTTGATCTTTTAGACTCTTTGTGTCAGTTTCAAACATTCCATGTCTTTTTAATGTGTGTTTTTGATTTTTTGATGAATCTGATGATAAAATTAGTCTGTATTTTATTTTTTATAAGATATATAATTTTTAAATTTATTTTTTAATTCCGCCTCGGGCTTACGCTTCGGTTCGCCTCGAGGCTTACACCTCATGAGGCGAAGGGAAAACGCCTCGAGGCTCGATTCCGTACTTTTAAACCTTGGTACTAGGATGAGAATTCAATCTTTAAGACACTTACATTTAGGCGTGAGTTTACTTAGCATGCTTATTTGTTTGTTGTTATGTTGATTACACTAAGATACAGATGAATATTGATGACTTTAGCATCATCAACTAATAGTTGTTTGAGATTCACAACTAAACCAAGGGACTTAAATTAAGTTCTTAAAAAAAGGTTAGGAAGTACGTAGTGCACGCTTGTAAAAGGTAATCTAATTCCTAGACTTATCGAATGGTGGACTCCAAGGGTTAATATGTAGTTTTAGTTTGATTCAAAATTAAACATATGTTGGTAGCTGAGGTATATGATACTAGATCAAGTCAACTTTGGTAAGAGTTGACCTTTTGCGGATAGCTTAAAGCACTTTTATGGTTTTTACCAACATAGTGTAGACGAGTTAGTCAAATGTTATCTATGGTGTAGCATGACCAATCGTTGTTTCGGGTAATCACCTTTGGCGTTTGTCTTGTAATTGGTGTAAAACAAAACAAAGGTCGATTTACCAAAGCTTACCTTAATGGCCAAAAGTTTATCATCAAACGCTGATGATTAAAATATGAAAAAACTTTACTTCAAAATTTTATTTCAAGACAGGGTATGCATGAACTGCTTTGCACGACTGTTATCCATGACTTTAACTGTTTTTCTCGTAAATAACGAAAAAGGTTTCGATTTTTGTTCGAGGGTGTTACTATACCGGTAAACTAACTGCTCATGAAAAGGTGTAACATTATCTCAGGCAGAATTTGATCTCAATGCAGAACAGTATTCACAAATGTGCTCAAGTTTTGTGCCTAAGACTCAGAGAGTCTTTTCTAGGATTATCTCAAATTCAATTTTATGTAGCCTAAGACATCTATATCATCATAATACTTCGTTTGGAAATTGAAGTAAACATAATCCAATTTATCATCCGAGATCCAATTGATCATCAATCACTGTTGAAAACAGGTATTCCCCCCAAATTGTGCATTTGTTGTTCTTTCTAGCACACAGTTCACTCACCATATTATTGTAGGAAATTAAAACATAAAAGTTTGACATTAAAGATCAGTATGTTTGACATCAAAAGTACAACTTTTTCTTCTTTAAGAGCAAATCAAGAAAGTGTCATCTTCAACTTGATATGAACCCACCCAAACAATTAACACATCCTAAACTTGACACGAAATCATATGATGTTCTAATGGTTTAATGATCAAATTGTGCATCTAATTGTTTCTGATTACGAGTGATAATACTTGAGAGGAAACATACAAGTAAAATTGAGGGTTACCTTGAGTGTGAAAAGAGAGCAATTGGGAGATGGTAGCAGGGGTGGAAGAATGCCATGAAACAAAGGGGGAAATGGGGCCTCTTTTGAGGACGGAGAGCATGTTTCGGATCCTGTCGGAGTTCTCGGGGTGCTTTTCGAGGACGTCGAGAAACCCAGGGTCTGTTCCGGTGTCGAATACGCCATCGCCGGTGTCATGATGGAGCATACCATCGTCCCAAAATACGTTAACACAGGGTGATGAAGAAGGGTGTTTGGATTGGTGGCTTTGAGGTTGCTGGTGGTCGGACATGGTGATTGCAGTGACAAGGGCTGCGACTTGCTCATTCCTCCACTCCGATCTCTATATTCATAACTTGCCTATAACTATGTGATACGCTGCTCCATCTAGTTGGAATTTTGGCTCGGTTGTAAACGAGTCGAGCTGCTCAGTTGATGGTTCGGTTTGAAAACAAACCGAGCACGAACAATGGTACACTCGCTCGTCGTTAGCTCGGTTTCACTCGAATTATTTTTTGATTTAGTTTTTATTTATTATATATTTGTTATTAATTTATTTATTTATCAATTACCACTATTCTAATTATTTAGTAAAAAGTCAACAACACTAGACGTAAAAGCCCTAATTCCTTGACCAAATTATCACTTCATAATTCAAAACCATTTGATCATTTCACCCATCACCACTCACCGGTCGTCCCCCGTATCCCCCCACCTCTCTGCCGACCGCCGAGGTGCCGACCTCTGGCACTTTGACAACCCCGACCTCTAGCACTTTGACCCGCGACCCTGACCTACGACCCTGACCTCTGGCAAATCGACCTGCAACAGTCCGACCACGCATCCCGCCTCTGAAGTCCGACCTTGTTCAATTGTTCCTAATCGCGATATTTTGTGGTTAGATTTTTCTTTGATGATTTGGTTCTTAAAGAACATGTGTAGAAGCATTGGGCAAGATACTTGGGTTGGAACTTGAAATTTGAAACTTTTGAATGAATGCTTTGTTTTGTTTTATATTGTAACATTAAACCAAGCAAAACTGAGCGCTTGGTTAAAACTGAACCGAGTTCGAACATGAAATTTACGCTCGAATTTGTAAATTCGAACCGAACCGAGCGGCTCGATTCGAAACCGAACCAGTTTGAGCAGAGTTGCATTCGGTTTGGTTCATAAACAACGCTACACTATTGGAATAAGTAAAATACTAAAAGTTTATTAATAAGTAGTTAGAAACTGTAAAATATTAAATATAATATATGAATGAAATTACGTGTGAGTAAATACTTTCTTGATAAAACATATTATATTTAAAAACTATCATTTTAAAAAATTATCGCTTTAAAAAAATTCTATTTTTCATCTATGTCTCGTTTAATCATCAGGTTTTAATTAACTTTCTAAAAATTTTATCTTGTAAAAATGGTTTAATACAAAACTTTTATTTCTTGAAAACATCGATTTAAAATATTTTATAATATAAAAAAGTTATGTTGTATTAGAAAAAAAAATCATAGTTAAAAAAATTTGTTTTAAAAAATGTATTTTCTAATCAAAATACATAGGTTTTATTTAAGATAAGATCTTTTTTAAAAATTATTGACTTAAAAAGGTATATATATATTTTATTATTATAAGACTTAATTTAATTAATTAAATCTTTATCATTTTAACAAAAGTTACATATGTAACCCTAAGATACACATATGTAAATTTTTGTCCTTATAGTTATATATGTTTCATTTATGTTGCAATTAATCATTGTTTTAGAATTTAGTTAATGTTAGGGCACTTCCAAGTTACTGTTTATAGCAACAACTAGTATTTACACACGTGTTATCATAGAATCACACTAATATTTAATAGCTTCATCATGAATCATAATGCATAAAATATGAGACGGTTTTTATAAATAGGTTCTTAAATTCAGTCAATGGTTACATTAAAATACTACAATCATCATAGAGTTAAGCATGAAAAATCATGGATGTTACAGTCTTCCCTACTTACAAAAATTTCGTCCCGAAATTCAACTAGTAGAGGTCGTGTTAGCTTGGAAGAGGTGTGGGTATTTGAGCGTCATCTGGTCTTTGCGTTCCTAGGTGAAATCAGGACCCCGTTTAGAGTTCTATTTGACTTTGACGATAAGGATATGACTCTGCTTTAGCTTCTTGACTTCACGATCCAAGATCTCAACTAGTTCTTTAACAATGTGTAACTTGTCATCGATACGAATCTCGTCCATAGGAATGCTTAAGGTGTCATCGGCTAAACATTTCATTAAGTTAGACATATGAAAAGTGTCATGGATAAGACTAAGCTCCTAAGGTAACTTAAGCTTGTAGGCTATAGGACCAATCCTTTCTAGGATCTCAAATGGCCCAACGTACCTAGGAGAAAGTTTACCTTTCTTCCCAAATCGAATGACTCCTTGCCTTGGAGAAACCTTGAGTAAAACATGATCTCTTACTTGAAACTCAAAGGGCTTTCTTCTATTATCAACATAGCCTTTCTGACGGTCTCGCGCAACCTTAAGTCTTTCTAGAATCTTGAATACCTAAGCATTTTCTTCAGTACAATGCCTCAAATGGTGCACACTTGATGTTGGAATGATAACTGTTATTATATGAGAATTCAATGAGGGGTAGATGAGTATCACAAGTACCACCAAAGTCAATTACGCAGGCTCTAAGCATATCCTCAAGAGTTTGTATAGTTCTTTCGATTTGGCCATTGGTTTGAGGTTGATAAGCAGTGCTAAGATCCACACGTGTTCCCAAGGATTTTTTGTAATGTTTGCAAGAACGTAGAAGTGAAACGATTGTCTCGGTCTGTGATTATGGATAGCGGAACACCATGTAGACTCACGATCTCGTTGATATAGATTTTGGCTAACTTCTCCAACTTGAAGTCTTCATGTATAAGGAGAAAGTGAGCGGACTTTGTCAAGCGATCGACTATGACCCAAATCGAGTCGTGCCCATAAGAGGTTTTGGGTAGTTTAGTGATAAAAATCCATGGAAATCTATTCCTATTTCCACTAAGGAATTTTAGGCTATTGGAGTAATCCCGAGGGTTTTTTATATTTAGCTTTGACCTTTGAACATGTAAGGCATTTCCCAACATACAAGGCAATGTCTTTCTTTATTTTTGGCCTCCAATAATATTCCCTCAAATCTTGATACATCTTATATGTGCCTGGATGAACTGAATATCGTGACTTATGAGCTTCATTCATGATAAGTTGAGATTTTTAGATTTAGGAATCCGTATTCATCCCATGAATAAAAGGATTTGATTAGACTTAGATTCTAGATGATGCTCAGATATGCTTGTTAGCTCTTTCTTCAAATCACATCTAGCAAGGACTTGTTTATGAGTTTCTAAAATTTGATCTTTGAGATTCATTTGAATAATCATTCCCATTACACGAGTGCGTGAGGGTTTGATTTTCTCTTTTCTACTGAGTGCATTGGCTACCATATTGGCTTTACCTGGGTGATAACGGATTTCACAATAATAGTTGTTTAGTAGTTCCACCCAACGTCTTTTTCTCATGTTGAGTTCCTTATGATTAAATATATGCTGCAAACTCTTGTGACTGGTATAGATGGCATACTTGGTACCCTACAAGTAGTGTCTCCAAATCTTTAAGGCAAATACTATAGCACCTAACTCAAGATCATGAGTAGTGTAGTTGTTTTTATGGATCTTGAGTTGTATTGATGCGTAGGCAATGACTTTATCTCATTGCATAAGTACATAACATAGGCCTTGCTTCGATGCGTCACAATATAGAACAAAATCCTCATTGCCATCTGGAAGGGTTAGGATAGGTGCGTTACACAGCTTCTGCTTAAGTGTCTGGAAAACATCTTCCTGCTTTTGTCCCCATTCAAAAGGCTGGTTTTTCTGAGTTAGCGTAGTAAGTGGTAATGAAATTCTTGAAAAGATTGAGATAAACCTTCAGTAGTACCCTACCAGACCTATAAACGAATGAACTTCTGAAGGGGTCTTTGGTGAATTATAATTCTTGATTGCTTCAACCTTGGTTGGGTCTATATGAATGCCCTTATCATTGATCACATGACCTAGAAATTGAAATTCACTTAGCCAAAATTCACATTTTGAGAATTTGGCATATAGTTGCTCCTTCTTTAATAGCTCGAGGATCAGTCTGAAGTGTCGCTCATGATCAACTCTGGTTTAGGAATATATCAAGATGTCACCAATGAAAACAATGACAAATTGATCTAGGTATGGCTGGAAAACACGGTTCATGAGGTCCATGAATATCGCAGGTGCATTGGTTAGTCCAAAGGGCATGACCACAAATTTGTAGTGTCTGTAACGAGTTCAGAAGGTGGTTTTGGGTATGTCTTCTTCTTGTACCCTGAGTTGATGATAACCAGATCGTAGGTCTATCTTTGAAAAACAAATGGCTCTTTGTAGTTGGTCGAATAAGTTATCAAGCATCAGTAATGGGTATCGATTCTTGACGGTTAATTTATTCAATTCTTTATAGTCGATACACATAGGCAAGGATCCGTCCTTTTTTTGACAAAAAAATACTGGGGCTCCCCAAGGTGAGAAACTTGGTCGGATGAACCCTTTGTCTAGTAGTTCTTGTAACTGGCTTGATAATTCTCTCATTTATGATGGAGCTAAATGATAAAATGATTTGGCAATAGGGTTTGCTCCATGTATGAGGTCAATCTGGAACTCGACTTGTCTAGTCGGAGGTAGTCCAGGAAAATCATCAAGGAAAACATCTGGAAATTCACGGATGATAAGAACTTCTTGTAGCTTCTTTCCTTATGGCTTCTTTTCAACTATATGAGTTAAGAAAGCATCGTATAACTTCCTTAGGTAGCTGCCAGCTTTCATACAGGAGATGATCTTCAGGTTTTTTCTAGACTTTTCTCCGTGCACTTTTAGGGTATCTCTAGATGTTAGGGGAATGTGAACTAGTTTCTCGGCACAAATAATCTTAGCATGGTTTTCGGATAGCCAATGCATTCCATCAACCACATCAAAGCTACCAAGCCCCATAGGGATTAGATTGATATTGAACAAATGGTCATCAAGATTTAGAGTACTACCTCGAATAATAGTATGAGCAGGGATTATTTTGCCATTAGCTAACTCAATAGTGTAAGTAGTGTCTAACTTAGCAGGTTTCAAATTAAGCAAGGATTGGGAGTTAGTGGAGATAAAGCTTCTGTCTGCACTTGTGTCAAACAAAACAGAAGCAAAGTGATTGTTTAGAAGGAACGTACCCGTGACGACAGTAGGATCCTGACGAGCATCAGGTTCTCCTAAAGCAAAGGCTCGACCATGGGCAGCTGGAGCATTGTTGTTGTTAATCTGGTTCAGCTTAGAGCAATGGTTTCGGAAATGATCAAGGCTACCATATTCATAACAACCCCTGACTATGTTATTGGGAGAAGGGTTAGCAACTGCATCATTGTTGGTGTTGGCGGTAATAAGTGCCTTGTAGTACTGAGTGGTGTGACCAAGTCCACCACTAGGAGCGAGCATTAGGTTATACCCGTGAATTTCTACCTAGGACCGACCCGGAATCGGGGATCGACTTGGTTAACTTAAAAACCCGGAACTGCACCTGTTTCCAAATACACGGTTTCGGTTAAAATACGGGTACTTCCATCGGTTCTAATCGGGTGTTGTAGAACCGATTCCCAATTCGATGGTTTGAATGGCAAGCATCGAAAGCAAAAGATCATGGACAAACAAACATTAATTTGTTAATCTAGCAAATAAACAGAGAAGAAATCATCACCATTGAAAAATACATCTGATTATTGTTAGTTTTATCAGCATCAACACAGAAGGTTAGTAAACTTTTTATTGTTATGAAATGTGTTGGTTTATTGCTAAGTTTCAGTTTCTTTTTCATATTTTTAACCTTGATAGATCGAATTTTATTATTAGAATCATAGAATGTAGATGAAATATGTGGTTATAGGATTGAATTGAATCTTACTTGGCATCTCAAGATTTGATTATTGTAATGCCTACAAGGTGTTCGATGAAATGTCTATGAGACTTTAATTTATAATAGGAGCAAGCATACTTGGATCTTCTTTATTTTAGTACAAAACCAACCAAAATATTTACTAATTATACAACTTTGCTAGTTGCAGAGATAATTATATGGTATGGTGCAGAATTCTTTGTTAAAGAGCTAAAATTTTATAACTAGGAATCAAGGAATTGAAGTTTACTACCACCCAACATTTGTAGAAATCAGTCCAACATAACAAGAAAGCACAAGGGATTTTATGAAAACAATATGTCAAACATGAGCCAAACACTAACATACTAATATACTACCTGTGGTGTATCTACTCTTGTAATGCATAAATGAAATAAGTAAAGTAGCTACTCATTGTTGACCTTTTTGTAACATGATATATCAAGTTGACAAGAAATGATAACCATGAAATCAAAATAAGATAATGATTGAGTTGAAAATCCAAATGACTAATGAGTTTAAATTCAAACAATTGATGAGGGTTAAAAATCTAAAGTAATAATAATAACCAAAATAAATAAAATAAATGATAACCAAAATCTCTATCAATCAATTGAGCAAGAAGTCCACTTCTAGCTGTTCTTCAATCCTCAACAATCACCATCAGCCCAATTTTATCAAAAATATCTAAATGAAACCAACAATTAGTATCTAAAAATACAAAAATATCAATAACAAAATACAAGAAGTTGCCTTTTGACAGCTCGTCAAATTTATCAAAATCCTCGACTTCACTAATTTCTAGCAGTCATAGGTGCTATTCCGTCTCGTGCACACATCCAAAGATAACAAGGCTTTTGTGTCAATTTTTTTCTCAGTAATACATGATTTAAAGTCATGAAGTCTAGCCACGGATGATCTAATATATTTGACTGCATCACGAATACATTCAATGGTTTTACCTTGTCGTTTCAAGCCATCTTGTACTATGAGGTTATTTATGTGGGGTAGGCATCTAACATGTAGGTACATACCATTACGAATCAAATTTGGTAACCTAATCTTCAGTTCTCTAACTGCCACATCATTTGATGTGGCATTATCCATAGTAAATGCCATCACTCTATTTATCCCCCACTCGTCGACACAATCTTCAATAGCTGTCGCGATCTGATCACCTTTATGGCTAAGTATTGGCCTAAAGTTTATTATTATCTTCTGATAGTTCCTGTTATCACCAATGTAATCTGATCACCTTATGGCTAAGTATTGGCCTAAAGTTTATTATTATCTTCTGATAGTTCCTGTTATCACCAATGTAATGGGCTGTCAAACACATGTAGTTGATATTCTAGTTTGAAGTCCAGGTATCTGTTGTGAAAGAAACCCTTTGTTGGTTTTTAATAAAAAATTGTTTTAGCTTCTTTTTTCCATCAAGATAGAATTCAACAATATCACGGGCGACCGTAAACCGAAAGGGAATGTTAAAACTAGGACACACATCTTTCTTAAAATTCCTAAACCCTTCATGTTCAACAAAAGAAAAAGGAAGTTCGTCCTCGATAATCATCCGAATTAATGCCCTTCTAACATAAGCAGGGTCAAACTTCCATGTTTTTAACATGCCTTGACCATCTTCATTTTTATTCAAAGAGAGCCGAGATTGGTATTTGTTCATATTAACAGGGTTTTTCTCACAACTTTTTACATGCTTATTCAACGACGATGTTCCATTCATTGAAGATTCAGCACATAACACATTACCACAATAGTTGCATATTCCTTTCCTATGACCCTCCTCGTCGTAGAATTCTTGAAAATGTTTCCAACATTCTACTTTGAGCTTCCTTTACTGTAACACCTGGAAAATTTTAGTAAAAGAAAAGAAAAAAAAAGAAAAGAAAAGGGAGAAAAGGGAATTATTTCAAAGCAAGGGGTTAAAGGTGTGCAAAGGTCAAACCTACACATAATGGGTTCAAAAAGGTGGTATGGCCGCCCATACCCCTTCTCTCATGCATAACTTTTGGCTAGAGTGAGGAGAAAGAAGCTCTCATCCGATTTTAGTGAGAGAAAGTGGAAGAAATTTTCAAAAAGGTAAGATTTTAAGGTGTTTCTTCTCGATTTCAGTTGGGTTTAAGCTTCTAGACCGATCTTTGTGTGTTTCTGTGTGTTCGGTTTCCTGTTTTCATGTGTTTAGGTGCTAGAACTCCAGGTTGCTCTCGGGTTGGTGGTGTTTTACTTGAAATCTATTAGAAGTGAGTTCTAGATCCCCTCTTTTACATGTTTTCTACTTGTTTATGGCTGATATGTATATCAAACTATTGTTTTATATAACATACTATGGTTTTCCATGAAAGTACAACTGTTTATGAAAGATGTATGTTTTAAATGATTTATGTGATGTTGTGTGTGGTTGTTTGTGATGTTAAGTGTGTGACTGGTAGATCTATGCTAAGTATATGTTTAGAAGCAATGTTTGGGACTAGAAACTGCATAAGGTGTTGGACTTGGCTGTACGCTGTGGACATGGTCGTCTGCTGTGGACTTGGCTGTCTGCTGTGGACACTAACTATCCACTGTGGACACTTGAGAATGTTTTAGTCATCCGCGGTGGGCACACTTAGTGTTTCATTCATGCGCTGTGGAATTTGGTCTTCCGCTGTGGACTTTGGCCAAGAGTGGGAATTCTTCCGAAGCCAAGGGGAAATCTTCCGAAGCCAAGGGGAAATCTTCCGAAGCTTGGGAAGAAATCTTCCCAGGCTTAGGAAGAAATCTTCCAAAGCTTATGAAGAAATCTTCGGAAGCCAAGGTGAAATCTTCTGAAGGTATAATGAAGTCTTCTGAAGCTTCAAGGTTGTATCTAGTGACGTGTTTAGGCGCTGTGAACCCTTAGGCTTATTCTAAATTTTAGGAAGTAGAATTAAGTGCTAAGTACTGATGTTTTATGGGGGTCTATGCTTGTTGATGTTGTATGCTTATGGGCTACTGTTATGTTGATTATGTTCCATGTTATGCATTATGATGTGACTTTACGTGGCATGATATGTATACGTACGTAAAGTATTATGTAATGAAAGTGAAAGATAATGATACTGAAAAGTGGAACGTAATGAATGAATGAAAGTCTTGCAAGCAAGTTAAATGGAGGTTCACAACTCATTGAGGTGTTGTTAGCTTAACTGTGTGCGGTTTAGCTCACCGATGAGGATGCACACAGGGGGGTCAATCTTCATGATTTATCAAGACGTACGAAAATGGGATCCTTGTCGCTTGACCCCAAGACGGTAGTTGCTTCGTGCACAATGATGGGGTATAGCATATGGCAGGATCTAGATAAAAGTGAAAGATGTTAATGAAAGAAAGTACGAACACGAACGCTTAAGAACGATGATGAAAGATAATAGTTATATTATCTAGATGTATGTATGATGTATGATCATGTATGAAAGTAAAGGAAATGTTTTAACAAAAGTAAAGTATATTTATATGCATATCAGTTGGCAGGTAAATGATGCAGCTGAGGAATGCAGGCATGGATGAGATAGCTACTGGGACGATCCGAGTCTGGCATTCAAGATTTTGAGACAATGCTTGTAAATGTCAAGTTTTTATGATACAATTATAAGAACAATGTTTTGTCATGTCTTTACAATTTATGTATGAAAAGTTTAAATTTCGCTGCAAATGTCATGTTTTTAAATGTTTTACGCTATGAATGACCAATTGTGAATGTTCCTGGGATTGGGGCCTTACAAGTTGGTATCTGAGCCAAAGTTTAAGAGAATTGGGTAAATCATTTTCAAAACCCAAACTTAAACTGAGAATGGGACAAGAAAGGGAAAGAGATGCCAGTCCTAGTAGCTACATGCCTGCAGGTAAATGTTTTATGTAAACGTTTTATGTAAATTTATGGAAAAAGGAATTATGTGCATGTGCTATATGAATTATGTGCTCTTAGTAGATTTGGATACTGATGTAATCAGGATAGAAAATGCTTGGGGAATGAAGAGTAAAGTAAGTGGCTAATCACAACTGGCCACTGTAATTAAGGACTTACTATACTTGACATAATCTGAGCTATTACCTTGAATGACTGTGTTGGTGTTTGAATCTTATAGTGTTTAGAGATAGCTGGTGGTAGATCTTCAAAGGCTTCACGAGATGGAGGTCATGGTGGACGTGGTGCTGGGCCACGTGTCATGAGGAATAGGGCTAAGACTGCTGAAACGGCTCTTGAAGAGCCCGAGCTTCATCACCATGAAGGTGGTGATGAGAGTGCTAACCTGAGGGCCTTAGTATAGGAGGCTGTTGTGGAGGAAGTTCATCAAGTCATGCAGACAATTCTACCATCTGTGGTGACTGAGGTTATTAGAGCCGTGAGAAAGGATGAAAAGAAGGAGAAAGAGGAGAAGAGGAAAACCATTGGGAGAGAGGGCGAGGAGAGAGGTTCAGGGTAAGGGGAGCAACCAGGACTAAGATGGTTGTCTCCAGTGATGATGAGGAAGAGGAGGCAGTGCAGGAAACTGCAAAAGGGTGCAACTATAGGGCATTCCAGAGATGCAAGCCCTCGACTTTTGATGGGAATGGGAATGCTGTTGCTGCTCACCGATGGGTGAGGGAAATGGAGGCTGTGTTGGATATCAGCAAGTGCGGGGAGGACCAGAAGGTGAAGTTTGCTACCCACTCGTTTGTGGATTCGGCCTCATGCTGGTGGGACAATATTGTCCAGGCCGAGGGTAGTAGGGCAATTGGAAGGATAAGGTGGAGTGAACTGAAGAAGTTGGTGATCGAGAAGTTTTGTCCTCATAAGGAACTTGACAAGGTTGAGAGGGACTTCCTGCAGTTGGAGGCGGGAACTATGACGCACCGGTAGTACACGACTAAGTTTAATGAGATGGTGAGGTTGGTGCCAGATCAAGTGATGCCCATGTCACGAAAGATCAAGAGATACATCCAAGGTCTACCAGAGGATATCCATAGACATCTAATTGCTGCCCAGGCCAGGTACGTTCAGGTCGGTGGTTGATTTGGCGAGGAGACTGTATGATGAAAGAGAGAAGGTGGTAGCAGTGGAGGTGAGTAAAAAAAGGTAGTGGTGATAGAAACTAGAACAAGAAGCAGTTTGGCCGTGGTGGTTTCACTCCAAAGAACAAAAAGGCAAGGGTGGATGACCAGAGGGTGGTGACGGCAGGTACGGGTACGAAGATGTGTAATAAGTGTGGGAAGGAGTATAAGGGAGAGTGTAAGTGGGGATCAAACATCTGCTTCAAGAGGGGGAGGCCTGGTCATATGGAGAGAGATTGTGGGGTCATAAGATGTTATAACTGCGGTACGGGTGGTGACGGCAGGTACGGGTACGAAGATGTGAAGAGGGCCATATGGGCAGGGACTGCAAGAAGCCAAGGGTTGAGAACTTCTGGGCGAGGAAGGGGATCGAGAAGGAGAAGGAGGGGCAGAGGGATAAAGCCAGGGAATTCACTATGACCCGGGAGGAGGTTAGGGTGGACCCCGAGGTTATGTCAGGTACATTCCTAGTAAGACAAACTTGTGCCTCTGTGTTTTTTGATTCTGGTGCTAGTAAGAGTTTTATATCTGCTACCTTCTATGATAAGTTGCTCTTTAGGAGTAGAAAGATTGATGAGCCTTCGATGTAGAAACTGCCATTGGTAAGTCTACCAGGATTTCTGATATGGTTGAAGATTGCAACATAGAGTTGGAAGGCCATAGGTTCTCTGCTAGGTTATTCGTGATGCCCTTAGGCGGATTCATATAGTCCTAGGGATGGATTGGCTAGCAGCCTATAAGGCAAACATCGTGTGTCGTAAGAAGATGATTTGGTTGACCGCGCCTGATGGGATTTCAGTAACGATTTACGGCGATAGAGGGTGTACGGTCCCGAAAGTAATTTCGATGGTTGTGGCAGAGAATTGTATGAGGCATGGATGTGGTGCCTATCTGGCCTATGTGAAGGATGTGAATGCATTAGTACCATAATTGTCGGACGTGCCAGTCGTGTGTGACTTCCCAGACGTATTCCCGGATGATCTATCAGGTGTGCCACCTGACCGTGAGATCGAGTTCCAGATCGATTTGATACCTGGTGCCCAACCTGTTGCTAAGGCACCGTATCATTTAGCTCTCTCTGAAATGAAAGAATTGATGACTCAGCTGCAAGAGTTGCTGGATAAGGGGTTCATACGACCGAGTATATCTCCATGGGGTGCTCCGGTCTTATTTGTGAAGAAGAAGGATGGTAGCATGAGGATGTGCATCGACTACCGTGAGCTGAACAAGTTGACTATGAAGAATCGGTATCCGTTACCGAGGATTGATGACTTGTTTCATCAGCTCCAAGGTGCCAGTTAGTTCTTGAGGATAGATCTCCAATCTGGTTACCATTAACTAAAGGTGAAGGAGCAAGATATTCCTAAAACAGCTTTTCGCATACGTTATGGACACTAAGAGTTTCTCGTGATGTCTTTTGGTTTAACCAACATGCCAGCTGCTTTTATGGATCTAATTAATCGGGTGTGTCGGCCTATGCTAGATAAATCAGTGATTGTGTTTATCGATGACATCCTAATTTATTCAAAGAATGAAGAGGTGCATGCAGGTCATATTTGGGAGGTGCTGGAGACGCTCAGAAGGGGGAAGTTGTACGCCAAATTCTCCAAGTGTGCATTCGAGTTACGTGAAGTATAGTTTTTGGGTCATGTGGTCAACTCGAAAGGGATCATGGTAGACCCGACGAAGGTTGAAGCAGTGATGCAATGGAAGTCTCCAAAGACGCCATCTGAGATTCGTAGTTTCTTGGGTTTGGCAAGCTACTACAGGAGATTCATCCAAGACTTCTCCAAGATAGCTTTACCATTGACTAAGTTGACCCGTAAGGACGTGAAGTTTGTATGGGGTCTAGAGTAGGAGAATGCTTTCAAAGAGCTAAAGACAAGGTTGACTCAAGCTCCTGTCTTGACGTTGCCCGAAGGGAACGAAGACTTGGTGGTCTATTCGGATGCTTCTTATTTAGGATTGGGTTGCGTGCTGATACAACGGGGGAAAGTTATAGCCTATGTATCTTGATAGTTGATGACCCACAAGGCTAATCACCCTACTCATGACTTGGAGTTAGTAGATGTGGTCTTTGCATTAAAGATTTGAAGGCACTACTTGTACGGGACGAAGTGTACCATCTTCACTGACCATAAGAGCTTGAAATACTTCTTTGAGCAAAAGGATCTGAACATGAGGCAAAGGTGATGGTTGGAGCTTATCAAGGACTATGATCATGAGATCTATTACCATCCGGGCAAGGCCAACATGGTGGCAGATGCCCTTAGCTGAAAGGAGAGACCCGAGCCGATTCGGGTTACGGCTTATCAGTTGATCATGACCTCTGATGTGATGAAGCAGGTCAAGGGATTTCAGGACGAGGCGCTGAAAGAGGATCGAGTTAACTCCGAGCGGATGAAGGGCCTAGTCACGGAGTTGGGTGAGAACACTCACGGTGTTAGAACCCGTTTCGGGCAGATGTGGATTCCTTGTTGGAGATCTACATGGGAAGATCATGGATGAGGTTCACAATACTCGATACTCAATTCATCCCGGTGCTATAAAGATGTATCATGATATCAAGAAAGAATCATGATATCAAGAAAGATTACTGGTGGCCAGGAATGAAGCGCGATGTAGCGGAGTATGTGAATATGTGCCTTACTTGTTTGCAAGTGAAAGCGGAGCATCAGAAGCCATACGGGAAAATCCAACCCTTGGATATACCAGAGTGGAAATATGAGCATATTGCCATGGACTTCATTACGAAGTTGCCATGTATGGCAAGGGATACGATGCCATATGGGTGATAGTTGATCGTCTGACGAAGAGTGCTCACTTTCTACCGATCCGCGAGACGTATTCATCTGAGAGATTGACGGATCTGTTCATTAAAGAGATTGTGACTCGTCATGGTGTACCGGTGTCTATCATGTCTGACCGTGACACTACACCGGTACACTAGGTTTACATCTAAGTTTTGGAAGAGATTTCATGATGCGATGGGGACGAGGTTACATATCAGTACGTCTTACCATCCTCAGACAGATGGTCAGTCAGAAACAACAATTCAAAAGCTTGAGGATATGCTACGAGCATGCGTCATTGATTTTGGTGGAAGTTGGGATGAACACTTACCTTTAGTCGAGTTCTCATATAACAACAGTTATCATGCCAGCATTGGTATGCCTCCATATGAGATGCTATATGGTAGGAAGTGTAGAACACCTGTATGTTAGGGTGACATTGGGCAAAAGGAGCTGGGGAGCATTGAGGTGATCGAGGCTATGACCGAAAAGTTAGAGAAGATCAAAGCTTTTATGAAGGCAGTAAAGGACCGGCAGAAGTCCTACGCTGATAAGAGAAGGAGACCAATTGAGTTCCAAGTGGGAGATAAGGTGATGTTGAAAATATCTCCTTGGAAAGGATTATCAGGTTTCAAAAGAGAGGGAAGTTGAGCCCAAGGTATATCGGGTCATTCAAAATCATTGCCAGAGTTGGTGAAGTGGCATATAGGCTGGAACTTCACCATGAGCTGCATGGGATTCATCCTACGTTCCATGTATCTCACTTACAAAAGTGTTTGGCGGAAGGTGACGTTGTTATTCCTCTCAAGGACATTGAAGTTGATGAAGGTTGATTTACGTGAGCAACCAGTGGCTATTTTGGACCGGAAGGAGAAACGGTTAAGGAATAAAGTGATTAGCCAAGTAAAAGTGCAATGGAAACATCGCAAGGGATCGGAGGCCACTTGGGAGTCAGAGGAGGAAATAAGACAGCACTACCTAAATCTCTTTAAGGAGTGATAGGTTTCGGGGATGAAACCTATATAAGGGGGGTGGACTTGTAACACCCGAAAAATTTCAGTAAAAGAAAAGAAAAAAAGGAAAGTTAAGGGAGAAAAGGGAATTATTTCAAAGCAAGGGTTAAAGGTGTGCAAAGGTCAAACCTGCCCATAATGGGTTCAAAAAGGTGGTATGGCCACCCATACCCCTTCTCTCATGCATAACTTTCGGCTAGAGTGAGGAAAAAGAAAGCTCTCATCCGAGTTTAGTGAGAGAAAATGGAAGAAATCTTCAGAAACGTAAGATTTTAAGGTGTTTCTTCTTGGTTTTAGTTGGGTTTTAGCTTCTGGACCGATCTTTATGTGTTTCTGTGTGTTTGGTTGCCTGTTTTCATGTGTTTAGGTGCTACAACTTCAGGTTGCTCTCGGGTTGGTGGTGTTTTACTCGAAAGCTGTTAGAGGTGAGTTCTAGATCCCCTTTTTTACATGTTTTCTACTTTTTTGGGGCTGATATGTATATCAAACTGTTGTTTTATAAAACATACTATGGTTTTCCTTGAAAGTACAACTGTTTATGAAAGATGTATGTTTTAAATGATTTCTGTGATGTTGTGTGTGGTTGTTTGTGATGTTAAGCGTGTGACTGGTAGATCTATGCTAAGTATATGTTTAGAAGCTATGTTTGGGACTAGAAACTGCATAAGTTGAATCGCAGGTGTTGGACTTGGCTATCCGCTATGGACTTGGTCGTCTTCTGTGGACTTGGCTGTCCGCTGTGGACACTAGTTGTCGACTGTGGACACTTGAGAATGTTTTAGTCATCCGTTGTGGGCACACTTAGTGTTTCATTCATGCGCTGTGGACTTTGGTCGTCCGCTTTGAACTTTGGCCAAGTGTGGGAATTCTTTCGAAGCCAAGGGGAAATCTTCCGAAGCTTATGAAGAAATCTTTCGAAGCTTGGGAAGAAATCTTTCGAGGCTTAGGAAGAAATCTTTTGAAGCTTAGGAAGAAATCTTTCGAAGCCAAGGTGAAATCTTCCGAAGGTATAATGAAGTCTTTAGAAGCTTCATGGTTGTATCTAGTGACGTGTTTAGGCGCTGTGAACCCTTAGGCTTATTCTGAATTTTGGGAAGTAGAATTAAGTGCTAAATACTGATGTTTTATGGGGGACTATGCTTGTTGATGTTGTATGCTTGTAGGCTGCTGTTATGTTGATTATGTTCCATGTTTTTCATTATGATGTGACTTTACGTGGCATGATATGTATACGTACATGAAGTATTATGTAATGAAAGTGAAAGATAATGATAATAAAAAGTGGAACGTAATGAATGAATGAAAGTCTTTCAAGCAAGTTAAATGGAGGTTCATAACTCATTGAGGGGTTGTTAGCTCAACTGTGTACGATTTAGCTAACCCATGAGGATGCACACAGGGGGGTCAATCTTCGTGATTGATCAAGACGTACGAAAACAGGATCCTTGTCGCTTGACCCCAAGATGGTAGTTGCTTCGTGCATAATGATGGGGCATAGCAAATGGCAGGATCTAGATAAAAGTGAAAGATGTTAATGAAAGAATGTACGAAAATGAAAGATTAAGAACGATGATGAAAGATAATAATGATATTATCTAGATGTATGTATGATGTATGATCTCGTACGAAAGTAAAGGAAATATTTTAACCAAAGTAAAGTATTTTGTTATATAAACTAGAACTCACTCAGCAACGCTGACTTTTTATATGCATATCGGTTGGCAAGTAAATGATGCAGCTGAGGAGTGCAGGTAAGGATGAGATAGCTACTGGGACGATTCGAGTCTGGCATTCAAGATTTTGAGACAATGCTTGTAAATGTCAAGTTTTTATGATACAATTATAGAACAATGTTTTGTCATGTATTTACAATTTATGTATGAAAAGTTTAAATTCCGCTGCAAATGCCATGTTTTTAAACGTTTTACGCTATGAATGACCAACTGTAAGTGTTCCCGGGATCGGGGCCTTACATTTACTTTGGTTGCACTTTCGTTTCCCGGATTTTTTTCCACTCACAGGTTTGATTTCTTCTTTGTCCTTACCGCTAGATATGTTTTGGGTATGCATCTTGTTAAGACATGTATATAAGATAATATTATGTTAAGACATGTATATACGTGCATGTTTCTCAATGATCATACATGTAACCTACTATGAAATCAAGATATAAACACACATATACTTACTGTTATGTTAATAGTTGCATACTAGGATAATTGTTTAAAAAACAATTACAGTTTCCAACAGATATTAGTTTAGTGTTAAAGAAAAACAAGCATACTCCAACTTAAATAATCATGTTGCTGCATACATATATTCAATACGAATGTACTGTTACTAAATTAAATGTTATAATGGGTTGTTTTCATGTAATGATTTATGATAATATATTCATACTTGCAATGAGGAAATAATTTTTCAATAAGATATGCATGCGTAATTTGTATTTGCAAGATATTTGGTGGGTTACAAAACTACAGGTTATGAAGAAACAATTTTTTATCAAGATCTAGAATCCTAATCATCGTAATTCTTTATTAAAAAAATAATATGCATCCATAGCCATTGTTTGAATATTAATACATTATACATCCATGCAATGCGTATCAATTAAGGATTAATGAGTACTCATGAATGAATGCAACCGTAAATCAATACATTCAAGTGTACTACTGTGTATGTAAAGAATTTTACATTCATACCTAAGCTGTAGTTGAGATATTGCAGGTGGATGATGATGATTTCGGTCACCGGGCTGTTCGGAAACACAACCCAGGTTATGTAGATGATGTGTATGGAGATTAAACTTGCTTGATGATACGTAATATGGCTTCAAAATTGATTTCAATCCCTGCTGTGGTATGGTACTGCTGCAATGGTTGCTGTAATTGATTTACGATGCCATTTAAATTGGAATTAAAATTGGTTTGTGATTAGGAAGGTATGTATTTTGTGTGATTAAATTCTGCATGTCTATCTTCTAAAATAATAATATCTTTTACTCAATTTTGATTCTCACGGTTTTAAATTGTGTAACCTCATTGTACCCGTAACCGACCCGTAACCTACCAAGAACAAATTATAAGAACCGTTCCCCATATGTAATACATCCGACTCGGTTATAAAGGTTTTTAACGATATGGTTCTTCGGTTATCTTGGTTCCTACCCGTATCTTGAACACTCCTTTCCACCACAGTTGTTGCACTTGCGACACTCACCATTATGATGAAATTGGCATTTGGGGCACTAGAGTAATTTGCCCGTGTCGGGTTTATAAGCAGGAGCTTGATTATTTGCGGCAACTTGGTTCCCTAGTGTAGCAGAAGGCACCATTACAAACCCTTTAGAAGTCTTTTGCTTTTTGTTGTTGGGATGATGCAGCTTCTTATTCTCAACATTAGCCTTCTTGGATTTTTTCTTTATAAATACCCCAAACTTAACTAGATCATCTGTTATCATCTGTTATGGTAGCCGACAAAAGAATAGTAGCTTCAAGAGTAGTTGGTGAAGCAGATAAAGTAGGGATTCTGACTTGGGGTCAATCCTCTAATGTAATGATCAATCACACGACTCACAAGTGTAACCATGTGGGGCACTAGGGTGTAAAGTTCATGGAATCCGATGGTGTATCCCATATGCTCAGCTCCATCCACAGTATGATTCCACATGTCAGTCTCTATCTGCTAAATTTCATTCTTACGGCAGAACTCTAGGATTAGTAATTCTCTAAATTCATTCCAGGGCATAGCTGTGGGAACATTTCTACGCTTGGCTCAGAGTTAGGCATTCCACCAACTAAAGGCTCTCTTGTGGAAACAACTTGAAGCATACTTCACCATTTAGGTTTTTGGACACCGACTCATATCTAGAGTGGCTTCCATTTCTCAAATCATTGCAGTAGGCCTGTTGCACCTTTGTGCCATAGAAATCAGTGGATTTGCAAGACATGAATGTTCTATAGGTGATAGTGTCATTGTTAGCATTTCCACCACTTCCGACGAAGAGAATCGCTAATCTGAGCTACCATGTCTGGAATAATAGTTGCAAGCTGTTGTACGATGAGTGCAGCAAGCACATATGTTTTAGCATTGTTGTGATGAGGAGCCATGCTATCAAGGCGATAACCTTTGATGAGTTTGATATGTAAGTAGTTTTATGAGAAATGGATAATGGGTTTTAAAATTTCAAAAACATAAAGATCAAGGATAAGATGATTCAAATTAACAATGAGATGTTTTGAGTGTAAATGTTTGGTACACAAACCAAAGCAATTACGTTGACTTATCAAAGTATTAGATCAACCACAACCTTAATGAAGACATGCGTACATATAAGCAAACACTCACCCCAAGGGTTCCCAGGTAAGGTAAACGGATCCATCGATTGATTTGAATTTATATGAATACCTAGCCTAGATGGAACACCCCGAGATACATGCATCCAACTCTTCCACCATTGCATGTGTTCAGGAGACTCAGACTCTGACGGGATATGAAAATCATAAGTAAGAATTCAAAATTTGAGATTTGAAAATCCTTTTGATTTAGGTACAATGCCTTAGAATATGAATTGAGAATTATGTGTGTATTAATTGTAATCAAGGTATTAGAATAATCATGTAAGGCATATCATATAAAGTCTTATTTAAGCATATAAGATACTTGAGAGGACACATGTATGAAGTACTTAGTTATAGTTTAAGTAAAGTCCTATCTAAGCAGATAAGTAAAATATTAAAGTTTATTAACAAGTAGTTAGAAACTGTAAAATATTAAATATAAGATATAATTGAAATAACATGTGAGTAAATACTTTGTTAGTTGATAAAAAATATTATATTTAAACACTTTCATTTTAGAAAATTATTACTTTGAAAATATTCTATTTTTTATCAATATCTCACTGTTTAAACTCCAGATTTTACTTATCTTTTTAAAAATTTTATTTTGTAAAAATGCTTTTATATAAAAATTTTATTTCTTGAAAATATCGATTTAAAATATTTTATAATTTAAAAAAGTTATGATCTTTTAGAAAAAAATCATTGTTTTAAAATTTTTTTTTAAAAAAATGTATTTTCTAATCAAAATACATAGTTTTTATTTAAGAAAAAAATGTTTTCTAAAAATTATTGATTTATAAAGGACTTAAATTTATAATATAAGAGAGAAAAATAAAAAAATTGGAAATTAGTTATTTGACTTTAAAGAATATAGTTTAGTGGGAAAGTGAATGTGAGAAAGAATATGACGATAACATGTACATCACATGTAATCAATTATTAGTATTAGGCTTGGTTATAAATCCATAGGACACGTAGACAGAAAAAGGATCAAGTTAAACTTAACAAATTGATATATTGTTATAGATTTAAATCACATACTGATACACAAATATCACACCCTAGCCAAAGTGGAAACACCGAGTCGTGATAAAAAATTGAATCATAACACAAGGATAAAGAGTACTAAAGGAAATTACTTATTATAACCGAATAGTTGATTTCATCCACTTTTATACATGAGTGCAGAACCAACCCTAGTGATCGAATGCCCTCTCGTCTAACCCCTGACACAAGAGGACAGACTAATAGTATGTTTATGTAGTATGTCATATTTAATAAGAGTTCTTCAAATAGTGTTGGAAATGCCCCTAGTTAGATGTTTGATCTAGATGGATTCACAAATGCATTTAACCATTTGATTGAGAATGCTTCAGGAGAACTTCTCAACAGATCAACAAACGTACAAGTTCCAAGTGCTAAAGACCACATGGTAGATTTACCACAAGGGTTCAATCACAACAAGTCATCTATTGATATACTGCAACCACATTAAGCAGAAGCAGATACTAGTAACTCAAACAATATGGATCATCCATCACTTGCTTATTATGACTCATCAAATGAAGAGTCTCATGATCATTGTGGTACTAGACAATCTCTTGACAAGGAACCAAACATGACAAATGCTGAAGATAGAGCCAATTCGACAGTTGAACCAATCAATCCATCTGCCGAACTTCCTGAAACAAATTTCTCAAATTTGGAATTATCTCAACAACTCCAAGTAATCCCAAGACTAAGAATTTATAAAGAGAATCTAGTTGAGAATGTCATTGGCAATGAAGATGCCGGTGTCAAGACAAGAAGAAGGGTGAATGAAGCAAACATCTGTCTGTTTTCATGCTTTCTTTCTCAACTGGAACCAAAGAAAGTTGATGAGGTCTTAAAAGATAATAGCTGGGTTGAAGCCGTGCAAGAGGAGCTTCTTCAATTCGCATGGCAAAAGGTTTGGGTACTATGTACACTTCTAAGGGGGAAGACTATAATAGGGACCAAATGGTTTTTTTGAAATAAGAAGGACGATAGGGGCATTGTTATCAAGAACAAAGCTAGACTTGTGGTACAAGGGTACACACAAGAAGAGGATTGAGTACAATGAAGTCTTTGCTCCTGTAGCCAGGCTTGAAGCAATTAGAATTTTCCTAGCATTTGCTGCCTTCAAAGGCTTCAAAGTATTTAAGATGGATGTCAAGAGTGCATTCCTTTATGGTGAAGTTATTGAAGAAGTTTATGTCTGCCAACCTTTAGGTTTTGAAGATCCTAAATATCCAAATCATATATGCAAACTTGATAAAGCCATTTATGGTATACACCAAGCCCCAAGGAAATGGCATGAGACACTCTCTACCTTTCTCCTAAAGAATGGATACACCAGAGGATCCATAGATAAAACTCTCTTCATCAAGAAGATTGATTTGGATATCATTTTTGTACAGGTGTATGTGGATGATATCATCTTTGGGTCTACAAATGAGAGCTTGTGTAAAGCCTTTAAAAGTCTCATGAAGTTAAAATTTGAGGTGATTTTAATGGGAGAGATCACTTTCTTTCTAGGATTACAAGTAAAACAAACCTCTGATGACATCTTCATAAATCAATCTCAGTATG
Source organism: Flaveria sonorensis (assembly GCA_025506505.1). Taxonomy (NCBI): domain Eukaryota; kingdom Viridiplantae; phylum Streptophyta; class Magnoliopsida; order Asterales; family Asteraceae; genus Flaveria; species Flaveria sonorensis. The sequence continues at coordinate 43,917,201 of CM046440.1, read as the reverse complement.
TTCATGGCATATTAGTAAGATTTCAAGCTACTGATGCTAAAGCTGCTAAAACCTTAATGTCGAAGACATGTTCATTAACTCCTGATCTTGAGGGGGGAAGCAGTTGATCAGCAGTAGTACAGAGCCATCATTGGATCTCTCATGTACCTAATAGCCAGCAGACCAGATATTATGTTTGCCACATGCCTATGTTCAAGATTCCAAGCTACCCCAAAGGTGTCACATCTAATGGCTGCTAAGAGAATTCTGAAGTATCTCGAAGGGGAACCTAAGTTGGGATTATGGTACTCTAAGAGTGATGACTTCAATCTCTATGGATATACAGATAGTGACTATGGGGGATGAAACATCAACAAGAAGTCCACCTCCAGAGGATATAAATTTCTAGCTGGAAGACTGGTTTCATGGCAATGCAACAAGTAAACCTGTGTCTCCACATCAACTGCTAAAGTAGAATACATTGTTGCATCAAGTTTTTATGCTCAGGTGTTGTGGATTCAAACCTGTGTCTCCATATCAACAAGAAGCCCACCTCCAGAGGATGTAAATTTCTAGCTGGAAGACTGGTTTCATGGCAATGCAACAAGCAAACCTGTGTCTCCACATCAATTGCTAAAGTAGAATACATTGCTGCATCAAGTTTTTATGCTCAGGTGCTGTGGATCCAAACTCAACTTAGAGATTACGGAGTAACTTTCATGAACACTTCAAACCACATTGACAAAAAAAATGTCATCTCCATCACCAATAATCCTGTTCAACATTCAAAGACAAAGCACATTGAGATCAAGTATTTTTTTCATTAGAGATTGTGTAGAAAAAAATCATTAAATTAATTAAAGTCTATACAAATGAATAATATGCAGAAAAAATAATTAAATTAATTAAATTCCATACAAATGAACAATATACAAATTAATTCAACATTCAAAGAAAGCCACAACAGTTGCTAGGATAAACCCTAGTTCTTCATACACACAAAAAACTTCAAAATCTATGGTGATTTTGTTATTTTTCATCAAAAACAAAGGAAGAAAACGGTTCTTCGTTTGTATTTTTGAAAAAATTAACTTTTTTTTATCCAAAAGCCGTCACTTTAAAAATATTAATTGCTTTTTGGGTTTTGGCTTTGTTGACTGACTTCATTAAAAAGGGAATTGATTGATTGACCATTCATTTGACAGAATATTCCCTTGACATTAAATTGAACCGTAATTTACATCACATTGAACTTAATTAATTAATTTCAAACTAATTAATTTTCTTTATTTGGTAAAATCAAAAGTCACAACAAATCAAACAAATCCTAGTGACCTTAGGATAAATCAAAATTTAGCTTTGAGCTAAATAATCAATCAAATTTGACTTAAACCGTTAAGTTAAAAATTTAACAATCATGTCAGATGAAATTTCAGGTTCCAACAGTGGTCTTAAACCACCCAGACTGAAGAACAAGCCTGACTTCAAATAATGGAAAATCATGTTCAGAAACTGGATTATTTTCCAAGTCCTGGATTTGTGGACTTCCATAACCGAGGGACCATACATACCTGTAACTTTAGGTCCAGATTATAACATACAGAAACTAATGAGTTTGAAGAGTGTAGCTGGTGATGACCTGAAAAAGGTCAAAACAAACATGAAAGCATACAATATTCTAGCAATGACTCTCCCGTTTGAGATACTAACCAGAGTCGAAAACTTCAAAACAACCATTGAACTGTGGAAGGTACTTCACATAATGTGTGAAGGAAGTGATGAAATTAGGGAAATCAAGAAAGAAAAATTGAGGACCCAATATGAAACTTTCCACCATGTTCAAGGAGAATCAATACCACAGTAACTCCATAGATTCGTACAACTGGTAAACGGATGATAGTTTATGGTCTCAAATATGAATCTGTGGAGATCAACAAGAAAATATTGTATACTCTTCCAGAGAGCTGGACACAATCTGTCTCTCTGAGAAAGCAACACTGGATCTGGAAGCATTATCTTTGGATGATCTAGTTGCCAAAGTAGAGGCACTAGAAGTAGATTAGAGATCCAGAAACAACATCATAGTTAGATATGTGGAATCATACAAATTCAAGAAATGCAAACAACAGACAGTGCATTCTTGACATGCACTGGTGAAGAAGAAGAGGAGGAGTTTCTTAACTCCAGTGATACTTTATTCTTTTTTGCACCTGAATCACCACAAACCAAAGTCTAAGAAGACTGGTGTTCATGCTTCACATGAAGCATCACCTCAGAGCAAACAACACCAACATGCTTCAAGTTCACACAAACAACATCACATAAAGACACAAAACATACATAAGGTTAAGAAACCTATGGATGCACTAACAATCATTCTACAGAGTGAGGAGCAGAAGGCAGCCTTTGCGGACTTCACCACAAGTTTTGAGACATATCTGGGTGCAAATCTGACACTATTACAAATCATCCAACAAGATTTGGATGAGTTGCCACCAGACATTATTAAAGAGATGGATCATCAGTGGTATATGGCAATGATTGACTACAGATCAAAGAAGTTTCTGCAAAGAAACAAGGAGTTGAACATGGACAAGAAAACAAAGATTGGTTTTGACAAGACCAAAGTGAGATGCTACAACTGTTAGCTCTATGGGCATTTCTCAAGAGAATGTCAACAACCAAGGGCTGATAGAAACAATCAACAACCATAAACATCCAGTGGTTATCAAACAAAAAGACAGGTTCACATTCCCATCAGCATAACATTAGCACCAATACCAACACAAATTACACAATACAGCCCTAATCAATACTCCAAGTCCTCTGCAATGATAATCAAACATGATGGAGAACTTGACTGGAGCATGTATGAGGCAGAGATACAATCTCCTAACCATGCCCTCATGGCACATGTTGAGGATAAACTTACTGAAATCCTAAAAGAGGTAAAGAAGAATCTTTGTTCTCAAGCATGCATAGATGAAGTCACAAGATACAAAGAGCATGCAGTCTAACTTTCAAAAAAAGTTATTAAAACAAACATTTTGAATGACAGTAGTATGAGATCAAAATTTTGTCACTTAAAAATGATTTGGACAAACTTTTTTCTGAAAAACTAACATTAGCAGCTCAAGTTGAGCAACTCTCTGAATCTTTGACTTAGTCTAAAACACTACAAGCTGAAACTGAAGTGAAACTTTAAAAGTTTCAGGTGAGCAATAAGAAGTTTGAAGAATCTCTTACTCAATAAAGGGCATTCAAAGACCCTTTAGGTTTGGGATATAATAAGTTTAACCCACCTTATAATGATAACTATATTCCTCTACCTGAATCAATGACTAACAAACATGGGGAATCACTTGATACTCATGACAGGACAGATGACTCCAAACCATCATCATCATCATCATTTAAATCATCATTGCTATCAAAATCACCTCTGATTAAATTTGTTAAAAGTCAAGAACTGCCACAAATTAAATCAATAGATTTCTATCAAGGGGAAAACAATGAATTTGATGTTCACACCTCAGATGAAGATGATGATCTTTTATATGATGAGTCTGATCAACTAGTTACTGAAACTGAAAAAGTTTCAAGTGTGGTTGACGTAACACCAAAACAAATAGAGCAAAAACAAGTATTTGATATCCGCTCAAGTGGAAGAAAGGCTGAGTCTTCCACTGCCCCTCTTAAAAGACCAAACTAAGGGAAGGGAAAAGCCCCCATTCAGCCCAAACAACAAACTATAACTTTTGATATTCCTCAAAGTCAAACTTAAAGTCAAATGTTTTTACCAAACAAAGTACTACAAATTTTCCTTACTGTGAGTGGTGTGATCAATACACCCATAGCATAGAAAAGTGCAAATATGGTAAGTACTGCAAATACTATGTATGAACAATCGTAGTACAGAAACAAGTCATTTTCACAATTAGTATTCAAGTTGTGAAAGAAACAATCATAATACAACCAATTGCTTTTTTAATAAGAAGAATAAAAAGCAAAACAAACAAGCTTAGGCTGAGAGATCAACTAAGAAGTAAACACTTGTTCCTAATAAGAACAAGGGTGGAGTACCAAAATAGACTCCACACACAAAAGTTGTTTTAAACAATGACAAAACATTATAAGACAGGAGGAAGGATTACTGGTGAAGGAATAGTATCAAATGGGTTGATTAGCTTTGAGAATGTCAACTATTGCCTCAACCTCCAGTTTAATCTTCTTAGCGTATCCCAAATCTTTGATAAAGGATATGCCACCCTCCTCGACTCCAACAATTTCTACATCTTCAAGATGGGTTTTCAAATACCTTAAAACTGTATCCTTTTGAAAACTTCCCATCAGAAAGGCACATACATTAGTGATCTGAATACAGTTTTAGTATCAACACCTAAAACTTGTTTATTATCAAAAGCATTAGAAGATGTTTCCCAATTATAGCACAAACGATTGGGACACTCTAACTTTAATGAATGAATCAATTAGTTAATGGTGACTTAGTAATAGGTCTACCATAAAAAGAATTTTTCTGTACAGACCACTGCACTAAATGCCTAAAAGGCAAACAACATAGAGTGTCTCATAAATCTAAATTGGTAAACTATAATCACACACCACTCAAATTGCTTCATATGGACCTTTTTGGCCCTACAAACATATTGAGCATAGGCAAGAAGCATTACTGCCTTGTGATAGTAGATGATTACTCCAGATTCACCTGGGTTTTCTTTCTATTGCACAAGTTAGAAACAGCTAAAATCACCAAAGCATTTATCACTAAAATTGAAAATCAATTGGATGTTAAAGTCAAAACTTTAAGAAGTGATAAAGGTCCTAAATTTAAGAATGATATTATTTCTTCTTTTTGTACAGAGAAAGGAATAAGTCAGCAATTCTGTGTGGCAAGAACTCCTCAGCAGAATGGAGTTGCTGAATGGAGAAATAGAACATTAATAAAAGCTGCTAGATCTATGCTTGCTGACTCTATATTGCCCATATCCTTTTGGGTAGAAGCCATTAACACAACTTGCTACATACAAAACAAAACATTAATAATTAAAAAAACACCAAAACTCCATATGAATTAAGTTTGTTTAAAAGAAAACTTTTATTGGATTTCTATATTAATTAAACACCAGAGAACATTTATCAAAGTTTGCTCCAAAAGTAGACAATGGATTTTTTATTGGATACTCTGGAAGCTCTAAAGCATACAGAGTATACAATCCAAGACTAAATATAGTGAAAGAAACAACTGATGTTGTTTTTAATGAATATTCTTTCACTAAGAAAGTCATTGGATCTAACTGGTTGTTTGATATATATTCACTGATAAAATCATTTGACACATCTTATTTTGATGTCTCAGGTACCAAGGATGACATTGAATATCCCATGGTTCCTCTAACAAACATTGATGTTCCATTAATTGCTGATCCTTCAAGGAGAACAAAAATTACTCCTTTAAGTACAACAGTTACCACTCCTCCAGATCAAGCTAACACTTTAAGAGGAACATCAATAAACCCTCCATCATCATCCACTCCTGTAACTAATCAACCACAAGCTTCAGCTGACCTTCAACTAAGTAAACAAAAAAGGTCACATCATCAAGACATAGTTGAAAAAGATGATGACTACCATTCACTACCAGACGCCCATCATGATGACGAAATCTTATATTTCTTTCATGATTCACCATACACATTTTATGAGAATGCACAGCCGAATGATCCAACCACATCAAATACCCTTGCTCACCCTTCAACACTTGACCAAACACTTAACAATCTTGATTCAACAATTCCTGTGGATTAGATTAAAACCATAAGAGCTCACAAATATCGTCCCCTAGAAAATGTCATTAGTGATCTCAATGTTAGATTGACACGAAGTCAATCTGATACAACAAACATTTGTTGTTTTCCTGCTTTCTATCTCTAACTATACCCTAAAACATCAAAGAAGCCCTTAAAGACAACAGTTGAATAAAAGCCATGCAAGAGGAACTACATCAATTTACGAAGCAAGAGGTGTGGAAACTAGTTGATCTACATGAAGGTCAATATGCCATTGGCACCAGATGGATTTTTAGAAACAAAGGAGATGACAGAGGGATTGTCATTAGAAACAAAGCAGGGCTTATTGCCCAAGGTTACACTTAAAAGGAAGGCATTGATTATGATGATGTCTTTGCTCCGGTAGCTAGATTAGAAGCCATTAGAGTGTTCCTTGCTTATGTCTAATCAAAGAAATTCACTGTCTTCTAAATGGATGTTAAATGTACATTTCTATATGGCAAGATAGATGAAGAGGTATATGTTGCACAACCACCAGGGTTTGAAGACCAAACTTTCCTCACAGAGTTTACAAGGTAGATAAAGCTCTATATAGTCTTTATCAAGCACCTAAAAAGTGGTATGAAACTTAATCAAAGTTTCTACTATAGAATGGATACACAAGAGGGAAGATTGATCAAACATTGTTCTTAAAGAGAAAAGGACAAAACCTGCTAGTTGTACAAGTCTACGTGGATGACATCATATTTGGCTCCATAAACATATAGCTTTGTAGAGAGTTTGAAAATCTTATGAAATTAAAACTCCAAATGAGTTCAATGGGAGAACTTACCTTCTTCCTTGGACTTCAAGTACAACAATCAGCTGAAGGAATTTATCAATCAAAGCAAGTATGTGAATCAGATCTTGAAGAAATACAATATGACTGATTACATATCAAGCAAAAATCCATTTGCAACTAGATTGAAGTTTGGTCTAGATCCAGAAGGAACATCAGTTGACCATAAGCTTTATAGATCAATGATAGGCTCACTGATGTACCTTACTTCTAGTAGAACAGACATCATGTATGAAGTTTTCATATGTGCAAGATATCAAGCAGATCCAAAAGAATCACACATCAATGCTGTAAAGAGGATTTTTAGATACTTGAAAGGCAAACCAGCACTTGGTCTTTGGTATCCTAAAGATGGCAATTTTCTTTATTTGCGTACACTAACAGTGATTATGGAGGATGCAACAACAATAGAAAATCAACAACAGGAGGATGTCAGTTTCTTGGATCAAGATTGATTTCCTTGCAGTGCAAGAAAGAAACAAATATGTCTGTATCAATAGTTAAGGTAGAATATATAGCTTCTTCTGCATGTTTTTCTAAAGTGCTTTGGATTCAAAACCAAATGCATGACTATAGCTTTAATTTTCTAAAAACACCCATACACATAGACAATTCTATTGCCATGTTGATAACTAATAATCTTGTCAGCATTCTAAAACAAAGCATATAGATATCAGATATCACTTTCTGAAAGATTGCTCAGAGAAGGGTCTGATCAAGTTGATCAAAGTCCACACTGACAATCAATTGGCTGACCTCTTTACAAAAACATTTGATTCAATAAGATTTGAATTTCTAATTCAGTCACTTGGTATGATCAACTATGAACCAAACAAGTAATGTTTTTCAAAAACATTATAATATTACAAGCATGATTATGTTAAAAGTCCAAGTTTAACATCAAACATTAATCTTTTCAACATCATGACCTCAAACAAACATTCATGTTTTTAGAATAACAAACAAGTTCGAATCACACAAGACTACTCTTGAGAAATGATAGTACACTAAATTACTTTTTCACTTGAGTCATTTTCCACCAATAAAGACTAACAATACTTTATTTGATGTGTGGATAGACTCAGCATGGGACACCTAACATCACATATAATAGTGAAGAACTAAATTCTCATGATTGTGTGGTAAGCAACACCCATCATGGTGTATGGTAAGTATTGGTCTATCCAACATGGATTGCTTGTAAAGTAACTCATATACACTAAGTGAAACATTTTATAATTGCTCAATCATACAAGTGTCTCCTTTTTTATGATTATCATAGACTTGGAGTACACTAAGGCATTTTTTGTTATGCTAAGCATAGACCTGAATGACCTATATCATGATCCAAAAGATTCCTAACAAGGAACACATCCATCTTGGATGAATCATCAATAAAGTCTTATAGACTACATTCCTTGTGAATATCAAAAGAATCCCAAAGAGGATCACCTTTCAAAGTGAAGTGCAAAAGAATTCCAATATGGATTAAACAATAAGAATCAACTTGAGCATTTATACTCCTAAGTAGCTAGGTTATAAGTATTGAAAGTGCTTTTTGACGTAACTTGAGGAGGGTTGATCTTAACATACAATCAGGTCTGGGGTCCATACAAATCATTAAGTATACTCAAAACATGATAAGCACTCACTATTTTCAATCAATCATTAATACCATGCATAAGTTTAAGTGGATCATAATATCTACAATCAACATTGTATTAGTCCATGTCTATTCTCAAAATCATCAAATCAACTCAATGAGGATTTAAGACTAGTATGATCTCATATCATGTGCAATTAATTCATGTCTAGGCATGCAAATCATACATGTTTTAGTTAGATAAAGTGTTATCTTTCTACAAGTTTATCATGCAAGCAAACAAATTGGGCTTTGACAATTTCCATAAACCAATTTCAAATTTTTGTCATTTTATAAAAGTTTTTATAAATATGCAAAATTTAGGGGGAGAAAAATGAACATGGAAATATCAAAGGTAGCAGAATATGTGCATAATCATACATTTATAATTTAAAATATTAAAATTTTGAGGATTTTAAAATTTTAAGTTCTAAACAAAGTCAAGTTAAGCAAGCACTCAAAAATAGCAGATTGACAAATATACATGCGCATTATTGCTTGTGAGTGATATCTAATCATCCATATATCAATCATGTTAAAATTATAAAATTTTAACAAACATTCAAATTATAAAAACATTTCATAAATTTTTAAGCAAAAACAGAAAACCAAGTGTCCCACAGCATATGTATTAAGTTACATAGTTGATAAGCAACAACTTTTTTTAAAATTTTGTCGACCGTAGACATAGCGGACATACAAACATACATCCGCTGTAGCTACAGTTAATCATTAAACATGAAAAATACACCAAGTGTATGTACCGGACGAACAAACATGCTGTAATACAGCCATGCTCTGTAATAGTAATAATAGTATAAATATATGAAATATAAATTTTTCTTTCATATATTGTCGAACGAGTAAGTAACGAGTAAAATGACTATTTAGAATTTTAAGTATTTAGACGAATTTTAGTATCGTAAGAAACCCTTTTAAATATATATATAAATATAATAATATATTATATTTAAACGGGCTCCGTTTTTAACGAAACTTAGGTTGACTATTAGAGAAAAATAAGCTTGTCTCAATGACGTATTTGAAACTTTGTAAAACATTATTTGAAACTTTGTAAAACATTATATTTTCAAAGTTATACGAGAAAAAAGTATTAAGCAGCTAAATTAATTATAATAATAAAATAATAAAAGTATAAAATAATATTATATGAATTTGAGATTGCATGATACGTGTAATGTATGTATTAATATACACCCACTTAACTTATACGTGTTATGTGCCTGTAACTGTATCATCTTCGACTATTTTCTTTAAATTGACTCTCAAACTCAATATATGTATGCTATATGATTTTAGTTGGTGATCATATATTTTCAAAACCTTTAATTCCCTCATTCAGGTATGTATTTAATCTTCTAGTCTTTTAAGTTAGTTTAAATTATAAATTGTAAGATTTAGTATATTATTAAGAGCAGGATTTAGGGTCATAACTAGGGTAGGTATTGGTTAGCCAAACCTTGATTCGGCATGGACTGATCAACCATGCTTAAACAAGGTAAATGCTATCCAAAACTAGGTAGTACTTTCTTACCTAACTAGTTGCTAAGACTTGCTCAAATTCCAATCAGGAACGCAACTCTGAAACTGTCTATCTATCTCAATAATACTTAAAGACCAAGGTGAGTTATCATGATTGTTTTCAAAACTGTGATAATATACTCGTTCTGTCTGTACCTGTAATAATTATAATTCTTACATATATGCACGGGTCGGTAGGGGTATATAGGATCCTGTTATATTTAGTGGGGTGTGTCGAACTGGTTGAAAAGAGGATAGGGTTCTTCGTATGCATCAAGTACATGCTCATACCTATTTGACGGATGAGAGGGTCTAACAAACTCGTTGCCGGTGGTTGTGGTAAAACCAGGGAAGGCACTGTGCCTGTGGACCCAAATATCACAACCCATATTGTATGCATGTCAAAGTTAGTTTTTATAAACTGTATAGCATGAGTTCACCATGTCACACCCTCAAAATCCGCGAGCGGGGTTTTACCGCGAGGCGCTTGACATACCAGGATCTCAGTCATTAGTTACCAAGAACGACTCTATATGATTAATAAACAAAACCAGAGTTAACGTTTAAAATACTGCGGAAGCGTTTTTAAAACAGAAAACCCAAAACAAGTAGTATGTAAAGAGAATGCGCAAAACATACGCGCCCCAAACACAAATGTTTAATATGAAAAAATATCCCAATTTGTAAACAAACAAATGTAGACAACTCAACGATGCTGGTGTGCGTGCTCCTAGGCAACTGGCAACCTTAACCTGAGAATAGCATACTAAACAAGTCAACACATGGTTGGTGAGTTCAAGAGTTTGCGTTAAAATATAAACCAATCAACAGTTTCTAGAGCATAAGTAGTGTATTGCAATAGATAGCTAGTCTATTAACATAAAAATATTAATCATAGTGATTTCGCGATCAAAGCTGACTGTGTTACGTTTGTTGCCTCCCGTCACGACTTACCAAGTCGTGACGAATATGTGTTAGGACAAAATTGCACCCGTTTGACCTCGAGTCGCACAGGTGGGGCTCGTCAGACCCAGTAGTACTACCCAAAATTTCCCCGCTAGTCAATATTAACAATCCGAAAGTGTGAGGACTTTTCCATGGTAAACAGCACTATATCAATATTATACACACTCATAAATAAAAGCGTTTGTGATCAACAGTATGCTATCTCCCCCAAAAGAGATTAGGTAAAATGAGTGGGGCAAGAACTCACCTGGTACGCGCAAGAATTAACTTAGAGCTTAACTTGAAAGAAAGAGGGAAAGACAACCTTCAAAGGTCACCTAGAATACAAGAGTACATAAGCACGTGTACACAAAATCAACATGAAACCCTAAGTGCTCTACAAACCAAAGAACTCAAGGTTTAAGAAAGACAAGACACATTTGACCCAGTTGACCCGTTTGACCCGTTGGTGATATTATAGGTGATAACTCGTTAATACTAACACAACAGCATATCATACATGTTCACATACAACTTGATTACATATATCACTTCATTAACCACATGTACTACCTAGATCGTCATACAACTAGATATCACACAAGTCATGCGAATCACAACAGGCCAAAACAGATAACAAACCAAATCAACATCCCTATAGCCTAAACAACACATTTCATCACCTTAGAAATCATCCATGAACACACTAGCATGATCCTAATATCCCAAACATGCTCAAATCATCCAATTCAAGGATTTGCACAATTAAAGTTTCCCTTTTGGGAAAGTTCATCCCAAATTCATCAAACTCACACTACATTCATGAATTCATCAATTATACACCAACTCAAGTCCATGACAACATCTAAACATGATCAACAACACCTAATCATCATGATTAATCAACATTCAACACCAAAAGTTACTATTTTTAGCAATGTATGAACTATATGACATCTTCTTGATTTTAAATTGTTCATATCATCAACTTAGCATCTAATCATCATCACAAACACATCCATAACATTCATACATCAACCAATCATCAATTCATGCAAAATAAAGTTACTATTATTAGTAACCTATGAACAACGTATCAAAATCATAGCTTTCTTGCAAAATCGACGTTAACTAGCATATATACAATCCAACTAACATAATAACAACATCAAACAACCAACATTCAACATCCAAATTTGATCCAACATCGCCTCAAACTCTCGGCCAAGATGATCATATGAACAAACAACCAAAATCCAAACTTTCTTGCATAATCAACGTTAACTAGCATCAATACAACCTAACTAACATCATAACATCACCAAACAACCAAGAATTAACATTCAATTGCAGATTTTCGAACTAGGGTTCGGCCACCATGAAAAACCATCAAAAACATGTAAAAATCTAACCTTTAAACGTGTAATGGCTTGCAATTGATGATTCTAACTTGTTGTATGCCTTGTAATCGATCAAATTTGAAGGTGATTGCTTGTTCTTGGGCTGAATTCGAAGAGGAGAGGGAGAGAGGAGGTCGATCGCGGTCGTAGGGTGGGATTAGGGTTGGAGTTTTTGTTTTATTAATTTAATTTTGCATAAATACCCTTTAAACCCTTGCATTTTGTATTTTATAAAGATTAGGCTTTTTGAATAGATTTTAAATAGTTTTTAACTACTAAACACAATTATTATTAATCACAAATAACAATCATGCATAATTCCCATTTATCACAAAACACACGAAATAAATATGTACGTTTTCACGTTACGCGATAAAATTACAGTTAACATTTAAATCACATAAGCATAACTTAATAATCACATTGTTAACTTAATTATCATCAATTTAACATTACTGATTATTGTTAAGTCACCAACGTTCAACGACAACTAGTGTGTGTGCACGACACGTGTATGCAAGACTTAACGGAACAAACGGAGTTTGGTAACGGAAAATTACCGGATGTCACACACCAGCATTAGCTGACGTCTTTTTTTGAGTATATGTATCACAGTTAACCCCTAAGGAAATGCTTAAAAGCTGCTCAAAGATAAAGAATCTTGAAGAGCAAGAAGTTTTTATTTTTGTTCATTTCTAGATACTATAGTGTAACAAGTTGATGATATTATAGTTTGTAATAAAACATATGTTAGCTTCCGCTGTAAGTTGTATCAGTTGTAGACGCCCGCCTGGGTTCTGGATGGGGTGTCACACATGGATCCGCTATGCATCTATGAACATACAAGTGTTCGTAATGCATGATGTTAGGTAAAATATCCGCTGTGAATACAGTGGCATTCCACAGTGCATGACTATCTATAGTCATCCGTTGTAGAAACAGTGCAAGTGAACACAACGTATATACAAATGTAAGCATACGTTGTTCAATATCATTCAAGTGTTCACAGCGCATGACAATAAGTCATCCGGTGTGAACATCCCTTAAACAAACAAGTGTACACAATGCATGACCAAAGAGTCATCCACTGTGAACACATTCAAGTTCATTCAGGTGTCCATAATGTACAACTTTAAAATTGTACAGCGGACACACTTTTCACACAACGCATGTGATACTAACAGTGCATGATTCAATTTTAAGATAACACTGTGTATACAACGTTCATTCATACTGTATACACAATGGACACTTGATTTGTCTGTTATATATATAGATCAACACTTGTCATTTTCACATTCATCACGAGTGTGCTAGGCAAACTTAAAATTCTACAGTTCAAACACCCATTGATCATCCAAACCAATATCTATTTGATTTCATCATAGATTTTCAATCAAATAGGTATAACAACATGTTTATAATCATTAAACAATCATCAAAACAATCTGTTAATCATCTTTGATTCGAACATTGTTAAACCCTAGTCTAACTATGAACCTAGACCTAAACTAAAATCATTTGATGTTATAAATGAAATTAAACATTAAATACATGTTAAATGATCATAGTCGTATGTATTAGGGTTATTGATTTGAGGATTTTTGATTTGGTGTTCATCGGTCGAATGAACAGTCAACAAGTTCATGTCAAAATTTTTTATAAATTAACTGTTTGATCTTTGAAATTGTTGAAAATGTTTTGAAATGTGATATAAATTAGTAAACATGTTCAAATTTCTCTAACAAACATAAGATGACAGTTAATTTGGTATGGAATTAAACATAAACATCATTCAATGCACACATTCAATGTGCATTAAATGAAGTCTGTTGACTTTAAAAGTCAACTGAAATTCAATGAGTAAATTGATATGAAATATAATCATTCAATGATTTGAACAAATTAACTCTTTGTTATGACTCAAACATGATCAAAATAAAATGTGATCTAAATAACATCAAATCATTGAAATATGCAAGTGCAAAATTGACCTCAAATTGACTTTTAATCAATTTAAGAAAGTCAAACTGTAAATAGGTCTGATTTGAACAAACAAATATTTTGGTACAAGTAATATGACAAACACACATGATTTATCATTTCATAACATTTACAATGGCCAATGACATACAATCAAAGTCTCATCAGATTAACATCATTCTTTTCAATCACCCAAGTACTAACATATTCTTCTTATTTGCAGATATGACAAACCTTGTGTTTGTTGGATATCATAATCTATGTGCATATCTCAATCCAGACTCTCCTAAGGCTGAGAATTATAGAGATATGATCCAAGCCATTAGACAAACAAGGCTTGTACATGCTATGACTGCAAGGCCTAAAATCATAGAAGATCACATTGTCCAGTTCTGGACCAATGCTCATCTGGAGCAAATGCAAGATCAACAAGCAGTGATCTCTACCATTCATGATCAACAAATCACCATTTTATAAAAGGTGATAAGAAGAGTACTTCAGTTAGGAGATAAAGATTCTGAAGGGCCTATAGAATTTGATAAGAACTATGTTCTCCATATCTTTAGGCAGATTGGTTACACTGGCACCGTAGACATAAAGCAAATAAAGAAATCATACATGTGTGCCCAATTCAGATTTCTCATACACACTTATCAAAAGACTATGACTAACAGGAAGACTTGTTAGGATGCGACTTTATTGAGGAGTGCATCTACTATTGCTAGTATAATAGCTAGAAGGCCATTTAACTTTGCTGCATAAGTTCTAAATGGGATGATCTACAATCTAACTGAAGTGAGGAACAAATTTCATATGTATCCAAGATTTCTTCAGATGATCATTGATGATCTTTTGCCCAACATTCCTAAAGAGGGAGTTGTGTTTGAGTCTGTTCACTTCAATGAACATGTCTTTAATAGAATCAAGTCAAGTTTATATCATGGTGAGGAAGTTGCTGTTCCACCTCATATGATTAATCATGATCTCCCAGTTCCAGAAGTCTTTCTGAGGATACCAAGTCAAGGTGAACCTCACATGCTCTTTCAAAATATGATTCACCAAGATCCAATCATTCAACCAGTGCCAATCATTCAACAAGAAGTTCCTATTATGCTTGAACTCGAATGAATCCAAAAGAAGCTCAAGAAGAGGAGCAATTTCACTTTGATCAAGACATTCCATCACTACCTCGTAGCCCTCATCTATCTAACCAATAGAAACTCTTGTCTCTTTTAAGAGATATAGATGCAACCATAAGTGAACAAGCAACTCATCATGAGGTAGTGGGAACTTCGTCTATGCATGAGTCAGAACAAGAAGAGTAGAGTGTTCATGTTGAGCAAATTGAAACAGATGATCAAGCAAGTGATATGCCCACAAAAGAAGAGATAGAGTACTCAAAAGTGTTCTTGTTTACTGAGTACAACAAGTGGATTGAAAAATCAAACAACCGGGTACAAAAACTGAAGGATAAGCTCAAAAGTAAAAATAATGAGATAGAAAAGCTTGTAGCAGATCAAAAGGCACAAAAGTTGATTGTTCAATTTCTTGAACAACTTTTACAAACAAAGGCTGAAGTCAAAGTGAAAGATCAAGATTTAAGTAGTGCAAGGTTAGATATAGCCTACTTGACTAAACAAACAGATGCAAAGGATAATGAGATTGATGATTTGAAAAGGATAATCTCTAAGCAAAATGAAGAAATAAAGAGATTAAACAAAGAGTTAGAAGATTCAGATAACAACAACTGAATGAGGAAGAGCATTTAGATGATCAAGAACAAGAGTCAAGTGATGAGTTCTTGGAAGAAACAAGCACTAGAGAACAAGAGTAAGCAATTATTATTCTAGAAGAATCATACTCAATGGATCAGTTATTCAGGGAAACCAATCCATTTGAGATCTTCCATTACTCACCATTTTAAGGCAACACTTCTATACACCTGACACGCAACAAGCTCAATCATGCTTAATTGTTGTTAATCCTTTGTCTGAGAAACAAAAAGAGCTCATAAGACAGTTTGCTAACTCACTGAAAGAGCAAACTGATCCTTCTAAACATCAAGCATTATCATCATCTTAACCAATTCTAAAAACTTATGAAAGAAAGAGGAAGAGGTTGTATCTTGCTGCCCTAAGGAAAGGAAAAGAAAAGGTGCAAGAGCAAGAAGAACCAGACTCTCCACCATTGAAGCTACTGAAAGTGAAAGCAGAACCTGTAGTTGAAGATGAATTCAAGAAGAAAGAATCAGAGGTTGTCAATATAAAAGAAGGGGAAGTTGATCAAACACTTGATCAACAACAATAGCCAATCATCATTCTCTATGATTCTGAAGATGAAGAAGATAAGACAGAAAACATCCAAGATCTATTGCTCGATGATCCAGAAACCCTTATGGGTATAGAGCTTGCAGCTAGAGGTTTCCCCTATGATGTATTCATGCACCTTAACCTATCTGAGGTTAAAGACTTGCTCAAAGACTTTCAAGAAGTCATGAAAAATGAGAATAAGCAAACATATAGGAGGTACAAGGAGATCAAAGACCAGCAAGAGTTTAAGAAGAACTTGCCTAAGGATCCTCAAATCGAAAAGATGACATACTCCAAGGTAAAAAGCTGGTTGAGTCATACTAGGATGCCTTATAGGTCTTTTGCTGGAAAATCTCTATCTCAAATGAAAAAGCTTGCTAGAGGTATTTATAAAAATATGCTGGAAAATGCATTAAAGCCTCAAGTTGTAAGATCTCACCCAACAACATCTCTATTTGCATATCATCAACAACCTCTAGAGCTTCACTCTATTGAAGAACCAAGACGGTTTATGCTACACATGATCTGTCCAGAAGGGAATGAAGTTAGGGAGATGATCAATTCAAACACAAACTTTGTTAAGCTATATGACAGAATTACATTGACAACATCAGCAAATGAGAGAAAAATAGTTGCTTGGAAATATGATGAAGTCTAGGATGTTATGCTGATCAAAAGAGTATCTGGTCTTGTAGAGTACTTATCATACATATCCTAACTAGGATCATTATCCTATGAAGACAGATTGGATTTAATGTAATTGAGGATGATGAATCATACAAACAACCTAAGGGGTGCTGATTTCTTTCACATCCTTAGATCATATATGAACAGACAACATGTTGACATGAAAAGAAAACCAGATAGAGAAGATAAGCTGCACTTTGAAAAGTTAAGAAGAGAACAAAAGTCAGCTGGTAACCAACAAATGTCACAAGGTGAAAGAAAAGAAGAACACCTTGATTCTGAGTTACTCAACAGAGTTGGTTATCCACTCAAAACAACTGATCTTAAGGTGATAATGAAGAAAATAGAAGGCAATCAGTATAAGCATCCAATCATAAAATGGTTTTATAATGAGAATCATTTTGAAGTTATGTTAGAAAGGAAGCTTGAAGGAAAAGAGGCATAGGATATCAGACTATTTGATCCATTTGAAATCAAACTTCTTCATCCCTCATATGTATTAGTTTTGAAGACAAAGTCATTCCTGGCAATTAAAGATGTATTATACAAAGGTGATTGTTTTTATTTCATACACATGTTGAGGATCCTAGGCATAGTGTATATGAATGCTGCATTGAAGCAAAGACTTAAGACTAATCATCAATCTCTAAACACATTGAATGTATTACAAGCCTAAGGATCTCTGAAAACAACAATTTGGAATTGTTTAAGGGTGATCATGTTGTAACCACACTGGTTAGCAACATTAAAATTCAAATTTTAGATCAAACCACCCTTGAGCAGATGGTGAAGCTTCCAATTACATACAAATATGATGATCAGCTCAGTGCAGTTCAATACTTCACAGAATAAATTATGAACTGCCTGAATGCCTTACAGGTTGTACCATTACCTGATCAAGTCTAAGAAGTAGAAAAAGATCAAATTACAGAGAAAGATGTAGAAGAGTCAATCAAGGATACATATGAAGTGCATAAGAGTGAAGATGAAGCTGTTCCTTCTTATTCATAAAGGTTCACTAACATTCAAACAAGCAAAACAAGAATCATACATATATAACCATACATAAAATTTAAAACATCCATCATTCATTAATAACATACATGTTATCAAACAGAACAACATTCATGCAAGTAAGAAGTTCATACAAGCAAACATATGAACCATAACATACAAAACAATCTAATTACACATGTGTAATCAGTAGATCATGCAATCATTCAAAATCAAACATAAACAAACACATTATCACTAAGAAACAAAAACACTAATAGACAAACATAAAGATTGGCAACATCATCCTTAGGAGGAGTATTGTTGGACTCAACAAGTGCGTTAAAGGATCATGCCTGCCATAATAAATCATAACGTGTTCTAACATTCAAACAATCGTTTACTAACATAAAAACAATATTAACATACATATCAAACACTAATAATTGTTTAAATTTCTTTTTCAGGTTTTGTAGATAAAAGAAATTTTTGCTTAGTGTCCACAGTGGACGACTTAACATCCACAACGAACAAGACATCATCCACAGCGGACAGATTATCGACTTATGATTTTTATCTATTTTGTTTTACATAAGGGTATTTTTGTAAATGTACATAGTATGTACGTACGCTATAAATTACCGTATACCCTAATCCTCTTTAAGCTTTTGAACATTCATCAATCAAACAAGTATTATTATCAATCATTGCAATCATACAAATACTCACAATCATACACACACACATAGAGATCATATCAATAATCATGGGTTTCCGCACCATGATTATCTGAGTATTGATTTATAAGAACTTGTTATTATTGAGAGATTGAAAAGATCTTTTGGGAATTCATAAACTTTGTTCTTTGTAAAATGTTCAAAACCCGAAGCCATCAATTTTGTAAGATTATGTTGATGGAATGTTATTGTAAATAAACTTTCATAGGTGTGTATTCATTGTTTAATTGATTTTGAGGTGGTGACTTGATGTTGAAAATTTACATCATACAATTCGTAAATTTGACAGAATTTTAAAGGCATAAACTGAACTAGAATCCAAATTAGTTGACATCAGAGGCATCACTATAGAAGAATGTGATGATGCAAATTTCATTCTAAGGGTTGGATATATATATATATATATATATATATATAGAGAGAGAGAGAGAGAGAGAGAGAGAGAGAAAGGTTACAGTACAAAGTGTTTTTTTTGTGTAAAACGTACGAAGTTATCACGCAAGAATAGACGTTATGGGTGGAATTTTGATGCAAGGGTAATCATTAATCACGCAGAGATGGAATTATCACGCAAAGGTGAAATTATACGCACGAAGGTATTCTTGCATGATAAATTCATCTCTGCGTGATAATTCCACACGAGTGTAATTTGTCTTGTGTAATTATCACTTTGTTCTTGCGTGATTATTATTGTCTTGCGTGATAATTCCACCCCAAAACTTCATACGATTTGCATAAAAAACACTTTGTATAGTAACCGGCCCCTATATATATGTTGGATTGAATTTACATAATTCTAATAGAATAGCTAAAATTAAAAATAATATAAAAAACACTCATTATAGTAAATACTTTATGAATCACTCATTTTGTTAATCATTGCATTTTGACTAACACTAGTTTGGAAAAGAAAAACTTCTTGAAAATAAAGGAGAAATGACGCTAAGAGATTATGTGAAAATCGATACTGTGGGATCGAATATTGCAATCGTATTTTTGCCGTTTATCAGATCTGTGATGCGGAATGTCATAGACCTGCTGATGATTTCAAGTGAAGATTTGTTGCAAGTTTAATGTATAATGATGAATGAATGATGAACAGTCAAGAACATATATTCATAAATATTTCATTCATTCATATGGATGATCATAGATGCTAGAAGATTACAAAGGGAGTTTGTAAGAAAATTCTCTCTCATACACTCACATTGATTGTTTTTCTCCCTAGACTAATTCTCTCTTAATTGTTATTGTTAGTGCTTAGAGTATAAATGACTACACTTAGTCTATTTATACTCTTTACATAAATAAACAAAATTACATTTAAGCCCTAATAATTACACAAATATTCTTCTAAGTCTGATAATATCTCTGTTGCTGATGTGTGACTGCTGGGTACTGATGTCATTTGGGATGACTGCTGATGTTGACTGTTGACTTTGACCACGGTTGACCAAGTTTGACCAAGTTTGACTTTGGTCAATTTTCTTCGTTTTGATCATATTTTCAGCATAGCTTTACCATGTCGGTTTTGGTAATCATCATGAGATTCAGCACTTAGGTTTTGGTAAGTAACATCTTCAAATAGTCCAACAGATTATGGTTTATGTTTAAAAATAATTTTGAGAATGTGGATGGGGAAACATGGCCATAACTAAGCCCACTCATTTAAATAAAGGAAAATTTTGAAAATGTGCATTTGACCCACAATTTTCCTCAAAATGTCCCTTTGACCAGCCACTCCTCTAAACTGTCCTCCCCCTTACTATGGTCCTTCGACCATTAAACTAGGTTTGAAGGACTGTAACATTAACAACCAAGATTTAGCCACGTGTCCCAATACGGTCGATCAAACATATAGATAGTCACGAATCTTGTCACAATCATGGTGATCTTACTTTAGCCATGTCATGTTAATTTTAGACGTTCGTTTCAGTCGTTAAACAATATATAAATATATTTTAAATTTTTATTCGAACAAACCCCTTAAGAATCATGTTCGGAAGAGTGTACTATATGGCCGTTCGAGCCAAACGTGGTAGATTGTGACATCCCGTGTTTCCAATTAATATCCGTATGTTAATAAAATGTGCTAAATTAATTAAATACATCATAAGACTTAATATTCGAATAATTAATGTCATCTAAGATCTAGCAAATGCCTTTGTGCATAAGTTTTATAATTGGTAATTTTGAGAATTACCGGGTCGCGTAGCGATAAAAGCTTTTAACGAGTGTTGGTGACAATTTGGTTAATTAAATCTGGTCAATATATTTTGATTTTTATAATTTAATGTATTATAAGTGAAAATATTATTAGTCATGAAAAATAATAATTATTATTAACCTTGATCGCATAAAATTTAGACTTTTTAAATATTGCCTTGATGTAATATACAGTCTGTTGCACGTTGTGTTAGACTATGTAAAAGTTATTATTCTGTCTAATGATCATTATTATTAACGTTGTGAACCTTTGGAAAGTCTTAAATTAATATTTTAATTTTATAGAAAATTTCGCGTAAAAACCAAACGTTTAAAATATTTACAAAAATATTAACAAGACCGACACCCACCTTACACCAGGTAGCATCCCACTTGGAGACCCACCAGCCAATTAATTAGCTAAATCACATGATTAGATTAATCTAAACACACTTAAGCAATTCTATATTAACCAACACCACACTCTACCTTTACCACAGTAAGGCCCCGTTCCTGGAGACCTCATAGTTGGTCAATCATAGCATAATATATATAAAACAACTTACATTTCATAAAATAACACAGCGGAATTAATACCAAAAACCATTCATCTCATTAATAATTACTGTTTCTAAGCAATACATCATTGTTTCTTAAGTTACAAAAGACCTTTTAATTGCATTACAAAACAACAATATCATTAAGATTGAATGTATGCCAGTCTTGCCCCGACGAGTAGCTTCCCCCGCGTGCCATCCTTAGCAACATTTACCTGGCAACTGAAAAATACATAAAAGTCAGTGTTGCTTAGTGAGTTCTAGTTTTAAAATATTTAAAACACCTTTATTTATATACGAAAATATCATTTTTCTTAAAATACTTTTTTTCATAAAATTCATTACTTTCGTACGTGATCACACATCATACGTACAACAAGATAATATTCATTATTATCTTTCATCATTCATCTCATTCGTTCCGTACTTTCATTATTATCTTTCACTTTCTACCGCACCAATGTGCAATACCCCGACATTGTACACGAAGCTGACCCAGTCACCTGAGGCAAGCAACAAAGGTACCCGTCAATCTCAAAGATTGACCCTGCGTACATCCTCATGGGGTAGCTAATCCGCACACAGTTGAGCTGACAACCCATGGCTGTGAACCTCCTTTCATTTTGCTTGCAAGACTTTCATTCATTCTTTATGTTCCACTTTTCATTATCATTAATCTTTCACTTTCATTTTGATAATACTTTATATATACGAACATAAACACACCACGTAAAGTCACAAAATAATACATAATATGGAACACAAGAACATGCCATAAACAAGCATGGAATGAACAAATACAACCATCACAACATCCCAGGGCAATTCCTTAAATTTCCTTTTTCCCAAAATTTCAGAAAATTTTCTAAGTGTTCTAGGCGCATGAGCACTATGCGGGCGCACCAACACTTAGGCGCATGAGAAACTTAGGCGCATGAAGACTATTTGGGTGCATGAACTACACTTAGTCATTTGGTCAGTAGGCACATGAGGTAATGTTTAGGCGCATGACTAAACACTTAGGTGTTCTAGGTAAATTTTCAGGCGCATGAGGTACTGTTTAGGCGCTTGGGCTGGTTGTTAGACCCTGAAAGGATCATACTTGCCAACTCAAGAAGTGGTTGGAGGTTGTTCTGGTTGGAAGAACACAGAAGACATCATCAACATAAGACAACAGAAGACAAGAAAAGACTAAGTATAGAGCACCCGCATTTGTTAATACGGATGACTAGTGAACAAATACGGACAAGTGTTTGTTCACCCGCATTAATAAATGTGGATCAAGACAACTAATGCTGAACAAAAGTGTTCATCCACATTAGTCCATGCGGATGAACTAAAGAAATGCTGACAAGAAGTGTTCACCTGCATTAGTCCATGCGGATGAACAACAGTAAATGCTGACGAGACTTGTTCACCCGCATGAACTAATGCGGGTGAGCAAACACAAATGCTGAGAAGACTTGTTCACCCGCATGAACTAATACGAGTGAGCAAACAACAAAATGCAGATGAAGACTTGTTCATCCGCATGAACTAATGCGGATGAACAACTTACACTTATTTTGTACTTAGACTAGATTCTCTTGTATAGATCAGGGTTAGTTTAGTCTTTTGTACATGCAATGAATACGCCTATAAATAGGGTCACATACCCTAACTTTGTAAGGTTGTTGACTTCAGCAGTAATATACACAATATTTTATAACATTTACTTCGGTTCTTGATTCTCTTACATTCAAGCATTTACCACAACAATTAATGTTCTTTGATATAGTAATTCCGCTGCTATATTATTGACTCAGTCCACATATTCGATCCTAGGTTGAGTCACATCAACCGAGAATATCATTCTCAAACCCAGTCAATTGGTATCAGAGCCTTGGCTCTTGAATTCATCACAGAATCATCTTGGATTTTGGGTGAAAATCATTGAACTGTAGACTGAGTTGTTCATCAGCAAGATCTACTCTTCTAATAAACAAACATACCGTAATCAAACACCACAAAGTACAAAATCTTCAGATATGCTGTGTCAAACCCAACAACACAAAATCAAGAACTTAGAACTCCTTCAAATCGACAGATCTAAACTTAACAGACCTGCTCTTGACCGAAAACAGAAGATTTGAAGAAAAACACACTGTTCGAACTTAAAATCAACTTAAAATAGTCCTCAACAAGTTAAAATCAGTTTAACTAACATGGATTCCTATAATCATACTGAAATTGGTCATGCATCCAAACCTCCTATGCTTAAACACAAATCTAAGTTTAAGTAGTGGAAAATTCATTTCAGAAACTACATTACAGGTGTAGATCCTGACTACTGGATATCTATTTGCAAAGGTCCCTACATTCCACTGTCTCTAAATGCTGATCAAGCTGCTCAGTACAAAACTGCAAGAATTCCCATTAGGATCCAAACTTAACTCTTGATGATGAAGAATATAAGAAAATCAAGATTGATCTTAGAGCTTATTCCATACTTACACAAGCACTGAAAATGGATGTTCTAAAAAGATTAGAAAAATATGGAACAGCTAAGGGTGTCTGTGATGCTTTACAGATTATGTGTGAGGGAAGTAGTGAAGTTACTGAAATTAACAAAGACAAGTTGATAAATCAGTATGAGACATTTCATCATACCAAAGGAGAGTCTATCTCTAGACAGCTTCACAGATTTGTGCAACTTGTAAATGACCTTGAAATTATAGGGGTCACTTACAAGGAGAAGGAACTAAACAAGAAAATGCTGCACAGCTTGCCTGAAAGCTGGAAACAGAATGTTACAATGTTGAAAAATACTCTTGATTTGGAGAGTACTAGCTTGGATATCATGATTGAAAAATTGAGGCTCTTGAACTTGATGAAAGGAGCAGAAATCTGAGTGGACCTCAAGTCATTGAGGCTTACAAGTTTCCATCTGAAACTCATTCTGTTGAAAATGCCTTTGTTACTGAAGAAGAAGACTTTCTGTCATCAAGAGATCAAACAAGAACAACAGGATTTTGTGCTGCTCCACAACCTCAAAAACAACCATCTTCTGCCCAACCCACTGTATCTCCTAACAACATGCATGATGAGCAAAAATCTGAAGAACAAAAGGCAACTTACAATGCCTTTGTTGCTAGCTTTGAAGCCTACCTTGGAGGGAGACTCACATCAGCTCATCTGATTCAAGAAGATCTAGAAGAAATGGATCCTGATGATGTTGAAGAAATGGATTTGCAATGGCAGATGGCCATGATTGCTATGAGAGCAAAGAAATTCTTTCGAAAAGGGAAGAAACTGAGTCTCAATGAGAATACAAAGCTGGGATATGACAAATCCAAAGTTAAGTGTTTTAACTGTGGATTGAGTGGTCATTTCTCTCGGGAATGTAACTCTCCCAAGAGAAGCAACAACAATTTTCAAACATAACACCAAATTTTAGCCAAGCAACTCTTATTCACACCAACAACAAAATCAACAGCAGCCAATTAGCAACAACAAAATCAGCAACAGCCAATTCAGCAAAGACAACCTCTGCTGACTCATCAATCTCAAGGAAGTAATCAACAAACTTCAAATGCACTTGTCATCAGACAAGATGGAGTTTGTGATTGGAGCGTGTATGCTGAGGAAGTTCAACCACAGTTTCAGAATCATGCACTTATGGCACATATTAATGATGGACCAACTCCAATGCCATCTGAGGTAAAATCCAATCTATGTTCTGAAAAATGTGTTCTAGAAGTACAGGGGTACAGGGAACACAATCACAAATTGGCTAATAAAATAAGAGAAGAAAAGGTGAATTCAGAGATGTTAAAACAAGAAATGAGAATTTATGAAGTTAAAATCAAATCTCTATTGTCTGACATGGAAACACTCCATGGTGAAAAGTACACACTTGTGGCTGAAAATGAGATGTTAACTGAATTGTTGACCAAATCAAAAGCTAAGCAATCAGCTACTGAAATGAAACTTGAAAAGTTTCAGCTCTTATCTGTCAAGATGCAAGAGTTACTTGCATCTCAAAAGGGGGCTAAAGATATGACTGGAATAGGCTACAAAACTTGTCCTCCTCCATATAATGATAACTACACTGTTATGCCTGAGTCACTTACTCAATCAGATACAAAAGAATCTAAAATTATTGAAACTGAATCAATGATTTTTCAAACAACAAATCCTCAAAACAAACCAGGTGTTTACATTGAAACTGATGAGGATAAAATCAGATTGGGACATCCTATCAAAATCAAAGAGTGCTCAGACAAACCTGTGGTTATCAAGAAACCAAAGAGCCCAGTCAAAGCTATTGTGCCTTTTGTAAAATTTGTTCCACAAAATTTTAAATTGAAGCACAATGCTGAATGCTCAGTGAAACCATCTGCTGAAAGCAGATCTGATTATGAGATCATACTCCTAAAAATTCAAGCAAATCAGACAGGGTTTCATTGAACTTCAAGGATAAAACCAAAGCTCTAGTAGTTACCAAAGGAAAAACACTTTTGTTCAAAAATCTAAAGTGAAATCTGATTCACCATCTTCATCAAATGTCAAACAAGGGAGTGGGTTTGATATCTTCAACAAAGAACAGGTAGAACAATTTGATAGGGAAATAAGGGAATACAGAAAGAAGCATCATCAGTCCATAAAAACAAAGCAAGTCAGAATTGTGAAACAATCTGTTGGCACTCCAAAGACTGATATGACTTCTGTTTCAAAATTAAAGGACAATCAAATGTATTGTGAATTCTGTGATATGACCAATCACAAAACAGATGAGTGCTATTTCACTGAGTACTGCTCTATCTGTGACATGAACAATCACTCAACAAAAAACTGTCATTTTAACAAATATTGTTCATTGTGTGATATGACCAATCACAATACAATTGAGTTTTACTTTAATAAAAAAGGATTGAAAAATTCACAACACAAGCCCATTTCATCGGTTCCAACTGACAAGGTCAGACACAAAAGTCCAACAAACCTAAACAAATCACCAAATTCTCATCAAAAGTATAAAATCAAAGTGATTTCTAAAAACAAAAATCTATTCATCCTTTGCACAAAAATCAAAAGGAAAGGTTTGTATACTCCTCTGACACATCAGATGAAATTGATGAACTGAAACCTCAAAGAAACAAAAGAAAAGGGCTGAAATCATCCTCCTCTAAAACACACACAAGAGGAAAGTATCAAGAAGTAACAGTGATAGATGCCAAAGGACAACCCAAGACCATTATGGCTTGGGTTCCTCATTCTAACTAGTTCTTTTTGTGCTTGTAGGGTCATTCATACAGGTCCAATAGCTTATGGTACGTGGACAGTGGATGCTCCCGACACATGACAGGAGATAGTTCCCTCCTTCATGACTTCAAGCACATTCAAGGAACTACTGTGGCATTTGGCGGAGATTCACAGGGCGGTAGAATTACTGGAGAAGGTTCAGTGACGAATGGGATTCTGAGCTTTGACAAAGTCAATTACTGCGAGCAGCTGAACTTCAATCTGCTCAGTGTATCCCAGATTTGTGACAAGAAATATTCTACTCATTTCACCACACTCATTGCTACATCTTGAAACCAGGATTTTACATTCCTGAAGAATGGGTTGTCTTGAAGACACCAGGAAGAATAATACATATGTGTTGAACCTTAATTCTGCTCGTCCATCAGAAGAGACATGTCTATTGTCTAAAGCATCATTTGATGAATCACAACTTTGGCATAGACGCTTAGGACACACGAATTTTAAAAATATGAATAGATTGGTCAAAGGGAACCATGTAATTGGTCTTCCTCAAAAGGAATTTCATTTTGTTGACCCCTGTACCACATGTCTCAAAGGAAAACAACATAAATCATCTCATAAGCCAAAACTTGTGAACACTAATGATTGTCCATTGAAGTTACTTCATATGGATCTCTTCGGGCCGACTCACGTCATGAGTATTGGCAAGAAGAATTATTGTTTAGTGATCATTGATGACTTTACTCGATTCACATGGGTCTTCTTCCTACTTTATAAGAATGAGGCGCCCCAAATCATATTAGATTTTATAACTGAAATTGAAAATCAACTTGATTTAAAAGTAAAATCTATTAGAAGTGACAATGGGACGGAATTTAAAAATGAAATCATGAGTTCATTTTGCACCACAAAAGGCATTGTTCATCAGTTCAGTGTAGCTTGTACTCCACAACAAAATGGAGTTGCTGAAAGAAGGAATAGAACACTGATTGAAGCAGCAAGAACAATGCTTGCGGATGCAAAACTACCCATTACATTTTAGGCAGAAGCTGTTAACACTTCATGTCTTGTGCAAAATCAATCTCTGATAATCAAAGAACACAATAAAACTCCTTATGAACTTCTTTTTCATAGAAAACCATTCATTGGATTTTTGAAGTCATTTGGTTATCCTGTCTCTATATTGAACACCAGAGACCATTTAGGAAAGTTTGCTCCTAAGTCTGACGAGGGATTCTTCGTGGGATATTCCTCAGTGTCTAAGGCTTTTAGGGTGTTTAATCCTAGATTAAACATCATTGATGAATCAACAAATATTCAATTCAATGAGCATTCATTTCCTAAATCATCAAATGGTCCTGACTGGTTGTTTGATATTGATTCATTTACAAGATCTTTTGATCAGTTCAATTTGTCAAATGCAAGGAACATCAGGGTCAGTTGAAAGAAGAACAGACTTCCCAATGATTCCTCCTTCTACCGATCAAGACAATGAAGAAGTGCCCTTACAAGCTGATCCTATCCGGCAAGTTACACAAAATGAAAGTATCTCAACAGATGCTGGTCGCAGTCAATGCCATCTCCTTCAGCTGAACCTTCAACTGAAGTGAGACATTCAGAACCAACTCATGCAACAGCAGATTCTAACAGAGATGGAAATGACAGAGTATTCAGAGTGCTGCTGAAGCTGAAGATGCTGTACCCTCTGATTCTGGTCATCACTCTCCCACACTACAACAACAAGATGCCTCTCACCAAGATGATCTGAATGTCTCCAATCTTGATGTGTCCATTGCTGGTGATTTGATTCCAATTACCAGGACACACAAGAATCATCCAGTGTCCAACATTATTGGTGATTTAGACGAGCGGGTGACACGAAGCAAGTCAAGTATTGCAAACATCTATTTGTTTTCTTGTTTTTGTGTCAAACTGTACCCAAAAACATTAAAGAGGCTCTTCAAGACAATAGCTGGATTGAGGCAATGCAGGAAGAATTGCTACAATTCAAGAAACAGGAAGTATGGCAGCTGGTGGATCTTCCCGAAGGTCAATACCCTATCGGCACCAGATGGCTGTACCAAAACAAGACTGATGACAGAGGGATCGTCATCAGAAACAAAGCAAGATTGGTAGCACAGGGCTATACACAAGAAGAAGGAATAGATTATGACGAGGTGTTTGCTCCTGTTGCTAGATTAGAAGCCATACGACTCTTTCTTGCGTACTCTGCATCCATGAAATTCACAGTTTATCAAATGGATGTAAAGTGTGCATTTTTGTATGGAAAGATCTCTGAAGAAGTCTACGTGAGTCAACCTCCAGGCTTTGAGGATCCTGATTTCCCTCACAGGGTATACAAGCTTGATAAAGCTTTGTATGGCTTACATCAAGCCCCTCAAAAATGGTATGAGACTCTGTCATCCTTTCTTCTTGACCATGGTTATGAAAGAGGAAAGATTGACCAGACTTTATTCAGAAAGAGAAAAGGGAATGAGATGCTGCTTGTCCAGATTTATGTGGATGATATCATATTTGGCTCCACCAACAAACAACTTGCAAAGACTTTGAAGATCTTATGCATTCAAAATTTCAGATGAGTGCTATGGGAGAACTCACATTCTTCCTAGGTCTTCAAGTACAACAAACATCCAGTGGAATCTTCATCAACCAGTCAAAATATGTGGAATCAATGTTGAAGAAGTTTCACTTTGCAGACTGTCAGTCCATCAGAACACCTGTTGATACAAAAGTGAAGATTGGCCCAGACGTAGATGGCAAATCTGTGGATCAGACTCTTTATCGATCCATGATTGGTTCACTTATGTATTTAACAGCCAGTAGACCTGATGTTATGTTTGGTGTTTGTTATGTGCCAGGTATCAAGCAGATCCCAAGGAATCTCACGTGAATGCAGTCAAGAGGATATTCAGATATCTTAAGGGCAAACCTGCTCTTGGACTATGGTATCCAAAGGATGGAGACTTCAATCTCTATGCATACACCGACAGTGACTACGGGGGATGCAATTTCAACAGAAAATCCACATCTGGCGGTTGTCAATTTCTTGGTCCCAGACTGGTGTCATGGCAGTGCAAGAAACAGACCAATGTTTCTGTATCGACAGCTGAAGCTGAGTACATAGCAGCATCAGCTTGTTGCTCTCAAGTTCTCTGGATTCAAAACCAGATGCTTGATTATGGTTTCAATTTCTTGCACACACCAATTCATATTGACAACACTGCTGCAGTCTTCATACAAACAATCCAGTTCAGCACTCAAAAACAAAACATATTGAAATTAGATATCACTTTTTGAGAGACTGTGCTGAAAAAGGTTTAATCAAGCTGATTCAGGTTAACACAGACAATCAGCTAGCTGATTTGTTTACTAAGGCATTTGACCCAAGTCGGTTTGAATTCTTAGTCCAATCAATCGGCATGATTAACCTTGATTAACATCAATAAATTCACAAAATTACAAAAAGAAATCAATTTTTGTTGAAGTCCTTGTTTTGTACTTCTTTGGGGAGATGATATAATTACAGTCGTTATATCATTCACTGTGCTTAATTCAATATCTTGAAAACTGACATGACTTACCTGATATGTGGGTAGGCTCAACTTGGAACAGAAGATAAATGTTGTGATACACTAAAGATCACATTCAACTGTGAATGCATCATCTCAGAGCATGTATGTATCTAACCTATCCAAGTGTATGTATGTGTAGTAACCTAAACACACCAGGTCATGATACCTTATGAATCTCATTCACATCAGTTTCTCCTTTGTTTTGCTGAGCAAAGACCTGGGAAACAAGCACATAGTGCTGATGTCTAGATCCAAAAAGAGTCCTAATATGGAACACATCCAATACGGGTGACAAATAAAACAAATATAACAAAAAGAATCCCAAAGTGGATCACCTTCCAAAGTGAAGAGCAAAAAGAATCCCAATATGGATCAAACAAAATAAGGATCAGGTAAAAGAATCCCAAAGTGGATCCCCCTTACCAAAATGAATGAGGTTTCATAATTTAAATGACCAGGTATTGAAAGTTGAGAAAGTTCTACCATACAGTACATGAGGATAGTTGATCTTGCTATGCTTATGAGTGTGAGGTTCATGTTGAATGTTTTATTAAATCAAAACATGATAAAAATCACATGCATTACAATATTGACCAAGCATGAGTTTAAGAGGACAAATATACCTTCAATCAATAAGCTCATGACAACTTGCACTTATGAAAGATAAGATTGTTATGATCCCAAAATTTAAACAAAAGTGCAAAACAATTAAACAATTCAGAAATATTGTCCTAAAATTTTATGAATTTTATCTAAAGTTTTTATCCCGCATGGATATAAACTTTAGGGGGAGTAATAAAATTTTAAAAGGAAATATTTACAAAACATGAAATTTGCAAACATTAGATTGACAACTTTGTCAAATTGATTGTGTCTGTATGGAAATTACTCCATAATCAGCTTCAGAAGATGCATATGTGACAAAATCAATCAAGTTGGGAATCTGTGTCACATCAAAGATACATGACAATCCAAGCAAGAATTGACAATCTCTGAATCTGCAAAATCTTCAGAAAACAACAAAAATGCAGATCATCTACATAAAATCAGAAGCAGCTGTACAAACCAATCAGATTCAGCCACTGCAAAAACATTAATTTTTGACAAAGTACAAAATTTAATGCGGGTAAGTGCATTGGTTAATGCGGGTGAAGGTAACCCTGCCATTTAACCAATGCGGGTAACTGTTTTTTTGTACAAGTAAACTAATGCGGACAAACATTGTTCATCCGCATTAGCTACAGTAAATGCGGACAAGTCTTTTGGTCACCCGCATTTGTCTCAGTAAATGCGGACAAGTCATTTGTTCACCCATTTGCTACATGAAATGCCGGTTAAGTTTGGTCACCCGCATTTGTCTCAGTAAATGCGGACATGTCATTTGTTCTTCCGCATTTACTACAACTTAATTTTCAAAAAATGCTGATAACTTTGGTTACCCGCATTTGCTATAGTGAATACGAATAGGTAAAATTAACTCTTCCGCATTTGTTACAGTAAATGCTGACAAACTTAATTTGTTCATCAGCATTTGCTACAGTGAATGCGCCCATAGAAATTCTATATGCGCATTTGCTACAGTACAGAACTTTTCAACACTTGGTAAAATCTTTGTGAAAATTATGAGTTGTAATATAAATACTCATCTAATGTGAGTCATTTATTACTTTTCAAATTTTGAGTGATCTTTCATAGTGAGACGAGTGCCAGAAAACCGTTCTTCTTCTGAGTTCAAATCTACTCTAATCAAGCTTCATTTTGTTCAAATCCAACATCAAAAACAACAATTGTCTGATAAAATCAAAGTATTGTTATCTAAAAGGTGATTATCAGTTTCTTACATACTTCGACTGTCGAACAAAATTTCGTGAAATGGAACCCTAATCTTGTGAAATGCTTTAAATACAATCAAGAACACTGGATTTAGATGAATGATAGAGTTCATTAAAACCAATGATCAGTGTAAACTTCAAAGATTTCATGTGGTTCTAAGAACACATAAAACATCGATGAACAGGGGATACTGGTGTATAACAATGTTGACATCACAACCTGTTAAAACACAATCAAAATCAGTATATCCCAACACAAAGAAACAAAATTTTGAACTGTTCTTCATGAAAAATCAAAATCAGGTCAAATAACCAAATGTAACAGTAACAAGCAGAATTCATTTTGACCTAAAAGTCAAAATTGAACAAATCACACACAATTCTCACTAATTCATACTCTCTGTGCAGATTACATAATGGCTAACCTGACTTGGAGCAAGCTCCATAATGTCAGTGGTTTTCTTGATTCTGATGTCCCAGAAGCTGAGGGACTCAGAGACATGATCAGGTTCATAGCAACAACAAGAGTGGCTCATGCCATATCAGTGAGACCTGTAATCTATGAGAATTACATCAGATCTTTCTGGGGAAATACAGAAGCTTTGGATATTGATGGAGAGAAAGCAATCTCAGGAAGAATATATGATGATCACACTCTGGTGATATCAGAACAATCTGTTAGATAATGCCTTCAATTTCAAGATGATCCAAATTCTCCAACTGAATTTAATGAAGAAGATATCATGTCATTCTTTGCTGACATTGGATATGAGGGAGGATTTAGGCAAAACAGATAGTGAAAGGATTGGTTGATTTGCAATGGAGGTTTCTCATTCATTATATCCAACACTGCCTATCTAAAAGAAAAACTGGGTGGAATGACATACCATTAACTACATCTTCACTGGTCTGTGCCCTCTGCTCTAACAGACCCTACAACTTTTCAGCATATGTCTTTAATGGAATGATGTCAAATATTCAAGAGGGGAGAAGGAACATGTTCTTAATGTACCCCAGATTCATTCAGTGTCTTATTAATGAAGCCTTTCCTGATCTGGTTTTAGAAGGCCCCATTCTTGAAGTTCCTCATTATAATGCCAAATCTTTGAAGTACATCAAGAAGAGAGATCCAAGAAATTTCTATAGTGGTGCTTTCATTCCACTCTTACCTTGGATGCAACAACAAATAGATCCCCAAAATGATGTGCCAATGGATGAGGAACAACTACAACACCAAGAACCGGTTGTACATGATGATATTCCTATTGAGGAACCTGCACAAGAAATGCAGCTGATGTTCCTGATAATGAACCAATTCATGAAGTAAATGTTCATAAAGAAGCTCCAGAACAATCAGTGGAGCAGGCTGCTGCTCATGATCAACACCATGTTGATGAGCATGCAAAAACTGAAGAACACATTATACCAGTGTCACCTTTGATTGGTGATCCTCACACTGGTGAAACACTACAAGAAGCTGCTGTTTTATCCCCTTTGAGGGTTGATCCCATTATCCCACAATCATTCTCTCCAATTCATATACAAGAAGATTCACAAGGCAGTTCACCCCTGAAGCAATTGCTGAGGCTGGGAGTTCTGGTGAATCTACCAGCTCCTCAAAATCTTCTAAATCTTTTGATATGAAGAAGATAATCAATATACTGTGCCTCTACCACAAGACAACTTGTCTCTGAAGATGCTCCTTCTGAGAGCTTTGCAGAATCAGAGGTGAACAGACCTGATGAAAAGGATATGATGATATCTGATCTCTTAGCCAAAATGTCTAGAATGGAGAAGACTTTGGATAGAAGGGCAGGGATAATCAATGATAGAATCCTAGAGTTGGATGAAAAGGAGAAAGAACTGAGTGAATTAAAAGCCAAGTATGATGCTGATTTGAGAACAAAAGATGAGGAGATCAAACAGTTAAAAGCCTCTTTAGAGATGTCAAGAGAAGAAATCAGTGGTCATGTGGACACTGTGGCTATTCAAACTGTGGCTATGGAAGATCAAGAACACATGTTGGAGATGCAAACAGAAATTATTGCTGATCTGAACAAACAAAATGAGGCTTTGAAGAAAAGAATTGATGAATTGGAACTGATTGCTCAATTAAAGGCTGAATTTGAAAGAGAAGCAACAGAACATGAAGCTGAAGAAACTGATAAGGAAGTTCATTCACAACAGCAAGAAACCAGTGGTGTTAGGGATGATGATAGCTGGGAGATGGTAGTACATTCTGATCCATCTACTGAAAAAGAGGCCATGATGAAAGAACTAATAGATGACATGGACAGATTCTCTTCAAGTGAATTCATTATAGATGAGGAATTCTGGGATTACATCAAAAACACCAAATCCCCCTCTGAGTCTATAATTGTAATTCCATCACAACCTGTGTCAATAGAAGAAGAACTGAGAATGCAGCTTGTTCTTGTTATTGTATTGACTGATGAACAACAAAGTTTAATCAATAGACTTTGTGATGAATTCAAAGAAAAGGAAACAACTGAATTGAATAGACAAGAAGCTAAACAACAAAGAATCACTGCTGAGCTTAAGACTGTTGAAGAAAAACAACAGGCCAAAACTGATGTAACTTCAACATCAGGACCAAGAGTGAACACATACACAAGAAAAAGGAAATACTTGACTGAAAAAGCAAAAGGAAAACTTCCTATGGTTGAGGAAGAACAACCCAAAAAGAAAGCAAAAGATGATCCAAGAAGTTTGCAGCAATTGCTAAATTCTTAGAAGAACATGAACAAGCAGAAAAAGAGCTACAACAAACTCTGGAAATCATAATGTTGGAAGAAGGAGAGAATGAAGATGACAAAACTGAGAAATCTACTGATGTGCATAGCCCTGCATTTATTGAGCCATCAGTAGAAAGCATGATTGAAAAAGCAAAGTCTGATGATCTCATGATTTATGCCATGTATCTGATAAATCATGGTTATGATGCTGACATTGTGTTTAACATGACATATGAGGAGATTGTTGAGGAGGTAAAGAAGATGGAAAAGCTGCTAGATCCTACATATGTAACAGAATATGAGAAAACAAAAGAGACTAAAAGCCAACATCCTCTATCCTCAAAACAACAAAGAAAGATGACCAACAGTTTGTTTTTCCTGATCCCTATAACATGTCAGATAGGGAAATGAAGGATTATCTCAACAAACAGGGATTTACAAAAAGAAAGTTAGGAAACATGAAGACTAATTCACTTCGGGCTGCTATGTTAAGAATGATTAATGAAAAGAAAGATAGAATGAAAGCAATTGAAGAAGAAGTAATTGCCCAGAAGCCCAGAACAAGATCTTCTGCACAAGATGTACAATTGACTACAAAAGACAAAGATGTTC
Source organism: Flaveria sonorensis (assembly GCA_025506505.1). Classification (NCBI taxonomy): domain Eukaryota; kingdom Viridiplantae; phylum Streptophyta; class Magnoliopsida; order Asterales; family Asteraceae; genus Flaveria; species Flaveria sonorensis. Next base: position 43,881,537 of record CM046440.1, on the reverse strand, counting down.
TGGCCCCTATTCTACACAAAAACCCAGAGTGGTTCATTGAACCTTCACAACTGAAACTTCAAAAGGGTTTAACCACTGCTGAGATGATTAGAGGGGTATCTACTCCAAAGGAAAAATAGATGTCAAAATCATTGCTTGGAAGTATGATAGCAGCTGGAATATGTTCATGGTCAAGAGAATCTCAGGCCTGGTGCAATTCTTTACAGAATATACAGCCTTAGTCAATGCCATGAAGGTCCATGACTTAAAAGAATTGGCTGAGTTAGATCTAATCAACTGTGATGGAATGTACAGGGGTTATGAATTTGAGGATATTCTGAAGATGTTTAAAAGAACCAACAACTTCAAGTCTCTAAAAGCCATCTGTACTAGAAAAGACAAATCTTTCAGAAATCCCTTGAACAAAGAAGAAAGAGAGAGGCAGAAGAGGTAGTGTTCCCTGAGCTGCATGTGAAACCAACAGAATCATTGAAATGAAAAATGATTGCTGGAACTCACAAAACCAAACCAATTTCCAATGTGTACTATGATGAAGAATCCTATGAGTTGGTGATTGAGAGAAAGTGGGAAGGAAAAGAAGCCCCAGAGATCAGAATTTTCAGTGGTTATGAGGTCAGACTGCTAGATGAGTCTTACATACACTATATCTTCACAAGACACTTCAGAGCCCTAAAAATAAAGCTGCTGAAGATGATCTGGAGTTTATGTTAAAGTGTGTTAAGATCTTGAAGCTGGCATTCGACAGAATCAACAACAAAAGGGAACAAAGGAAGAAGAGAAAGGTGCCAATGCAGATGGGTAATATTGTCAAGTTGGAAGTTGATGCTGATGGTTCACTGGTGATTCATAGAGATGGGTTATCTTCTATTTTAGTTTGGTAACCCATCTCTTTGAAACAAATGCCCATTGCTGCTATTCATACAATGAGTGAGATGAAGATTCATGTGCTAAGTAGAGAAAAAATGAAGGAAGCTAAGGATTTTTCAAACATGATAAAGGCAATCCTCAATCCTTCCCTTGCAGAACCTGAGGTACATCATGAAGATGCTGCAACAATCTCTCCAACAACAGTCCAAAAGAAGACATCACATCAAGACCGACCAGAATCTTCACAACCACCACCACCATCACACTCTTGAGGAACCTAGGCAGTATAATCCTTAGGGGGAGTATTGTTAGACCCTAAAAGGATCATACTTGCCAACTCAAGAAGTGGTTGGAGGTTTTTCTGGTTGGAAGAACACAGAAGACATCATCAACAGAAGACAATAGAAGACAAGAAAAGACTAAGTATAGAGCACCCGCATTTGTTAATGCGGATGACTAGTGAACAAATGCGGACAAGTGTTTGTTCACCCGCATTAACAAATGCGGATCAAGACAATTAATGTTGAACAGAAGTGTTCATCTGCATTAGTCCATGCAGATGAACTGAAGAAATGCTAACAAGAAGTGTTCACCCGCATTAGTCCATGCGGATGAACAACAGAATGCTGACGAGACTTGTTCACCCGCATGAACTAATGCGGGTGAGCAAACACAAATGATGAGAAGACTTGTTTACCCGCATGAACTAATACGGGTGAGCAAACAAAAAATGCTGATGAAGACTTGTTCATCCGCATGAACTAATGCCGATGAACAACTTACACTTATTTTGTACTTAGACTAGAATCTCTTGTATAGATCAGGGTTAGTTTAGTCTTTTGTACAGGCAATGAATACGCCTATAAATAGGGTCACATACCCTAACTTTGTAAGGTTTTTGACTTCAGCAGTAATATACATAATATTTTACAACATTTACTTCGATTCTTGATTCTCTTACATTCAAGCATTTACCACAGCAATTAATGTTTTTTGATATAGTAATTCCGCTGCTATATTATTGACTCAGTCCACATATTCCATCCTTAGGTTGAGTCACATCAATCGAGAATATCATTCTCAAACCCAGTCACTGGTACTTAGGCTAATTTGGCAAAAATTCCAGGCGCATGGGAACTATTGGGCGCATGAGCTTCACTTAAGTTTTCTAAGTCAAAATATCAGGCGCATGAGCCCTATTTGGGCGCATGACCAATAGTTATGCATATATCAGACTTATTTTCAAACCCAATCTGCATATTAACCTGTTCGAAGCTAATTCCTATCATTCTAAGCATCAACAACACATATACAACCTTAAACACAAACATAAACACACAAATACAAACGGGTATATATATAACAGTTGTAAAACATTTTTAAACATGCATTTTCAGCTCTAAGAAGTTTAAAACAGATAAAAATCAGGGTCTAGAACTCACCTATGTAGCCAGCAAGTGAAACTCCTCCAAACTTGAGTGCACAAGAGTTCAAACACCTAAAAACACACCAAAAACAACCAACCAAACACATAGAACACCTAAAAATTGGTTCTAAGGTCGAAACCCAACAAAACCAAACCAAAAACACAAAGAACACTCACCAATTTGCGAAAATCAGCCTCTTCTTCCTTGAAAAACCGAGAGAAAATCTGCTCTCTTTCTTCTTTCTTGTCCCAGTCGAAAAGCAGATGCAAAAAGGTGATATGGGGGCGGCCATACTCAAAATATATTAAAATATTTGAGTTTTGTACTCTTTACACCTTGCCCCCCTCCACTTTGGCTCTTTTTCCTTTCTTTCAAGATACTTTTATTTTCTCTTCTTATTGCTTTATCCTCTTTTATTTTGACAAAAAATTCTGGTGTTACAAGTCTACCCCCTTAAAGAGGTTTTGTTCCCGAAACCTGTCACTCTTCAAACAACTATAGGTATGCTATCTCATTTCTTCCTCAGTCTCCTATGTAGACTCGGAAACCTTTCGGTGTTTCCATTACACACACACACACAAGTGGAACCACTTTATTCCGCAGTCTCTTCTCCTTCCAGTCGATGATTGTCACAGGTTGCTCTATATAATTGAGCTGTTCATCCACCTCAATGTCCTCTAGTGGTACAATCATATCTTCATTAGCTAGGCACTTCCTCAGATGAGATACATGGAATGTTGGGTGAATTCCACTTAACTCATCGGGTAGCTCTAATCGATAGGCCACCTCTCCTACTCGTGCATTAATTCGGAAAGACCCTATGTATCTCGGGCTCAGCTTACCCCTCTTTCTAAACCAGATGATCCCCTTCCAAGGTGAGACCTTCAACATGACTCTATTGCCCACGTTAAACTCAATCGGTCTACGCCTTTTGTCGGCATACGACTTTTGTCTATCCTTTGCAGCCTTCATAAAGGCTTTGATCTTTTCCAACTTCTCCATCATAGCCTCGATCACCTCAAGACCTCCCAACTCCTTCTGCCCAATCTCCCCAATACACGGGAGTTCTACACCTTCTACCGTTAAGCATCACATATGGTGGCATACCAATGCTGGCATGATAACTGTTGTTGTATGAGAATTCCGCTAACGGTAGGTGATCATCCCAACTTCCTCTAAAGTTGATCATGCATGCTCGGAGCATATCCTCGAGCGTCTGAGTCGTCCTTTCAGACTGACCATCTGTCTGGGGATGGTAAGCCATGCTAATGTGTAGCCTCATCCCCATCGCATCATGGAATCTTTTCCAAAACTTTGATGTGAACCGGGTGTCACGGTCCGACACGATAGACACCGGCACACAATGACGAGCTATAATCTCTTTAATGAATAGATCCGCCAGCCTCTCGGATGAATACGTCTCGCGGATCGGTAGGAAGTGAGTACTCTTTGTCAGACGATCAACTATCACCCATATGGTATCGTACCCCTTTGCCGTATGAGGTAACTTTCTGATGAGGTCCATGGTGATGTGCTCCCACTTCCATTCGGGTATATCCAACGGTTGGATCTTCCTGTATGGCTTCTGATGCTCTGCCTTCACTTGCAAGTAAGTAAGGCACTTACTCACATACTCCACTATATCGCGCTTCATTCCCGGCCACCAGTAATCTTTCTTCATGTCTTTATACATCTTGGTAGCACCGGGATGAATGGAGTATCGAGTTTTATGAGCCTCATCCATAATCCGCTCCCGTATACCTCCATAACGAGGGATCCACATCCGTCCGAAGTGGATTTTAATTCCATGGGTATTTTCTCCCAACTCTGTGACTAGACCTCTCATCCTTTCAGAGTTAAGGTGATCTTCTTTCAATGCCTCACTCTAAAATTATTTGACTTGGGTCATCACGTCAGAGGTCATCACCAGTTGATAAGCTTTCACCCGGATCGGCTCAGGTCTCTCCTTCCGGCTGAGGGCATCGTCCACTACATTGGCTTTGCCTTGGTGGTAATTGATCTCATAATCATAATCTTTGATCAATTCCAGCCACCTCCTCTGCCTCATGTTGAGGTCCTTCTACTCAAAGAAATACTTTAGGCTTTTGTGGTCCGTGAAGATTGTGCACTTCGTCCCGCACAAGTAATGTCTCCAAATCTTCAACGCAAAGACCACAGCTGCTAGCTCCAAGTCATGAGTGGGATAATTGGCCTCGTGGATTTTCAGCTGTCGGGATGCGTAGGCTATTACCCTTCCACGTTGCATCAACATGCAGCCTAGTCCCAAATAAGAGGCATCCGAATATACCACTAAATCTTCACTCCCTTTAGGAAATGTCATGATAGGAGCTTGAGTTAATCTTGCCTTTAACTCCTCAAAAGCATCCTCCTGTTCTCGACCCCACACAAACTTCACATCCTTACGAGTCAATTTAGTCATAGGTGAGGCTATCTTGGAAAAGTCTTAAATAAATCTTCTGTAGTAGCCCGCCAATCCCAAGAAACTACGAATCTCGGATGGCGTCTTTAGAGACTTCCATTGCATCACTACCTCAACCTTCGCCGGGTCCACCATAATTCCTTCAGAATTCACACGTGACCCAAAAATTGGACTTCGCGAAACCAGAAAGCGCACTTGGAGAACTTAGCATACAACATCTCTCTCCTAAGAGTCTCCAATACTTCGCATATATGGCCGGCATGTTCTTCCTCATTTTTCAAATAAATCAGGATATCATCAATAAACACAATCACTGATTTATCTAACATTGGCTAACACACTCGGTTCATCAAATCCATAAAGGCAGCTGGCGCGTTAGTTAGACCGAAAGACATAACAAGAAACTCATAGTGTCCATAACGCGTGCGAAAAGCTGTCTTAGGAATATCTTGCTCCTTCACCTTCAATTGATGGTAGCTAGATCGGAGATCTATCCTTGAGAACCAACTAGCACCTTGGAGCTGATCAAACAAGTCATCAATTCTCGGTAGGGGATATTGGTTCTTCACCGTTAGCTTGTTTAACTCCCGGTAGTCTATACACATCCTCATACTACCGTCTTTCTTCTTCACAAACAGGACCGGAGCACTCCAGGGAGAGATACTCGGTCGGATGAATCCTTTGTCCATCAACTCCTGTAGTTGAACCATTAGTTCCTTCATCTCAGTCGGAGCTAATCGGTACGGTGCCTTGGCAACGGGTTGAGCACCGGGTATCAAATCAATCTGAAACTCGATCTCATGGTCCAGTGGCACACCCGGCAAGTCTTCTGGGAACACGTCCAGAAAGTCACACACAACCGGTACATCTGATAATTGTGGTACTGAAGCGTCCACATCCTTCACATAAGTCAGGTAGGCACTCATCTTCATTTCATGCACTTCTCTGCCACCGCCATTGAGATCACCTTAGGAACCATTGTCACTCGATCACCGTAAACTATCACCGAACTTCCATCGGGAGCAATTAATCGTATCATTTTCTTACGACACATAATATTTGCCTCATAGGCTGCTAACCAATCCATCCCTAGAACTACATCAAATCCGCCTAGGGGCATCACAAATAGTTTAGTAGAGAACCTATGGCCTTCTAGTTCTATGCCATAATCTTCTATCATCTCAGAAATTCTGGTGGACTTACCAATAGCAGTTTCTACTTCGAAGGGCTCATCAATACTCCTACTACTAACAGGTAACTTAGCATAGAAAGCAGCAGAATTGAAACTCCTACTAGCACCAGAATCAAATAATACAGAGGCACAAGTTTGGTTTACTAGAGGTACATACAGGTACATATATAACAGGTATATATGTAACAGTTGTAAAACATTTTTAAACATGAATTTTGAGCCCCAAGAAGTTTAAAACACATAAAAACCGGGGTCTAGAACACACCTATGCAGCCAGCAAGTAAAACTCCTCCAAACTTGAGTGCACAAGAGTTCAAACACCTAAAAACAAACCAAAACAACCAACCAAACACATAGAACACATAAAAATCGGTTCTAAGGTCGAAACCCAACAAAACCGAACCAAAAACACAAAGAACACTCACCAATTTGCGAAAATCATCCTCTTCTTCCTTGACAAACCGAGAGAAAATCTGCTCTCATTCTTCTTTCTTGTCCCAGTCAAAAAGTAGATGCAAAAAGGTGATATGGGGGCGGCCTTTCTCAAAATATATTAAAATATTTGAGTTTTGTACTCTTTACACTTTGGCACCCTCCACTTTGGTTCCTTTTCCTTTCTTTCAAGATACTTTTATTTTCTCTTCTTATTGCTTTATCCTCTTTTATTTTGACAAAAATTTTGGGTGTTACAACCTTTCTCTCTCTACTCTCACTCTCTCCCTTCCCTCCTCCACCTATGGTTGAACACCATCACCAACAACCCCATCCCTTTGATTTTTGATCATCCAAAGCTTGATTCTAGATTCAAACAACTGATTTCAAGGATCCCTTGTGAGTTTGGTGCAAGATTTTGCAAAAATCCAACTCAAAGGAGAAGAAATATTAAGAAATCATTCATATTTCTTGAAGTTGTTCATCCTAGGGTAAGAATGTTTTCTTTATAAACCTCTTGCGACATGAAAAAATAATGATTGTTGCAGGCTTTGTTCACCAAAAACTAGATTTTCATGAAATCCAAGGTCCCAACAATGGTTTTTAATCAAGAAAAAATGAGTTTTAAATGAATATTTATGTGTGCGTGAACCGTGAATGCGTGTGTGTGTAAGAACTATGAATGTGTGTGTGTGTTTGATGATAATGAGTTTTGGAATTTCATTTGCATTTTTGTTTGATTTTGACATGCAAGATGATCAACTTATGATCTTAGCTTATGAACATCATAAGAAACCCATCCATCAAATGAAATCTATCAAAAAGAAGATGGGAATGGGTGATACATGTATATAAGTATGAATGATGTTCTTAAGCTCATCTTGCTTTTGGATTTCAAAAATGATTGAAATGATCCATGAAATATGATTATCATGATCTGAAATCTTTTGTTTTCAAGTGTATTTTGATAAAATGAAAACCAAGAACACAAGTTAAAGGTTGATCAGTTGGGTATATATGTATGTATGTATCGTATATATGTATGTATGTATTAATGGGGGTTTTTGATTTTGATATGCTATTGATTTATGAGTTTTGATATGATTGAGATGAAACATGTGTATGGTGATCATGATCTGAAAGTTTTGGGATTATTAAGTATTTTTGACATAAAGAAAAAGATAAAAACAAAGTTAGTGAAAATGGTAATCAAATATTGATTAGACATGACCAATGGTAATGATTATACAACTTAAACAACATCAAAACAAGGACCTTCTCAAATATGGAAAAATAATTTCAAAACATGTTAGTAATAAGTCAAAAATAAGTAATCTTACTGGAAATAATGATTTTGATGATTGGGTTTAATCACGTAAACGTTTTACATTTAAAACACGTTAAAAATAGTGTTTTTGCAAAAGTCCAGTTTTGGACAGAAAGTAATATTGTATTTTAAGTTAAAAACTCATGTTTTTAAGTATGTAACAAATCCATAACATACATGGTCATCGGTGTTGATTTTATATGCGCGAAAAAGCCGAAAACCGACAATTTCGGGTTGTTTTTTGAAACTGATTTTAAACATAAAATTTCCAAATGTTTTTAGTATAAAAGAGTTATTTTAAAACATGTATAATGATCATGAGGTCTACACGGGTTATGTACGGTTTTGGCATGTAAAACCATACGGTTTCGGGTTAAAAATCACCGTATACGGGGTAAAATTTGGGTTAAACACAAAAGAACATATTTTTACAATAAAATTTGTCTTAAAATGATTTAATATAAGTTTAATACTAAAAAGTATATTTATTTGTTAAAAAGATTAAGTATTGTTGGTTAATAATAAAATGATATTTTATAAGAGGTAATAAAAATGATAAATGATTTTCTTTAAAGGAACAAGACTATGCATGTATTTTTATTATTAATCTTAGATAAAATGTTATTATTATGAATAAGTATGTTTTATGGTCATATTTTCATATAATTTTTATGTGTTTATTTTTATGTGTGTAATATGTGATTATCATTTAAGGGTTAAACTATTTATTTAGAAGACAATATTTGTCATTTACAATACAAATGATTTAAGCAAACCAAAAGTCACCAATGGGTCATATAAAAATATATTTCATGACAAGTCTAGAGGGGGGGGGGGGACAACTTACATGTTAAACTTATTATTTGACAATTAATAGGTCCTTTGTGTTTAGGGCGTTAATTGATCGTTTGTATTCCCGGGCTCGATTTTGCTAGATCATCCTTTTTGTCGTGTTTTAAGGTGAGTTTTCGCAGCTCTAATTTTAAATAATGTTTTATTTAACTATTTTGGGGGAAAACATGCTATAATATTTTTATGTGTGATATGATTTAATTATGGAATAACTGCATGATCTTTATGATCGCCTTGAGTTGTTTTGTTATTTATGCACGACGGCCCTCGGCCATAATTATTAACCCTGGGAGGGCCACAGGATATATTGGTAGATCTATTAGGTTTAAAAACCACCCCTCATGATTGGTCGCGCCAGTTGGTTTATGAGGAGCGAATATATGTTGAAAGGAACTTGAGAGACATTGTGTCTTGGTTTGATTATGAGGCTCTTGGTTGCGATCACAGTCAGTGGACCTATTGGGTGTTCCTTCTACATTTGAGGTTGGTGAGTCATCCTCAGCACGTCGTGACCTACCATTGATGGATGAGCCTGTTGATCGCACCGTAGTTACTCTAGCTACCTGATGCGTTCACTATGAGCACCAGATTTCATCCTTAAAGGGTAAGATGGGAGTGACGAGCAAGATGTTGCAGGCTATGGATGGAAGGATGATGTCATTTGAGGAGGATAAGGTGATTGAGAACGACACCCTAAACCAGTTACATTTTAGGATTTGTGATCTAGAGTCGGGCGTTATAGAGATGAAGAAGAAGCTGGAGATGGCAGAGATGAAGGTAAAGGCGGGGGTGGTAGCAGCGCAGCAGTGGGTGACTACTCTCGAGGAGCGTATGGAGGCTGCATTAGGCTTGGTGACAGTCTGCATGATGATAGCTTCTATGGTGGTGCTTGCTGATGTGATGGTATGATTCTCTCATTAGATTTGTAGGATCTTTGATACATTAGTATTTGGATATTGAAACAACTATTTTTGTAATGATTTTGATGCTATAGTAACATCTATTTTGTGTTTCCTTATCATATATTTTGTACTGATTATCTCTCTCACTAAATCATTATGATGATTTTGATGAATGTTTTGAATGTCGAAATGTTGTGATTGTATATATTACTGTTATGCCTTTTGATATTATTTCATGTATGTCATTTATTATCTTTTGTTTGATCCATAACAGAAGTTAATCCATGGCACCTAACACGCGAAATGTCGCTAGTGCTAGAGGTACTAGCATACCTACCACGGCCGAAGAGTTAGTACAATTGATATCACAACATATAAACTCTGCACTCGAGCATCATGACGCAAATGATGGGCATGGTAGAGGACGTGGCACCATTGGTGTTTCCAGTGGAGGCAATTCTATTGGTAATCCCTTTAGGAGTCAAGTTTGGGGTTGTACTTGTAAGACATTCCAAGCTTGTAACCCACGAATCTTTACAGGAGCAGAAGGTCCCCTTGACATCATTAGATGGATAGAGAAGACGGAATTCATGATGGCAATCAGCAACTGTTCTGCTGATCAGCGAGTGAAGTATGCCACATGTTCATTCCAAGATGAAGCTTTAAGCTGGTGGAATTCTGTAGTTCAGAATCTAGGAGAGGAAGCTACGTTTGGTCTCTCCTGGAACCAGTTGAAGGGGATGTTGCTTAGGAAGTACTATCCTCGCAATGAGCTACAGAAAATAGAAACTGAGTTTTGGTATGGAAAGTGCGGAAGTTAGAGCCTATACTTCCAGGTTTAAAGATTTGACAAGACTTGTACCCCAGATGGTTACTCCAGACTACGTCAGGATTGAGAGATATATTTGGGGATTAGCACCCCAGATCTGAGGCATGATTATAGCATCAAACCCTACTACAATGCAGAGCGTAATGGCGTTAGCTGATTCATTGATTGAGGATGCTATTCGGAGAGGTGTGCTGGTTAAGAAAAGGGATACTAGTAAGAAGCCTATAGAGAATGAAAGGAAGGTTGTATAGCTTGATAAGAGGTCTGTGGAGAATAAGAGGAAGTGGACTGGAAAGTTCAAGAACCAAGCTGGGAATCAGAAGAATCAGAGGGTTGGAACAGGAAAGATGTATGCTACTAACTTGCCGGAGGCAAGGAGGCAAGCTGGCGTGTAGCCAAGGTGTAGTAAGTGTAATCTTCATCATGGCAGTAACTACAATTAGAATGTGTGTTCGAGGTGTAACAAGTATGGACATCAAGCTCAGACTTGTCAGGGGAGGTTGATTGAGAAGCCCGAGAGATCAAGGCGAAGATGATTTGAATGTGAAGCCGAAGGTCATTACAAGAGGGATTGCCCCAAGCTGAAGGGATCAAGAGCAAGGGGCTGGGCGTTTGAGATGAATGCCAAGGAGGCAAGACAGGAACCATCCATCGTTACTGGTACATTCCTTGTCAACAACCATTTCGCATGTATATTATTTGATACTGGAGCCAATATGAGTTTTGTGCCAAAGAACTTTGAACCATTACTTGGCCTTAGATCTAGTAAATTAGATAAGAAATACATTATAAAGCTAGCCAATAGAAAGATAATAGAAGCATGTGATGTTGTTAGAGGGTGCACTATGCAATTAGAAGGTCATTCCTTTAGCATCGACCTCTTACCCGTTGTGCATGGTAGTTTCGATATCGTCGTGGGCATGGATTGGCTGTCGAAGCATCATACTGAGGTGGTGTGCTACGAGCAGATTATTCATCTCCTTATTCCAAGCAGTGGAACTTTGACTATCCAAGGTGATAAAGGGAAGCCTACGCTGAAGATTGTCAATGTAATGAAGGCTTGCAAGTATCTATGTGAAGGTATCCGGCGTTTCTTACCAAGGAGGTGGATATTAAGAATGAGGAGTGAAAGCTTGAGGATATACCGGTAGTATGAGATAATCTAGATGTTTTCCCTTATGATTTGCCTAGATTACCCCTGTCTAGAAATGTTGAATTCCGAATCGATTTGGTACCACAAGCTGCTCTTATTGCCCGATCACCATATCTATTAGCGCCTTCGAAATGTAAGAGTTGTCTAAGTAGTTAGAAGAACTGTTGGATAAAGGATTTATAAGACCAAGCTTCTCGTCATGGGGAGCACCAGTCTTGTTTGTCAAGAAGAAGGATAGGTCATTCAGAATGTGCATCAACTATAGGGAGTTATATAAACTCACTATCAAGAATCGATACCCATTACCAAGAATCGACGATCTGTTTGATCAGCTGCAAGGTTCAAATTTCTACTCTAAGATTGATATGCGATCGGGTTATCAACAGCTGTTGATAGCCGAGGAATATGTTCCAAAAACAACATTCATAAAACGTTACGACCATCATGAGTTTCTGGTTATGCCATTTGGCCTGACAAATACGCCTGCTATGTTCATGGATCTTATGAATAGTGTATGCAACCTTACTTAGATAAGTTTGTAATAGTATTCATTAATGATATACTAGTCTATTCAAGAACCAAGGAAGATCATGAACAACATCTGAAGATAATTTTAGATACATTGAGAAAAGAGAAACTGTATGCAAAGTTCTTGAAGTGCGAGCTTTGGATTCAAGAGGTTCATTTTCTTGTACATGTCATCAATGAGAAAGGCATACATGTAGATCCAGCAAAGTTGAAGCAATCAAGAACTGGGAGGCACCCAAGTCTCCGATTAAGGTGCGTCAGTTTTTAGGATTAGCCGGTTATTATCGAAGATTCATTGAGAATTTCTCGAAGATAGCATAGCCGTTGACGCTATTGACTCAGAAGGATAGAAAGTATGACTGGACCGATAAGCAAGAGACAACTTTCTAGTTGCTGAAGCGAAAGTTATATAGTGCTCTTATTCTATCTCTTTTTGAAGGAACAGAAGGGTTCGTTGTATATTGTGATGCGTCCCGATTAGGTCTTGGTTATGTGTTGATGTAGAAAGATGAGATCATAGCCTATGCATCCAGACAACTAAAGGTGCATGAGATGAACTGCACCACTCATGACTTATAGTTAGGAGCGGTTGTTTTTGCACTCAAGATATGGAGACATTACCTATATGGTACGAAGTGTACTATTTACACGGATCACAAGAGTCTTAAGCATATCTAAGATCAAATGGAGCTTAACATGAGACAATGTCAATGGGTAGAGTTGCTTAATGATTATGATTGTGAAATCCGCTATCATTCGGGCAAGGCTAATGTTGTAGCCGATGCATTAAGCAGGAAGGAAAATGGCAAGCCTAAGCGTGTTCGCGCTTTGGAGCTGACTATTCATTCGAGTCTTGATATTCAAATTCGAGATGCTCAAGTTGAAGCCCTGAAAAAGGAGAATTTTGAAGAATGAAGGTTTGAAAGGCATGGTCAAGGAGTTAGTGCCTAAATCCAATAATATGATGTACTTCATGGACTGAATCTGGATACCATGTTTTGGAAACCTACGTGAATTGATTTTAAATGAAGCTCATAAATCCAAGTATTCTATTCACCTTGGTTTGGATAAGATGTACAAAGATGTGAAGGAACATTATTGGTGGCCCAGTATGAAAGGTGAGATAGCCACCTATGTGGGAAAATGTTTGACCTGTTCTAGAGTGAAGGCTGAATATCAAAAGCCATCAGGACTTCTTCACAACCAGAAATTCCTTAATGGAAATAGGAGTAGATAGCAATGGAGTTTGTCACGAAGTTACCCCGAACATCTAGTGGTCACGACACTATTTGGGTAATAGTCGATAGACCGACTAAGTCTGCTCATTTTCAACCCGTTAAGGAAACGAATCGGATGGAAAAGCTAACCAAAATCTACCTCAAGGAGGTGGTATCTCATCATGGACTACCGATCTCGATAATCTCTTATAGAGATAGTCGATTTACCTCGAGGTTCTAACAATCCTTACACAAAGCTTTGGGTACTCGTTTGGACATGAGTACTGCCTACCATCCGCAAACTAATGGTTAAAGTGAAAAGACTATTCAAATGTTGGAAGATCTGTTATGAGCTTGTCTGATTGACTTTGGAGGGAAATGGGATACTCATCTACCTTTGGTTGAGTTTTCCCACAATAACAGTTATCACAGGTATCAAAGCTGCCCTATTTGAAGCTTTTTATGGAAGAAAGTGTTGCTTATTGATTTGTTGGGAAAAGTTGGAGAGAAGCAACTGACTGGACCTAAGATTATACAGGAGACTACGGACAAGATTGTTCAAATCAGAAAGAGGTTAGAAGCCGCTGCGAGTCGGCAAAAGAGTTATGCGGATAATCGAAGGGAACCATTGGAATTCCAGGTTGGAGATAGAGTTTATATAAAGGTCTAGCCTTGGAAAGGAGTTGTTAGGTTTGAAAAGCAAGGAAAGTTTAACCCTTGTTATATCAGACCATTTGAAATAGTGGCTCGAGTTGGTCCCGTTGCATATCAACTCAAGCTACCCCGTGAGCTTAGTGGGGTGCATGACGCGTTTCATGTATCCAATTGAAGCAGTATCTTACTGATGAAGCTTTGGTTGTTTGACCTTAAGAAGTTTGAATAAATGACAAACTGAATTTCACTGAGGAACCAGCCGAAATTATGGATTGGAAGGTTCAAAAACTCAGAAGGAGTCATGTTAAGTTGGTGAAGGTTAGATGGAATTCTAAGCGTGGTCCTAAGTTCACATGGGAATGACAGGACCAGATGAAGCGCAAATACCGCACCTCTTTCCATCTGGATCTAGATCAGAAGCTACATTTTAAATTTCGGGATGAAATTTCCTAAACGAGGGGAGATTGTGACATCCCGTGTTTCCATGTTAATATCCGTACGTTAATAAAATGTGCCAAATAATTAAATGAGTCATAAGACTTAATTTTCAAATAATTAAGATCATCTAAGGTCTAGCAAAGCCCTTTGTGAATAAATTTTATAATTGGTAATTTTGAGAATTACCGGGTCGCGTAGCGATAAAAGATTTTATCGAGCGTTGATGACAATTTGGTTAATTGAATCTGGTCAATATATTTTGATTTTTTTAATTTAATGTATTATAAGTGAAAATATTATTAGTCATGAAAAATAATTATTATTATTAACCTTGATCGCATAAAATTTAGACTTTTTAAATATTTCCTTGATGCAATATACTGTCTGTTGCACACTGTGTTAGACTACGTAAAAATTATTATTCTAACTGATGATCATTATTATTAATGTTGTGAACCCTTGGAAAGTCTCAAATTAATATTTTAATTTTATAGAAATTTTTCGCGTAAAAACTCGAATGTTTAAAATTTTTACAAAAAAATTAACGAGATCGACACCTACCTTACACAAGATAGCATCCCACTTGGGGACCCACCAGCCAATTAATTAGCTAAATCATATGATTAGATTAATCTAAACACACTTAATCATTTCTATATTAACCAACATCACACTCCACCTTTACCACTCATCTATATCACCTACACACACCCTTTCTCTCTCTACTCTCACTCTCTCCTCTCCCTCCTCTACCTACGGCTGAACACCATCACCAACAACCCCATCCCTTTGATTTTTGATCATCCAAAGCTTGATTCTAGATTCAAACAACTGATTTCAAGGATCCCTTGTGAGTTTGGTGCAAGATTTGGCAAAAATCCAACTCAAAGGAGAAGAAATATCAAGAAATCATTCATATTTCTTGAAGTTGTTCATCCTAGGGTAAGGATGTTTTCTTTATAAACCTCTTGCAACATGACAAAATAATGATTGTTGCAAGCTTTGTTCACCAAAAACTAGATTTTCATGAAATCCACGGTTCCA
Organism: Flaveria sonorensis; assembly: GCA_025506505.1. Lineage (NCBI taxonomy): Eukaryota > Viridiplantae > Streptophyta > Magnoliopsida > Asterales > Asteraceae > Flaveria > Flaveria sonorensis. Next base: position 43,866,235 of record CM046440.1, on the reverse strand, counting down.
ACAATGATTTTTAATCAAGAAAAAATGAGTTTTAAATGAATATTTGTGTGTGCGTGAACTGTGAATGTGTGTGTGTGTATGAACTGTGAATGTGTGTGTGTGTGTGTTTGATGATAATGAGTTTTGGAATTTCATTTACATTTTTTTTTTTTACATGCAAGATGATCAACTTATGATCTTAGCTTATGAACATCATAAGAAACCCATCCATCAAATGAAATCTATCAAAAAGAAGATGGGAATAGGTGATGCATGTATATAAGTATAAATGATGTTCTTGAGCTCATCTTGCTTTTGGATTTCAAAAGTGATTGAAATGATCGATGAAATATGGTTATCATTATCTGAAATCCTTTGGGTTTTCAAGTGTATTTTGAATGTTAAAGGTTGATCACTTGGGTATATATGTATGTATGTATCGTATATATGTATGTAAGTATGAATGGTGTTTTTGATTTTGATGGTTGGTCTATTTGATCGAATTTCAGTACACTTGAGAGGTTGATTTGTTCAATATCAACAATAATAACAAACAACAAACACTATGATGAAGAAGAAGAATTCAAAAGTATTCAACATAAAGCAATTAATGAACCATTACAATAAAAGAACAAAGGCTCAATATATTTCTGTGAAAATTCAGCCTACAATAGACACTTGCAACAAGAGTAAATGATTAGGGTTTTGCAAGGATGCCCAACAATGAACAAGATTAAAACTATATATAGTAATGATAGTTTCGCCGACAGTTTCGCTATCAGCGAAAAGTTTCGCTCATAGTTTCGCTGTGACAGCAAAACTAAGCTAATAAACCAACATACATAAGTAAACTAACATTAACCCTATTACAAAGAAATATAAACATAACCTAATCTAAGGTGAGTCCAACCTATACATGATCTTCAATACTCCCCCTAGGTTGGACCTCACCATCTTCATCACTCTTGATTTGACTTCTTAGCACTAGTCTCTCCAGCTGCCTCTGATATTTCTTCGGTAGCTCCTGTAGTAACATTCTCAGCACGTGCACTTGCCTTAGAAAATTTCTTTGTTAAGTCCTGCACATCCATCCTCAGCTCATCTTCTGCTCTAACTTCTCAGCCAACTTCTTAATGTTTAGCCTCATGAATCTCATCTTCGAAGTCATAATCCTTCTCTTTAGCATACCTCTTTCTTTTCTTCATTGACTCGGCTTGCTTATGTCTCGTCTCCTTAGCCCTCTTATCCTCTGACTCAACCACCCTCCAAATATAATTCCATCTTTCAGGAGGGTACATATTTTCCAGTAGATGTGTAATCTTCCCACTGAAATCGTGCTTTATCGCACAGCAGTCGGCAAAAATGCGAGTGTTCATCAGCACTAACCTCTTTATCTCCCCGTGCCTCGGTACATTAGGAATAAGATAATCAATAATCATCTGCAGAAATCGAGTATACAACAGCCATTTATCTTTCTTTAGGACCATTACATTCTCTGCCATGCAGTCAAAGATGAGTTGGGCTATATTGGCCTTCTGCCCTCTACAAAATATAACCATAGCTTTGGCCTAGTCAAGATTTAGCCCATCGGATCCACCTTTTCGGTGATTTAAGCACATGATGAAGACATGGGCGATATATCTCCACTCCTTGGATAGAAAGGACTTCTTGATCTCCTTTCTAGTGCCAAAAGGAGGGCCCTCGTATCCAATACTCCTTAATGCATCAAAAACCTCCTGGTCTGTCAACATGACCTCATCCCCACTATCCACTTGGAGTCTCAACACGCTTGAAATGATCCCAGCAGTAATAACAATGTCGTTCTCCAGTACTCTCGCAACAATCCTCTGAGGATTGGCTCTGGTGTAGTACTCGGTAGTATGCTAGAAATCTCTGATCTGTAGATCGTAGATGGTGGGAGAATGAGTGACCGCATATGCAATGGGTGATCTCTAAAGCCAACGGATACAGTCTCGAAATCCCGCAGCTTTGGGATGTGTATCATCCAAGATGGCGGTGATGTTATTCCTCTCGTCAAACTTTAGATTAGCCATATAATCTGAAAAGCAGATGAAACGCATTAGAAAGATATATTAAAATGAATAATAAAGAAAAATAATTAAAAAGAATAAAAAAGTAGAAAAATCAATTTAAATTTTCTAGGCGAAAGTATAGTTTCGCTAGGCGAAAGTATAGTTTCGCTATCAGAAACTATAAATTCGGCGCAGCGAAACTGAAACATGACCAGCAAAACTGTTAAGTTTGCTCGGACAGCATGACTTCACAGTTTTGCTGAAAAACCTTTGAACTTTCATTCAGTTTCGCTGGACTATCGATACTTTTGCAGTAAGAACTGCGAAGGTACCGAAGAGTCTCAGCCTAATCTGTTCAAAACGAGTTGATTAAACCTAGATTAAATTATTGTCCAAGGTTCGAAACTCACATTAGGTGCTTAGACAACCATCAAACATGTAACAAACACTCAGAATCTCAGAATCATTGAGATAGACATGGTATACTCTCAAAGACCTAAAACCTCGATTGACCGAAAAAGAAGTCTTAGTTTCGCAAGAAGCGATATATAGACTATAGTTTCGCCCCGTATAAGCTTTGGTCAGAAATGACTCTGATTTGAGTGAAAGAGCCGGCGAATCTACAATATCACTTTGCGAAACTAACAGCGAAAGTATAATTTCACTGGAAACTTAAAATTTAAAATAATTTATTTCCCTTTTAAAAACATATAAAATAAAATATTTAGAAAAAGAATTAAAGAATTTGCCCCACAAGACCTCACCAAACTTCACATATTTTTAACATAATAAAAGAAGAAAAAATAAGGATAGAGAGGAACAAGAAGCTAAAGAGATCTTTTGGAGAGTCATAGTTCGGCGGAATTGCTGATATACTTGTCCTTTTAAGTCCATGCCTTCTTCTTTTCAACAAGTCGCAGCTACAGTTATCATGTTTTGGTTCATTTAAAGAACACTTGAATGACTCAGTCCCCACAGACATTTGGAAAAGAAACTTATCCTGTCCTCATGATATATTGAACAAATGACACATCCTGTTTGACTATTTCCTTTTTAAAAGTAACAAAGATCCTTTTACAAAAGAAGCACATTCCTTATAGACATCAAATGATGAGAGCTCCAGGTCTATACTCACGTATAACAGAGGAGTTGATCAATTGAGTCTTTCAGATGAGAGCTTCAGGTCTATACTTACGTATAACAAAGAAGATCATCAAATTACGCCGATGAGAGCTCCAGGTCAGTACTATCGTACAACAAAGGAGATCATCACTCCAGGTTAATGCACACATAGCAGAGGAGATAAGCACGAGAAAGAATACAGACAGGAGCTTCTTAGAAACAAAGATGAACAAGCATATAGCTTTTGAGATAGGATGGCAAAGAAGAATAAGGATACTTTTGTTAAAAAATAAATCAATGTAGAAATATCACGTTCTCAACCCATTTTGAACAAGGACTAATAACTTTGTGAAGGCCAAAAATGTCAAGGAAATTATCCGAATCACCAAGTTTCTTATTCTGTTAGTTTAGCCACGAGATTACTGTCTACTTCACTTTTTGGCTGAACCTATCAAGCATATCCCAACACAATACTATTGACTTCCTTCACATCATCCTTGTCAGCAAATTTTATTTAGGATAATTCTGCAATAGAGAACAAGAAGGAAACCATTTATTATTCTCCCCCAAAATTTCTACAAATCAACAAGATTAAAGAAATTTCAAAGTAAAGATTTTTTATATTATATATATATATATATATATACATATATATATATATATATATATTTTATTATGTGAAATGAGAAAGAGCTATGGGGCTTACCAAAAAAGATGAAAAAGAAAAACAAAGAAGTATAAACAATATTCATATGACCTAGATTTAAAGAAAAATGGATTTTAAAATGATATTAATCCTAGCATAGAGATCAATTCAAAAAACGAGGTTTATCAAATGTTTTAGTGAAAAGATCTGCTTTTTGATTTTTAGTATCAATGGGAATAATATCAATAAAACCCTTCTCCTGAGCATCATGGATTGCATGAATCCGTGTCTCGATGTGCTTGGTTCGGGAATGATTGACAGGATTCTTTACGATGCAAATGGCTACTTCGTTGTCACAAAACAACGGTGTGTGGAGAAAGTTGATGCCGTAGTCAATCATCTGATGTTGTATCCAAAGCACTTGTGAGCAGTAGTTTGAAGCAGCAATGTACTCTGCCTCCCCTATGGAAAGAGAGACAGTAGTCTGTTTCTTGCTCTGCCATGATACAAGACAATTTCCTAGGTACTGACATCCTCCGGTAACCGATTTTTTGTTTATCCAGCAACCATTTGAATCACTGTTAGAATAAGCATGTAAGTCAAAATTCCCACCATAAGGATACCAAAGCCCTAAACGAGAAGAGCCTTTAAGATAACGAAAGATCCGTTTGACTGCCTTTTCATAAGTCTCCTTCGGGGCAGATTGGTATCGAGCACAGTATCCTATAGCTAAGGTTAATCCTTCAGCCCCGTCATGTGTCTGGAGCATCCACTATCAACATGCAATACACTATTTACAACTTTAGTGGATGACTCCTGCAAGAATACAAAGGACAGATTAACCAGGTAAAACTGGAACCCATGATTGAAAATGTGACAACCGGCAATTTTAGGTCAATACCCGGCCTTGACTTGGTTATAATTATACTTATACTACTTGATTTTCAATTTAATTACAATTATTAAAGTCGTTTTATGCATTGCAAAAATTTCACGTATAACCATTCATGCATTGGTAATTACCATTTTTACACGTGATACAAGCACACACGAACGTTGGTGACAATTAATATAAATAAGTGTCAATGATTACTTTAAAGTGTTTCAAAGTATTTTAGATCCCAAATTAAGTACATTGGAAAAGCTTAAACTCATAAATAAACCTTAACGCGTAAATTGATATTTTACCCGGATAAAACGCGTATAACGCAACCACTAGATACACGAGTTATTATATACATATCATCAATATTAAAATATGTGAACTCATATGATTTCTTAAAATATTTTTATGTATTTTAAAAAGTAAAATAAAAATATATAAAATTACCATAGTGCAACAAATACCACCCAAATACCCAATACTACTCAAAAATTAACAAAACCCCCATTTTCCCTCTCCCTTGGCCGTCCACCCCACCCCCCATCATCTCATCTCTTCTCTTTTTTTTCCCATTCTTCTTTTCTTGGCAAATAAATCCAAGACCCTTTTACCTTTTGTAAACTTTGAAGTTTACCATTTTTTATGATAAGGAAAAGGTTGTGATTAAAGCAACATGTCTCCCTATCCCCTTTTGGAATGTCTATTCCATAGAGATTGACCAACACTACACATGAGATGATTTACCAACACATGCTTGATTATATATACAAGTAACCTCCACAAGTTACCACCACCACCCAACATACTCTTCTCTCTTCCTCTTTCCCTTTAAAATTCGGCCAACTCCCCATCACCATCATCTCATTTCCTTCCCAACTCATATTCTACAAATCTAAGTATTTTAAGTGCTCTTGGGTGAAGATCAAACAATTTTTTAAGCTTCCAAACATCCTACAACAATCTTTTCATCATTCTTTGCTTGATCTTAGTAAGAACTCTTTCTACTTATTTATATATCTTTCATTTCACCATGATTAGTTATATACTAGTTCATGTGTAACTATTTTCTTCCACAAAAGTCCTTCATGTTAGAAATGGTGTTTTACCAACAAGAAGCTTCAAGAATAATACTTCACAAAATATTTTAACATGATCTAAGTAATGACTTTTGTTTTTAAAAAAGTAAATGTTCATAAATCCATGTTTGACAAAATTACTAGTTGAAGATTTTATATAAAGACATAAGGGTTTGTTGAAACCAAAGAAAAGTCACAAAAGGGTTACATTATGTTTATGGAATTTTAGATGTTTTACAAGTATTATTATGAACACTTATATATATTCTACAAGTATTCTACAAGTTATATTTAGTTAGTAAGTTGTAATATGAAGGTTGGGTTATGACTAGATGATAATTTGACCAAGGTGACAAGAATGGTTAAATATATATATATATATATATATATATATATATATATATATATATATATAATATATACATAAGACTTAAGTGTAAAAATATAAACTTCATAATTAAATATTATGTTAGTGTAAATAGTGTGTTAAAATAGTTAGTGGATGACTTCTAACAAATATGACACATTAACTTGTTGCTTTGACATGAGACTTAGAATATAAAATTTATGGACTTTATAATGCTAGCTTCTAGTTTACTAAATATGGGTTTAAACAAGTTGGTAAATTGACTAAGGTATCTAGTTAATTCATTAAGATATTTTACATTATGATGTAATGTAATAAAAATTATAAATAAATTAAAGAAACCTTAATTTCATAAATGTAAGCTCAAAAATGTTAAATAAAATGAAATAATAAATCTACTAAGAAAATAATTAAATAATTATTTTATGGACAAATATATCTATACATTTATACATAGGTAGTAAAAATATAAATGTTAGTGATTTTACTTAGATATAAATATTTCAAAATTACCTTCATTTAAAATAATACAGGTATTATTTTACCAAGGAAAATAAGATTTCTTCAAAACTCTAATTTCCATAAATTACATATGAAAAATATATAAATAAGACACTCAAGTCACATCTCGGATCGAGTCGAAATGATATTTAGTTACCCAAATAATATGTCAACTTTAAAAAACAAGGGTTTTCGAATAGTTTCAAGCAAAATATTATTTATTAATATTTCTAAGTAATATATATTTCACAAATTAACATCCTATATCACCAACGGGTCGTCAAGCCAAACACTTTGTTACCAAGTTATGTGGATGATATGGTTACATGCTCACATTACATGTAGGAGCAATTACTTAGACATAAGTTGCCTTATTTATTTTAGGGCGAGCTTAGGTTGATTTTCCCCGAGTACTTTGGATACTTTCAGATTTCATACCCGGCTCACTTCACAGGTGAGTTTCACGGCCCCATTTTTACTTATTTCATTTTGGGGAGATTACATGCAAATTACTATTTTCATGGACACAATTACTTGTCAATGGTTTCACATGTTATATAAGTTGTTACTTACCGTATGAAGTCCCCTGTTATCGGACCGTTAGTTTATTTCCTAAAGCGAGGTAATCATGGATAGTACTACTGGGTTTGACTACCCCCACCCAGGTTAATTACCCTAACCTTGACTGGAGGTCTAAATGGGTGCATTATTGGCGTGTTCACCCCTGTGCTTACGGTAGGCATGGGTAGGGGCAATCTATTATAGTTACAGTCTAACTTCGGTTGCGATGCTTATATAATGTTGTAGTATTGTTTGATAGACAATCAAATCATGGAAAGACTTGTGGTCCATTACACTGTTTTCTATTACTTTAAAACCTGTGAACTCACCAACTTTATGTTGACATATTTCATGCATGTTCTCTCAGGAAATTAAGGTTTGCACGATGCTAGACTTGTTTGGAGTTTATCTCATTCTAGGATTCACGCATGCTTTTGGGACATTATTTTTAAATGGCCTTGTTTGAAAAACAATTTACATTTTGCTACTACTTCCGCTATGTAACTCTGAAAACAATTATAAATCTTTCAACGTGATTGCAATGTATGTTTTTATTGAATCATGTAGTGGTCAATCAATGACTATGGTTTCCATGATGATCACGCCCAGCGGGAAACCGTTGTGGTTGGGGTGTGACAGATTGGTATCAGAGCCATTGGTTATAGGGAATCCGGTTGCATTTAGTTGAACTAGACTATAACTGTAGATCATTACATGTCTTTAACACTTTATACATTAACTTAACTTATATCAATTCTACTTGTGTGTTGCCTTGTCATAGATATGTCGTCTGCATCGATGCCGATATACGTTTTTGACTCAGATGAGGAGTATGAGCCAACATCTTCGACCTCATCCACTGGATCTACATCAGTCATCCCGACCCCTTCGTCCAGTGTCATGCTCCAGCCTACTGGTCCCACTGAGGCCGAGATCCCTGCACCTCCTCTTACTCCTATCCTCGCTCCCACTCCGAACCCCATTCCTGACACCACTAGGGTCTTAACCACAACCCGATATTCCGGGTTACCCCTCCCCTCCAAGCGTGTATTGGTGGGCGTCAACACCTGAGATTCATGCCAACCTCCCAGTGGAGCTCATCCTAGGAGTCATGCGTATCATCGGCCCACAGCTGCCGATGGCCGTTCCACTGACTGTGTCTCACCTCTTCGTTGAGCCATCCCTGGGGTCTGCCCCTATGGCTGCTGATCCTTGGCCAGTTGACCCCACTCTCGAGGCCACAGATCCCCCTCTCAGCCTGCTGACACCGAGGTAGTTGACCTAGATTCGGAGTCTATTGACCTAGTTTCTCAGACGGCCGATACTAACCCGGTCGATTCTGACCCGGAGCCCTCCGAGGCCACCCTCAAGTCCAGTGACCCCACCTCTCCCTCTGTTGATCCTGTTACTCAGCCCATTGACCCGATTCCTCATCCCTCTGACCCGACTCCGCTAGCAGACCCTGACCCCCTCCACCTCGCCCTCGAGCCTGCTGTCCCCACCCCTATAGCTGCTAGTCCCGAGTCGATGACTGTGGACACCCACCGTATCTTTGGTCCGGGTGTACCACTTCCTTCTTTCAGTCGCTATCGGGCTCGCCCCGGGAGTGTGCTTCTTGCACACACTCCTAGGAAGCGGTTCATGTCCCGATTCACCCTCCTACACCCGCTCGAGACTGTACTGTTGAGCCCGATCCTGCGCCCAAAAGGCGCAGAATCGACATTCGTCGGTGGGAGTGGATGCCTAGCCGACTAGACGAGTGGAGAGACATCAAGGGTATTCCCTCTACATTTGAGGTGGGAGAGTCATCACGTGCCCCAGGCTCGATACCACTCACTCGAGAGCCAGTGGAGCTCACCGTGCCTTTACTAGTGGCACGTTCTGCAAGGCACGATCAGCAACTACTTGAGATACGGGCCGAGCTTACAGGAGTTCAGGAGACCATCGATATGGAGGATGTGGAGTGCCAAATGTTAGCGATCGAGGAGAGCAGATACCTTGATGATCAGGCCCTGTACACGATGCATGACCGACTCACTAGCGTACAAGAGGACATGGCAGCTATGACGCAGAGAGTGGAGGCAGCGGAGCAGAGAGCTACTCAAGCAGAGTAGCTCATGACAATGGCTGAAGAAAGAGTGATGGTGATGGAAGAGCACCTGGCGTCCTCTACTTCATTAGCAGCCGTGTGTATGCTCATGGCCATGGCAGCTGTGCAGACAGGTGCATTCACTCATTTATTCCATTGATTGCCTATCGTGAGCGGGCTGTGCTCACGTAATATTGGATATTAACTTGTTGTAGGAGTGTGTACTCTTAAAATATTTGTAATTTGTACAATTTATTATCAAGTTATGTTATCTTCTATATATTGCATGGTTGCTTGGTTGTTATGATTGTTTACTTTTGGTGCACATGTGTTGGACATTATTAAATATTGTCTTATTTTGCTTATCATTATGATTCGAAGAAACATGCCACCGCGAAGGAAAACTTCAGAACCAATATGGGAAGCGGTACTCCCATGACAGCAGAGGCCATCGAACAGCTTGTGGCGCAATGAGTGGCGGATGCAATCACACATCTCGAGGCGAATCGCAGCGCAGAAGGATCTGAAGTAAATGGAGGCAATGCTAGTGGCACAGGAGGTATTATAATGTCTGGCATAACTAAAGACCTGAGATACAAAGGTCATTGTTAATGTTTAACTATTATTAATATGATTAAACCTACAACACAGGATCTGATGCTAACAACAAAGGTTGCTCCTACAAGACGTTCCTAAACTGTAAACCGTTTAACTTTTGCGGTAATGAAGGAGCTGTTGGTTTGGTCCGCTGGATAGAGAAGATGGAGTCAGTCCAGCGAATCAGTAACTGTGTTGAGGAGAATAAGATGAAATTCGTCACTTGTACCTTTGAAGGTCAAGCACTCACTTGGTGGAATGCTCATGCCCAGACTTTGGGTATTGACACTGCCTATCAAATCACTTGGGATGAGTTGAAACAAATGTGACTGATGAGTATTGCCCCCAAAATGAATTGCAAAAACTTGAGGTTGAATTCTGGAACCATACCATGAAGGGTGCAGAAGTTACAAGCCACACCACCCGATTTCATGACCTTGCTCGTCTATGACCTCACATGGTTAACCCAGAGTTCAAGCATGTGGAAAGGTACGTTTGGGGCCTTGCACCCCAAATTCAGAGCATGGTGACCTCATCCAAGCCAGCCACCATCCAAGAGGCTGTCAGAATTGCTCATGACCTGACTGATCAAGCTGTACGTCAGGGAGTATTTGTGAAGAAGACGTTAGTGGAAAAGAACTATGACAACAAGAGGAAGTGGGACAACAATCATGGCCGAAATGTCCCACATCAAAACCAAAACAAACAATTGGTTGTTAGGGCTTTCACTGCTGGCCCATCTGAGAAAAAGGCAAAAGGTGGGTATGCTAGAAACCTGCCTAAGTGCAACAACTGTAACTTTCATCACCTAGGTGCATGTGGAGATTCCATGTGCCAGAAGTGAAAACGTTTTGGCCATGCGACTAAGGACTGCCGAAAGCCCAACGCTGCTCCTAAAAGAAAAAAATCGTGCGTGTTTCAAATGTGGTGTTACCGGGCACTTTCGCAAGGATTGTCCGAACTCGAAGCAAATTGGTGGAAACAACGCACGTGGACGAGCTTTTGTAATTGGAGCTGGAGAAGCTCGATAGGACCCGAACATTGTTACATGTACGTTTCTTGTAAATAATATCTATGCATCTATCCTATTGATACGGGTGCCGACAGGAGTTTCGTGTCTAGCGAATTTAGTCCATTGCTTGAAATTACTCCTACCTATTTGACTTCCAAGTATACAATAGAGTTAGCCGATGGTAAGTTGATTAAAACCAGCAAAATCATACGAGGATGTACTCTTAGCTTGGCTGATCACACGTTCGATATAGATTTGCTACCTGTAACCCTAGGGAGTTTCGACATTATTATTGGCATGGATTGGTTGTCGGAAAACCGAGCGGAAAACGTTTGTCATGAGAAGATCGTTCGCATTCCACTTCCGAGCGGAGAGACCATATCGATTCAAGAAGAAAAGCATATTACGGTGTTAAGGATCATTTCATGTATGAAGGCCTGGAACGAAAAGGATATCATGCAATCTTGGCACACGTAGTGGAGAAGCAAACCGAGGAGAAAAGAATCGAGAACATACCCATCATGCGAGACTACCCAGATTTCTTTCATGAGGACTTGCCCGGACTTCCACCTCAAAGGCAAGTCGAATTTCGAATTGACTTGGTACCTGGAGCTGCTCCAGTAGCACGATCCCCATACCGGATAGCACCATCAGAGATGCAAGAGTTGTCTAATCAATTACAAGAATTATTAGATAAAGGATTCATAAGACCAAGTTTCTCACCCTGGGGAGCCCCGGTCTTGTTTGTCAAGAAGAAGGATGGATCTTTTCGAATTTACATCGACTACCGAGAGTTAAACAAACTCACCATTAAAAACTGGTATCCTCTCCCTCGAATCAACGACTTATTCGACCAACTTCAGGGATCTAGTTACTACTCGAAGATTGACTTACATTCGAGATATCACCAATTACGAATCCAGGAGGAAGATATCCCCAAGACCGCATTTCGAACACGTTATGGTCACTATGAGTTCATGGTCATGCCATTTGGGTTAATCAATGCACCAGCTGTATTCATGGACCTCATGAATAGAGTGTGCAAACCTTACTTGGATAAATTCGTGATCATCTTCATCGATGATATCTTAATATACTCGCGAACCAAGGATGAGCACGAGCAACATCTAAGGCTAATCTTGGAACTACTCAAAAATGAGAAGTTGTAAGCCAAGATTTCAAAATGCGACTTCTGGATTCGAGAAGTGCAATTTCTCGGTCATATAGTCAATGAGAAAGGCATACATGTTGGCCCCTCCAAGATAGAGGCCATTAAGAACTGGGAAGCACCTAAGACCCTGACTGAGGTGCGACAATTCCTGGGATTGGCAGGTTATTACCGACACTTTGTCGAAAATTTCTCCAAAATAGCCCAACCATTGACAACCCTGACTCAGAAAGGCAAGAAGTTTGATTGGGGTGATAAACAAGAAGCAGCGTTTCAATTGTTAAAGCAGAAACTATGTTGCGCGCCAATTCTGTCCCTACCGGAGGGAACTGATGGTTTTGTGGTGTACTGCGACGTATCACGGCAAGGACTTGGCTGTGTCCTGATATAACACAACAAGGTTATTGCTTACGCTTCTCGACAATTGAAAGTGCATGAGAAAAATTACACCACTCACGACCTCGAATTGGGAGCTGTTGTTTTCGCACTAAAGATTTGGCGACACTACTTGTATGGTACCAAGTGTACTATATTCAATGATCACAAAAGCCTGCAACACATCTTCGATCAGAAGGAATTAAACATGAGACAATGCAGGTGGGTCGAGTTACTAAACAATTATGACTGTGAGATTCGTTATCATCCTGGAAAAGCGAATGTTGTAGCAGACGCTCTGAGTAGGAAAGAACGAACCAAAACTTTACGGGTGCGAGCGTTGGGAATGACGATCCATATGAGTTTAACTACTCAAATTCGAGATGCTCAGCCGAAGCACTGAAGGAACAGAATTTGAAAAATGAATCACTTCGCAGCATGGATAAGCAATTTGAGATCAAGTTCGATGGAGCTCGATACTTTATGAACCAAATTTGGGTGCCAAATTGTGGAAACTTAAGGGAACTTGAGATGAACGAGGCACACAAATCAAGATACTCCATCCACTCGGGCTCTAATAAGATGTATCAGGACCTGAAGGAGTTATACTGGTGGCCTAACATGAAAGCAGACATAGCCACCTACGTTAGCAAGTGCCTCACATGTTCAAAGTTTAAGGCAGAATATCAAAAACCATCTGGATTACTGCACCAACCGGAGATTCCTCAATGGAAATAGGAGCAGATTTCCATGGACTTCATCACAAAACTACCCAAGACATCCACCGGTTGTGATACGATTTGGGTAATTGTGGATCAACTGAAAAAGTTTGCTCACTTCCTACCAATTAAGGAAACTGATAAAATTGAAAAGTTGATGAGGGTTTATCTCAAGGAGGTTGTTTCAAGACATGGAGTACCGATCTCCATTATCTCCGATCGAGACAGTCGATTTACCTCAAGATTTTGGCAATCATTACAAAAGGCCTTGGGTACACGGTTGGATATGAGTACCGCATATCACCCTCAAACGGATGGTCAGAGTGAACGGACCATTCAGACATTGGAAGACATGCTTAGAGCTTGTGTGATGGACTTTGGAAACCGTTGGGATACTCATCTATCCTTAGCTGAGTTTTCTTACAATAACAGTTATCACACCAATATCAAAGCTGCACCATTTGAAGCACTATACGGAAGGAAGTGTCGATCACCACTATGTTGGATAGAGGTTGGCGATAGTCAACTCACTGGTCCTGAGATCATACACGAGACCACGGAAAAGATCGCTCAGATTCAGAACCGACTCAAAGCCTCGCGTGACCGTCAGAAAAGCTATGCTGACGTGAGACATAAACCATTGGAATTCCAAGTGGGAGATAAAGTCCCAATTAAAGTCTCACCTTAGAAGGGAGTTATTCGTTTTGGTAAACGTGGTGGGCTAAACCCCAGATACATTGGACCATTTGAAATCCTAGCAAGGATTGGTCCCGTAGCTTACAAACTCAAATTACCTCAAGAACTTAGTAGTGTTCATGACACTTTCCACATGTCAAATCTGAAGAAGTGTGTGTCAGATGAAACTCTAGTTATACCACTCGATGAGGTTCAGATTGATGAACAACTTTATTTTATTGAGAAACCTGTGGAGATCCTAGATCCAGAGGTAAAGAAGATGAAACGAAGCCGCATTCCCATAGTGAAGGTCCGATGGAATTCCATGCGAGGACCCGAATTTACTTGGGAACACGAAGACCAAATGAAGCTCAACTACCCTTACTTGTTTGAAACCTTGGCATCTGCAGACAACCCTAACTGAATTTCGGGACGAAATTCTTTCTATCATGGGGAGTATGTGACAACCGGCAATTTCAGGTCAATACCCGCCTTGACTTGGTTATAATTATACTTATACTACTTGATTTTCAATTTAATTACAATTATTAAAGTCGTTTTATGCATTGCAAAAATTTCACGCATAACATTTCATGCATTGGTAATTTGGCGTAATTACCATTTTTACACGCGATACAAGCACACACGAACGTTGGTGACAATTAATATATATATGCGTCAATGAATACTTTAAAGTGTTTCAAAGTATTTTAGATCTCAAATTAAGTACATTGGAAAAGCTTAAACTCATAAATAAACCTTAACGCGTAAATTGATATTTTACCCGGATAAAACGCGTATAACGCAACCACTAGATACACGAGTTATTATATACATATCATCAATATTAAAATATGTGAACTCATATGATTTCTTATAATATTTTTATGTATTTTAAAAAGTAATATAAAAATATATAAAAATTACCATAGTGCAACAAATACCACCCAAATACCCAATACACTCAAAAATTAACAAAACCCCCATTTTCCCCCTCCCTTGGCCGTCCACCCCACCCCCCATCATCTCATCTCTTCTCTTTTTTTTTTCATTCTTCTTTTCTTGGCAAATAATCCAAGAACCTTTTACCTTTTGTAAACTTTGAAGTTTACCATTTTTTATGATAAGGAAAAGGTTGTGATTAAAGCAACATGTCTCCCTATCCCCTTTTGGAATGTCTCTTCCATAAAGATTGACCAACACTACACATAAGATGATTTACCAACTCATGCTTGATTATATATACAAGTAACCTCCACAAGTTACCACCACCACCCAACATACTCTTCTCTCTTCCTCTTTCCCTTTAAAATTCGGCCAACTCCCCATCTCCATCATCTCATTTCATTCCCAACTCATATTCTACAAATCTAAGTGCTTTAAGTGCTCTTGGGTGAAGATCAAACAATTTTTGAAGCTTCCAAACATCCTACAACAATCTTTTCATCATTCTTTGCTTGATCTTAGTAAGAACTCTTTCTACTTATTTGTATATCTCTCATTTCACCATGATTAGTTATATACTAGTTCATGTGTAACTATTTTCATCCACAAAAGTCCTTCATGTTAGAAATGGTGTTTTTACCAACAAGAAGCTTCAAGAATAATACTTCACAAAATATTTTAACATGATCTAAGTAATGACTTTTGTTTTTAAAAAAGTAAATGTTCATAAATCCATGTTTGACAAAATTACTAGTTGAAGATTTTATATAAAGACATAAGGGTTTGTTGAAACCAAAGAAAAGTCACAAAAGGGTTACATTATGTTTATGGAATTTTAAATGTTTTACAAGTATTATTATGAACACTTATATATATTCTACAAGTTATATTTAGTTAGTAAGTTGTAATATGAAGGTTGGGTTATGACTAGATGATAATTTGACCAAGGTGACAAGAATGGTTAAATATATATATATACATGAGACTTAAGTGGAAAAATATAAACTTCATAATTAAATATTATGTTAGTCTAAATAGTGTGTTAAAATAGTTAGTAGATGACTTCTAACAAATATGACACATTACCTTGTTGCTTTGACATGGGACTTAGAATATAAAATTTATGGACTTTATAATGCTAGCTTCTAGTTTACTAAATGTGGGTTTAAACAAGTTGGTAAATTGACTAAGGTATCTAGTTAATTCATTAAAGATATTTACATTATGATGTAATGTAATAAAAATTATAAATAAATTAAAGAAACCTTAATTTCATAAATGTAAGCTCATAAAAGTTAAATAAAATGAAATAATAAATCTACTAAGAAAATAATTAAATAATTATTTTATGGACAAATATATCTATATAAATATACATGGGTAGTAAAAATATGAAAGTTAGTGATTTTACTTAGATATAAATATTTCGAAGTTGCCTTTATTTAAAATAATACAAGTATTATTTTACCGAGAAAAATAAGATTTCTTCAAAACTCTAATTTCCATAAATTACATATGAAAAATATATAAATAAGACACTCAAGTCACATCTCGAGTCGAGTCGAAATGATATTTAGTTACCCAAATAATACGTCAACTTTAAAATACAAGGGTTTTCGAATAGTTTCAAGCAAAATATTATTTATTAATATTTTCTAAGTAATATATATTTCACAAATTAACATCGTATATCACCAATGGGTCATCAAGCCAAACACTTTGTTACCAAGTTATGTGGATGATATGGTTACATGCTCACATTACATGTAGGAGCAATTACTTAGACATAAGTTGTCTTATTTATTTAGGGCGAGCTTAGGTTGGTTTTCCCAAGTACTGATTTCATACCCGGCCACTTCACAGGTGAGTTTCACACCCCATTTTACTTATGTTCATTTTGGGGGAGATTACATGCAAATTACTATTTTCATGGATACAATTACTTGTCAATGGTTTCACATGTTATATAAGTTGTTACTTACCGTATGAAGTCCCCTGTTATCGGACCGTTAGTTTATTTCCCAATGCGAGGTAATCATGGATAGTACTATTGGGTTTGACTATCCCCACCTGGGTTAATTACCCTAACCTTGACTGGAGGTCTAAACGGGTGCATTATTAGCCTGTTCACCCTTCTGCCTACGGTAGGCATGGGTAGGGGCAATCTATTATAGTTACAGTCTAGCTTCGGTTGCGATGCTTATATAATGTTGTAGTATTGTTTGATCGACAATAAATTCATGGAAAGACTTGTGGTCCATTACACTGTTTACTATTACTTTAAAACCTGTGAACTCACCAACTTTATGTTGACATATTTCATGCATGTTCTCTCAGGAAATTAAGGTTTGCACGATGCTTGGCTTGTTTGGAGTTTATCTCATTCTAGGATTCACACATGCTTTTGGGACATTATTTTTAAATGGCCTTGTTTGAAAAACAATTTACATTTTGCTACTACTTCCGCTATGTAACTCTGAAAACAATTATGTATCTTTCAACGTGATTGCAATGTATGTTTTTATCGAATCATGTAGTGGTCGATCAATGACTATGGTTTCCATGATGATCACGCCCCGCGGGAAACCGTTGTGGTTGGGGTGTGACAGAACAACTTTAGGTTGTGGTGTAGATGATTTATTGCAAAAGAAATTATTAACCAAATGGGTTAATCTACTTCCAAATGAATTCCTATTAACATGTCTATGATGAAGCACGGGACAATACTTAACTACATGGTCATCTTTACCACACCTAAAACAGTGTGATTTTAATCTAGGTCTGTTATGCAACAAGGTAGGAATTTTATCAATGTATATCTCCTCATCACATTCAGACAATCTAGAATCAACATCACAATAAGTCATATACATGTCTCTGGGTATTTTTTTATTTAGAAAAGAATGATTATTTACATAAGATGATGAATTTTCATCTGAAGTACATGTGGTACTTGTACCACTTGTACTTGCATGAGATGATGACGTTACCCTTTCACTTGATGATGAAATATTAGTTGGGGTAAAAGATGGGATGGGGTGAGAAAATAATTTTTCAAAACAATTACTTTTAATTTTCTCTTCACTCTTCACTGTAGAATCATTCACAACATCAACACAATCAAAAGAAACATCATCATTACAATGCAAATTATCTAAAGAGAAATAGAAACATCACTAGAACAAGCTGAAACATTGTCTGAAACAGATTGTTTTGAAACAAAAACAAAACTTAAGCTAGATTTATGATCTAAAACAAAGTGCTGAGTTCAGTACAAGCTAGTCGTCCATACCATAGTCTTCACGTACATGCTTAGTGTTCACACCTTCTAAACCTGCAGACATACTGTTAGTGTCTATTTTGATCAAATCATTAGAAGGATGCAGAACAGGCATAGGTGAATAACAGTAAGTGCTAGGAGGAGGATAAACCTTAGCATCATCATAACCCAAACCTGTTTTAATCCTAGCCCCCCTTTGAGTTTTGCATAAATCATCATGTTTCATCCCAGATATTGTCCATTTATCAAGCTTTGACTGAAGTTTGCTTGTTTCAAACTCAGCAAGTGCAACCCTTTCAGTCAAAGAAATAATTTTAACATTTCTTTCCAAAACGATTCTTTTTAAATGATCATTTTCTTTTAAAGCTTCATTTAATTTAACAAAATATTTTGACTCGTTTATTTTAAGCTCTTCATTAATTCGTTTTAAGTCCTTTTCATTATCGGTTAATAGATGATTTGCTTTATATACGCCAAATAGTCTTATTTTGCATGCTGAAGAACACATATCCTGAATTACCTCATAAGGAAGTCCCATCACCACTTTTTCTGCTGCCAAAGCTTTCTCACATTGACCCACCGGAGTACTCAGCTTGTTTTCCTCGACAGTGGTGGCAGCATCATCTTTCTCATTGCTTTGCTCTGTGGTCTGGCTTCCTGCTCTTAACACCTTCTGATCTTCCCCCTCTATCATAACCTCTGCCTTTAAATTTTCTTCTATAATCTTCTTAACACACTTCTCACCCTCCTTAGTTTCATCAGCTTCACTTCTAAACTCTTCAAGCGGATCAAATTCTTCCTCACTATTCATCTTCTCCTTCTCTTTAACAATCTCAGCACCCAATGCTTGGTTAATTTCTTCTCTCGTCTCTTCAACTTTTGCACTCCAGTCAAAATTAGAGATCAAGGCTGTCTCTTTCTTTTGTTTCATTTCTTCTTTATCCCCGCTTAAGGCCAGTCTTGGGACTCCTAAATTGCTTGAATCAGTGACAATCGACAGTGGACATTCTCGTTTGAAGTGCCCTAACTGTTTGCAATTAAAGCACCTCAGTTTGGATTTATCAATCCCAATTTGGAGTTAGAGCTTTGACCTCCAAAATTCTTTCTACCAGTTCTCTCCATAAATCTTCGAGCTCTTAGAGTCAACATCGCCATTTGCCACTGAATGTCAGTCTCTTCTAGATCATCAGGATCCACTTGATACATATCCTCCATTGTCATTCCTTTTCCTTTCAACTCTCTAGCCACTAATGCCTCATAGCTCTGCACGAACATGCCAAATAGAGCAATCGTTTCAGATGGAATTGACGTTCCAGCATTTGCTTTCGAGTTAGCTTGATCTCTACTAGCATTAACACTAACCACCAGAATGATCACCAGTATTCACTTCTCCTTGTAGTGATGCCTGCATTGGAGAGCTTGCAGCAGAAGAAAGTAATACAGCATTCTGAGTGAAATCAGATAAAGGCATCAAGGTCTGATTAAACTCCCTTCGTTTCATGTCTAACTCAAATGATTTAAGCTTATTAATGATGTCCATAAGCTTGTAGTCAGTGAAACCTCTTTCTTGCTTTAACATCCTCACCTGTAAACTCCACTGAGGTGGGAGAGAGTCTAACAACCTGTTTACTTGCTCACTATTTGAGAGTTTCTCATCATATTTCTTCAGCGTGCTCGAAACTGTCAGAAAACGATTTGTAAGATCGGTAAGACTCTCGTTCTTGTATCCCATAAAAGAGTTAAACTCCTTTTCAGCTTGAATACTCTTATCTTTTACCAACTCATCATTTCCGTCATAGAACTCACAGAGAGCATCAAAAAGAGACTTAGCATTCTTGTGTTCAGCAAAACGATTGTAGATGTCTGGTTCCAGGCATAGAGTTAAAGCTCCGAAGGCTTTCTGATCTCTGTCAATCAACTTTAGATCTCTTTCATTGAATGTAGCTGGGTCCTTGTTTTGAGAAATAAGATCACCAACAGTAACAGTTGGTATGTGTGGACTAGAAATGATTGATTCCTATTGATTGTGATCAGTGTAGAAGAAAAAGGGTTTGAGACATCTCTTCCAATCTTCAAAATTGTCTCCGTTGATGAGTCTCGGGGGTCTGTTGGGTGCTACACTTTCAAGATCAGCAAGAGTGAGAGTAGTCATCTTAGACATGCTAGTTTCGCAGAATGAACAGTAGTTTTGCTAGTAATTTCGGCAACAATTTCGCTAGCCAGAAGCTTGAAAATGCTTAGTTTCGCCGACAATTTCGCACAAAACAAGCTTGAACTTTCGTTCAGAGGTAATTTCGACAGTAGTTTTGCTTGGAAGTTTAACACAAACACTGCTGAACTTTCGTTCATGAGATGCTCGAAACAACCACAAAGTGTAAAACTCTTGTAGTTTCGCTGGATGAAGATGACAGTTTTGCTGGAAGAACTCTAATTTCGCCTGTTGAATCTGAAAAGCTTTTTGAACACGAAATCAATCTGAAATCACTTAAATCTCAATGAACTTGAGATCTGATGATTACCAAGGCTTTTCCAACCAATAACAAACAAAATTCAATCAAATTCCATATCAAATACACTTAAATTTGATCCGGAATTGATGAAATATTGATATTGAACATAAACAACCAAAAACCTCAAACGATCAAGAGCACTAAGGCTCTGATACCATTTTGTTGGTCCATTTGATCGAATTTTAGTACACTTGAGAGGTTGATTCGTTCAATATCAACAAGAATAACAAACAACAAACACTATGATGAAGAAGAAGAATTCAAAAGTATTCAACATAAAGCAATTAATGAACCAATACAATAAAAGAACAAAGGCTCAATATATTTCTGTGAAAATTCAGCCTACAATAGACACTTGCAACAAGAGTAAACGATTAGGGTTTTGCAAGGATGCCCAACAATGAACAAGATTAAAACTCTATATAGTAATGATAGTTTTGCTGACAGTTTCGCTGTCAGCGAAACTATTCTGCTAAAGTCACAGTTTCGCCCGGTTGAGACTAACAGTTTCGCCGGGCTGAGACTAACAGTTTCGCCGGGTGAAACTAGCAGCTGACTATGAGCGAAACTACAGTTTCGCTGTGCAGCAAAACTAAAATAATAAACCAACATACAAAAGTAAACTAACATTAAGCCTATTACAAAGAAATATAAACATAACCTAATCTAAGGTGAGTCCAACCTATACATGATCTTCATGATGTGCTATTGATTTATGAGTTTTGAGATGATTGAGATGATCCATGCATATGGTGATCATGATCTGGAAGTTTTGGGATTACTAAGTAATTTTTGACAAAAAGAAAAATGTAAAAACAATGTTAGTGATAATGGTAATCAAGTGTTGATTAGACATAACCAATAGTAATGATTATACAACTTAAACATCATCAAAACAAGTATCTTCTCAAATCTGAAAAAATAAGTTTAAAAGATATTAGTAATAAGTTAAAAATAAGTAATCTTACTGTAAATAATGATTTTGATGATTGGGTTTAATCACGTAAACGTTTTACGTTTAAAAACACGTTAAAAATGGTGTTTTTTGGGTAAAAAACGAGTGTTTTCAACAAGTACCGTTTTGCAGAGAAAGTAATATTATATTTTAAGTTAAAAACTCATCTTTTTAAGTATGTTACAAATCCATAACATACATGGTAATCGGTGTTGATTTAATACGTGTGAAAAATCCGAAAACCGACAATTGTGGGTTGAAAATTTGGGACTGTTTTGAAACTGATTTTAAACAGAAATTTTCGGAATCTTTTTAGCATAAAAGATTTATTTTAAAATATGTATAATGATCATGAGGTGTACACTAGTTTATGTACAGTTTTGGCATGTAAAACCGTGCGGTTTCGGGTTAAAAATCACCTTATACGGGTAAAATTTGGGTTAAATATAAAAGAACATATTTTTACAATAAAACTTGTCTTAAAATGATTTAATATATGTTTTAATACTGAAAAAATATTTATTTTTTAAAAAGATTAACTATTGTTGGTTAGTAATAAAATGATATTTTATAAGAGGTAATAAAAATGATAAATGATTTTCTTTAAAAGAACAAGACTATGCATGTATTTTTATTATTAATTTTAGATAAAATGTTATTATTATGAATAAATATTGTAAGGTTTATACTTAAAGGCTGATGCAATCAAAGCATCCAAAGAGCTCTTAGCATGCATGCATGAAGTACAGAGTAAAGTTACTTCGGAAGTTTTACACCACTCTATGAAAATAAGCTAAGTGTAAAATCTTCCAAAGTCAAATGACAAAATCTTCTAAAGTCTTTTGAAGCCAAGACTGATTTCTTCTGAAGACAGAGAAGACATGCTTTCTCTAATCATCTTTTGACAAAAGCTGAACAACTTTTCACTGCCACTCTGAAGACTCACCAACTTTATGAGTTGGTAAAAAGGTCTATGCTTTTGTCAACTATAGATTATGGTAAATGGTCTGTAACTTTCTACTTCTATACCTTTTATCCTTTTTGTAATAGATTAGGATGTGATCTATGGCATGTCATAGTCACTAGTCAAAAGAAAATCTGCTTTTTGAATCTACATTGATCTTATTGTCTAGATTAGTGTATCCAGCTGGCCTTCAAAGTATGGTCAGCTGTAGGATGTAGTATAAAGTGTGTCAAGTACTTGTATCTTTAGGTATGCTTTAACACTTGTAAGAACTTGAGGGCAATATACATCATTCTTGAAAACCATATTTGAGTGTTATTGTACTTGTTCTTTTACTTGTGTTCTTTGTATCATCTAACCGGTTCCCTATTTGATCTGCTAAGTGTTTCATATCTCTCCACTTGTAAAACTATTGCATTGACCACCCTTCACCGGTCCTGCAATTAGTATCAGAGCATTTCAAGCTCTTGATTGTAAGATCTCACCATCTATGATCACTTCAGGTTCATAGAACACTCAACAACTCAAATGGCAGCTCTTCCTAAAGCTGATATGGAAACTGGTACTATGATAAAGTCTCCACTGATCACTCCTGATGACTTTGATACTTGGTGCCAACATGTGAAAGGGTTCATCAAGTCTCAAGACAGCAGGATGTGGAGATCTGTTGTCGAAGGACCTCACATCCCAAGCACCTCTTCAGCCACCGCTGGAGGTGGGATGATACCAAAAGAAATGACTGACTTCTCTGAAGAAGACTAGAAGAAGATTGACATAGATCAGAAAGCCATGACTGCCCTCCAAACTGCTCTTCCAAACTCCATATACAGAGGCTTCAAGAAGTGCAAGACTGCTAAGCAGCTCTGGGATGCACTGAGGCTCATGTATGATGGGTCTGAAGAATCTAAAGAGAAAAAGAAAGATCTCTTGAAGCAGTAGTTTGAGAACTTCACCTACAAGATAGGTGAAACCATGACTCAACAATACTTCAGGTATGTTGAGATTATGGATACTTTGATTGATCTTGGAGTAAAACTTGAGAATAGGGATATAGTGAGGAAGTTCATGTTCTTTCTTCCCAGAAAATGGACTTACTATTGTGTGGCCATCAAGAGAATTGAGAACCTCTCTACCCTAACTCTCACAGAGCTATATGATATCTTTAGTGGCTACTAGATGCAGATGAACATGCAAAATCCATCTAGCAGCTCCTCCAGCAATCAGTAGAGTTCAGCACTTCATGTGGTTGAAAGGGATAGCATAGAACCACAACATCATCTTATATGCTTCCCTGAAAACTCATACAAGGGTCCTTTTATCACCTTCCAAGAGACACCAAAAGAGAGCTACATCCAAGGAAGTCCATTCCAAGAGACAAGCTCTGCACAAGCCTTTGTGTCTAGTGATGAAAGTTATGGCAACTTTCTCTTCACTCTTAAAGACTTGGATTGTATCCATCCAGATGATCGGGGAGTACATGGAGATAGTCCAGCAGATGGCTCTTCTCAGTCGTAGAGCCAAGAAGTTCTACAAGAGGACAGGTAGAAAGTTTTCCAGCAATGTGGCAAGTAGAAAGTTTGGACTGGACAAAAGCAAAGTGAAGTGTTACAACTGTAACCAAATGGGACACTTTGCTTGAGAGTGCAAGGCACCAAGTACAAATGGTGACCAAGCACAGCCCAAGCCAAACTACACTAATACAGCTCCAAGAACCGAGAAGCCATGCCAACGTAAACAACATGCTGCTATTGCTGTTGAAGAAGGAGGCTTTGACTGGAGCTTTTAAGTGAAGGATGCTTCTCCCAACCAAGCACTGATGGCTGATCATGAAGAATTTAAGATATTGGAACATCTTTGTACTTCTAAATGTATTGCAAAAGTTAACTTGTAAAGGTCTTATAATTTGGAAGTGAGATCTGACCTTGAGTCCTTGAACATTTTAAAAGCTGATTTTAAAAGAGCTGAAAATGACTATAAACTTAAAATAGAAGATTTAGAGAAAACTCTTAAGCATGATCATACAAATTACAGGACTCAGATCAAGGATCTTATTACTAAATTGACTGAATGCCAGGCTGAGCTTATGATCAGCAAAGCCAAGGCAAAAAATGTGTTCTTGAAGAGGAAACCTTCAAGAACATAATATCCTCATCCTTGCATGCAAAAGTTTGTTATCAGAACAGGCAGGGACTAGGATAAAGTAAGATAGTTCCTCTACACACACTTCTATCTATTTCATATCCAAGGTATGGAACTTGTCAAGATGAGCTGCCCTCCATTGATCCTATCCAAGAGAAGGATGAAGATAAAGAGGAGATGGTGAAGGATGAACCTGAGGTGAGTGACAAGGGTTATCCTAAGAAGGGACACCATTCTCCTGGAGAGAAAAATGAATCAAGGATTACCAAGTTAGCAAGGAAGTACTTGATCAGGCCTGCTAAAAGAAGATCCAAGAAAGCCCAATAGATCAAAGCCATCTTCAACTCCAAGCAAAAGCAAGTTTTTATCTCTGCTGGATTTGAAGTGGTAAAGATTGATGACTCAACTATGGATTCTAGTACCAAGAATCCTAGTTCAAGTCCAAATCATCCAGATCAAGAGAGGAAGGCTGATAAGGTGTGCACCACTACTGCACAACTTGAACCATCTAGTTCCAAAAGCAAGCCTCATCTCAAGAAGCCTGCTACATTATTTGAAAAGGTGAAGAAGGAAGCAGAAAGTGATCAAGCTCAGTTATCCACTCAAAGGAAGACTCTCAAAAGTATGCCAACTGAATGCATCATGTGCGGTAGTACTTCTCATTTTGCCAAGGATTGCATCTACAATCCCAAAAGTATTATCCACATAAGCAAGAAGAAAACTTCTAAGAAGAAGAAGAAGAAAATAGCTTCGGAAGGAAAATCTCTTCCTTTCGGAAGATCCAAAGTGAAGAAGAAGATAAGTGGAAACTTACCTTTGGGAGACAATTTGGTCTCGGAAGAAAGGAATGCTTCCGAAGCACTGAAGTCTGCTACAGTGGATGCAAAAGCTTCCAAAGGTTCAGTCTTCGAAACTTCCAAACTCATCAAAACTTCCGAAGTATTGAAGGCCAAGTCTAGTCTTCCAAAGATGGTGTGGAAGATGAAGAAGGCATGTGATTGAAAGTTCTTCATTAATAATAGCAAATGATCATCAGAACTTACATATAGGATCGATTACTATTTCATTATCTTCTTTTCACTTTAACAAGCCCAAGACCAACAAGTCTTGGGTTTCCAAATGTAACTAACCATCTGTTTATATGCAGGAACAACTCAAGACCAAAGGGAATGTACGGATCATTGACAGTGGCTGTTCTAGGCACATGACAGGCAATGGTTCTTTGCTTCAAAACTTTGAAAGAATTGATGGAGGGCCAGTTGCTTTTGGAGGAGAATCTGGTGGTTACATTACTGGAGGGGGTAGGGTCATAAATGGTAAGCTCAGCATTGAGAAGGTAAACTTTGTTAAAGAGCTTGGGTACAATCTTTTGAGTGTATCCTAATTTTATGATCAGAGACATAACATGCTCTTCACTAAGCATGAGTGCATTGTTCTCAAGCCTAGGGTGGTCATTCCTTAAGAGCATATCCTGCTCAGAGCCCCCAAGAGAGGGAACATGTATAAGATGGACTTGCAAGCAACATCCCCTTCAGGAGAAGTTTCTTGCTTTCTATCTAAAGCCAATAGTGATGAGTCTTTCCTTTGGCATAAAAGAATGTGCCATGTAAACTTTATACACATGAATAAATTAATTTTAAATGATTTGGTAACTGGAATGCCAAAGAAAGAGTTTACAAGTGATGATCATTGTGTTTCATGCCTGAAAGGGAAGCAGCACAAGGTATCTCTCAAGCTAAAGGAAATGAACTCCATCACTACACCCCTACACTTATTATATATGGATCTCTTTGGCCCCACTAGTGTAATGAGTTTAGGAAGGACCTCTTATTACTTGGTGATCGTAGATGACTTTACAAGATACACTTGGGTCTTCTTTCTTAGAACTATGGATGAGACCCTTGAGATCTGGAAAAGTTTCATTCTAAAAATTGAGAATAAATATGATCACAGGGTCAAGATCATAAGATATGATCATGGAACCGAATTTAAAAACCAAATCCTTGATTCATTTTATGATGAAAAGGGTATTACAAGACAATATAGTGCTCCCAGGACTCCTCAGCAAAATGGTGTTGCTGAGAGGAGAAACAAGACACTTATTGAAGCTGCAAGAACCATGTTGTCTGACTCCAAACTGTCTATCACCTTCTGGGCAGAGGCAGTTAACACTGCCTGCTATGTGAAAAACAGAGTTTTAGTAGTTAAGACTCATGGTAAGACTCCTTATGAACTGTGGCACAAAAAGAAACCTTTCATTGGTTTCCTTAAGGCATTTAGTTGTCCTTGCACCATCTTGAATACCAAGGATCAAATAGCCAAATTTGATGAGAAATCAGATGATGGACATTTCATTGGATACTCTTCTCAAGCCAAGGCTTACAAAGTATACAATCTTAGAACCAGAGTAGTTGAGGAGTCAGCCAATATGACCTTCAATGAGCACACACCCAGTGTGAAAGTTTCTAGTCCTAATTGGCTGTTTGATCTTGATTTAGTTACCAACTGTTTTAACAAATGTTGTGAGCATGTTTCAGGATCTATAGGTACATTATCAAATCCTAGATTTGAGCTGAGAAAACCAAGTATACAAACTACTTCAGCCTAGTGGTAACTAGCCTTGTAGTTGGAAATCCTGTCAGCACAACCATGACAAGTTCTTTAGCTGACACATCTGAGGTGCCTATAAGTTCCAGCATAGAGGCTCATAACTTAGATGAAGGCATTTCAAATGTAGGAGGAGATGGAGGTGGTGATAGTGACCAGGAGTTTCTTGATATTGATAACCACTCCATAGAAGACAACATCAATGATGTAACACACTCATTGGATCAAGTCTCACTTCATAAGTGTATGGATGTGTTGGATGATTCTTAAGCACCAGATCTGAATTTCACTAATTTAGATCTATCTAAACAACTTGCTGTGATTTCTCAACAGAGAATCCACAAGTCCCATCCCACCACAAACATCATTGGAGATGTTGAGACTGGGGTAAGAACAAGAGGACAAACCCATGACAAAAATGTTTGTCTTCACTCTTGTTTCTTGTCCCAGATAGAGCCTAAGAAGATTGAAGAGGCTTTGAAAGATAGAAGTTGGGTTAAAGCAATGCAGGAGGAGCTGCTTCAATTCAAGAGATAGAAGGTTTGGAATCTATGTCCTCTTCCTCAAGGGAAGACTACCATAGGTACCAAGTGGGGTTTTAGGAACAAGAAGGATGATAGAGGACATGTCATCAAGAACAAGGCAAGACTAGTTGTTCAAGGATACACACAAGAAGAAAGGATTAATTACCCAAATGTTTTTGCTCCTGTAGCAAGACTTGAAGCTGCTAGGATATTCTGGCTTTTGTTGCATCCAAGGATTTCAAGGTCTACCAACTTGATGTCAAGTGTGCTTTTCTATATGGGGTGATTGATGAGGAGGTGTATGTCAAACAACCACCTGGCTTTGCAGACCCATATCATTTTGATTATGTCTGCAAGCTTGACAAAACTCTTTATGGGCTGCATCAGGCTCCAAGGAAGTGGTATGAGACATTGTCATAGTATCTCTGTAAGAACGGATACAAGAGAGGTACTATTGATGGAAGACTCTTCATCAAAGGAACTGGAAATGACTTGATGCTGGTTCAAGTTTATGTAGACAACATTATCTTTGGGTCAACTAATCCAAAGCTTTGCAAAGACTTTGAGAAGCTGATAAAGAATATATTTGAAATGAGTGCCATGGGGGAACTTAATTTCTTTCTAGGAATTCAAGTGAAGCAGGTTGAAAATAAAATCTTCATAAACTAGTCAAAGTATGTGCAAGACATACTTGTCAGATTTCACATGACTGAGTGCAAGGTTGCTAAGACACCCATAGCCAAAAACCACTCTCTTGGACCAGATCTTGAGAGGGAGTGTGTTGATAAACATTTATATAGGGCTATGATTGGGTCTCTTATGTATCTCACAGCTAGCAGGCCTGATATCATGTTTGCTATATGTATTTGTGCAAGATATCAAGCCAACCCCAGGATGTCACACCTGGTTGCTGTGAAGAGAATTCTTAGATATCTCAAGGGTGCTCCCAAATTGGGCCTGTGGTATCGAAAGAATTTTGACTTCAATCTATATGCATATATAGATAGTGACTATGGTGGCTGCAATATGACTTCAAAGTATACATTTGGGGGATGTTAATTTCTTGGTAGAAGGATAGTCTCATGGCAATTCAAGAAACAATCCTGTGTATCTGCATCAACTGCTGAAGCTGAATACATTCCTGCTGCAAGCTGCTATGCTCAAGTGCTTTGGATTCAGAATCAGATGCTAGACTATGGATTCAACTACAAGGAGACTCCCATCCATATATACAATAATAGTGCTATATCTATTATAGAGAATCTTGTGAAGCACTCAAAGACAAAGCACAACAATATCAGGAATCATTTAATTAGAGATAATTTTAAAAAAGGATTGATAAAACTAGTCAAAGTTAACATGAATGAACAATATGCTGATCTGTTCACAAAAGCTTTTGATGAACAGAGATTTAAGTATCTTGTATCAGCTATTAGGATGATTAACTTTGAGTAGATTTTCTTTAAACCAATCTCAAATTATTTTTAATAATATGTGTGTCTTAATTTGTCTATATTATCACCATATAAGCCCAGTTTACTTTGGAAGAAACTTTTCAAAATTATATCCCTTAGAATTCTAAGAATTTTAATAAACTTTCTTTCGGAAGACATCAAGTTGTATTCAGAAGAAAATTATGTCTTCAAAACAAATAACTACTTCTAAGAAATTAACCTTCAGAAGAAATCCTGATATATCTTCTGAAGCTTATTTTTCTCACCAAATACTATGTGTATTGAAGGACCATTTTCTTCCAAAAGCAATTAAGTCTCGAAACTTTTATTCACTCTTATGAATAAGAATTCTGGTATTTGATATCTTCCGAAGCAAAATTTATCTTGGAAGTAAAATTACTCTAAGTAATTTTCTTCCGAAGCAAAATCTTAGAAAACTAAGGAATATCTTTCAAAGCCAAATTTGGCTTTGGAAGTTTTTCTAAAACCTTTCGAAGACAAAATTACCTTCAAAAGATTTAGACTTCCAAGAAAACTAGCTTTTTGGGTGCTTTTTTCAGAGGTGGGACCAACATTCGGATTTTAAAGTTTATCCTTTTGCATTAACTTTGTCTCAAAATCCATACCATATATATTCGTACAACGGCTCCCCCTCTTCCACTATTCTTCTTCATCCACAAAGATTCAAACCCTAAATTCACCCATAAACTGACTTTGTTCTTACCTTCCTTCATCTCAAAGCTACTAAAAATGGCCAACCCTGATCCATGAAACCATCCTGATTTCTCCATGTAACTACACAGACAACATAATTAGGTTGCTCTGTTAGTGTCTGAGAAAGATCCTGGATTCTCAGAATTTTGCCGCTTCTTGGCTTTATCCAACTACTTCACCTCCTTCACCATAAATCCTCCACTATATGAAGATCAACTTTTAGAGTTTTGGAGAACCTTCTAAGAGGTCATTATGGATGGGGAGAAGGCATTGTCTGCCATAGTGCAGGGCAGGACAATTTTTATCACTCCATACACCATTCGTACTCATCTATGGCTAGACGACAAAGAAAGCGAACTATGCTTCCCAAAATCTGCTGTGAACCGGTCCTTCAGGCAGATGGGCTATGAGGGTGATTACTCTGTAAGAACCTTCAAGAAAGGGAAGGTGTCCTTCAAATGGAAGTACCTCCTCCATGTTGTCATTCATTGTTTATCAAATAAACATGGAGGTTGGGATCAAATTCCTAAAGACCTTTCCTATATAGTCCATGGATTGGTACAAGGGGTCAAGTTTAGGTACTTATAATTTGTTTATACTAATTTACTTGCAAACTTGGACTCCTTAGAATATTACATGTTCCCTAGATATGTTCAGTACATTCTTAACTGTGAACTGGGCTCACCGTTAAGGGGAATAGGTAATGTTCTTAAATTAGGACAGATGAAGCCCGACATCTTTAAGACAATGAGAAAGCCAACTGTTGACTTCTCAGGGGTAGAAACAACCCTAGTCCCAAAAATGTTAGAGCTCAATGCTCAAGGTGACAACTTAGCAACACAAGCTAATGTTAAACCCATACCTTCCATATCTGCACCACCCAAACAGCCTCAAATCACCATCACCTACCAAAGAAAATCTAAACAAACCCTTGCTCAATCTACTCAGGTTGAGCATGCCCCCAAATCACCAACCATACAGGAAGAAGTGGACACTAGAGCTCCCACTTCTCCTGAGGAGCAAACCACTCCTATTCTTTCTATGATCAGTGTTGCGGTTCCTCATGCTCAGCCTGATGAGCTCACTACACCAACACCAGCCTTAAATCTTCACTCAGAGTCATAAAATTCTAGTGAACAACCTTTAGGGGAAAGCTACCATCCCATACCCAACCTTGAATTCTATAATAATGAAGACATGGGATTCAGTGAGTACCACGAGTCTCTCTTCTCCACCCCTGCTCAAGGAGTGATGAGTGCTACTGACTCACCCATGTCTAGCCCACATCATCCATCCACAACTATGGTGGACCTCCCTGAACCTGTTCAGGAGGTTCATATGGAAGAGGCTTTCACTTTTGCAAGTGATTACATCATTTAGACCTCAACCATGACAACCTAGCCTATTGACACTTCTTTTGAAGCTATCAGTGTGCAGAAGAAAACCAGCAACCAAGAACCTGAAGCTGGTGATGAGGAAGAAGACCTTGGTCCTATTATCTCGCCCCCCAATGATTCTTCAAATGAAGATGAGGGGAGTCTGAAACTAAAGGCGCAACAACCGACTAAAACCTGCACCTATTTAGTCTCAAAGGTCAGTCACCTGGAATCTCAGGTGACTACCTTACAAAAGAGGGTCAATGACCTGCAAGTTGAGATTGTCGATCTCAAGGGCAAGTTAGCTGAGAGACCCATCCAGAGGACTCAACCAGGCCCACAAGAACCTGTGGATATGGTGGATCTAACCCTTAGCTCCCTGTACAAGAGGTTGATGGTACCAAGAAGTTGGAGAAAGTCTTACTTACAATCATAGAACCTGGGATTTCCTCTCAGAGTATGGACATAGAGGATTCACCACCCTCATTTGTAGTTGTCCATACTCAACAACCTCCTCCAGTTCACATTGATGTAGACTCACTCATACAAAGTCTGTTTGAGGAAGGTATACCAAGGGCTATGCCTGCTCCATCTCACCCTGCTGAGAACCCAATAGTAGGATGGAGATATGTAATCAAAGGAGAGCCTTGGTAATCTCTAGGTCTTAGGGACAACAAGAAATCTTCAACTTCTATAACCTGAGATACTATGAGAGAACCTATCTAGTTGACATTTTGCTTGCCAACTCAAGTCAAAATAGGCAAGTTGTAAGGTTGGCTGATAGGATTCAACAAAGAGTGATTGAAGAGTTCAAGATGAGAACAAGACTATATAGACAGAGCCTAGTAGGTAAGACTGTTGGTCAACTGGATGTTGAGGTGAACCCTAAGATTAGCTTTGAAGGGGAAACCTGGGCTGAAAGCCCAGTAGTTGAGCCTGTGAACCTTAAGACAGGAATTGCTTCAGCACTCTCAACACCCAGTACCCTCAGTGAGGTACCAGCTGGTGAAGGTGTCTCATAGCCTCTCTCTGGCCAGAGCTTTGGTGATAAACCAAGCAATGAAGGCCAAAGCTCTCTACAACTTGAGTCACACAAGCCTGTGAGTGACAAAGGTAAAAGGAAGATGACTTCTGAGTAGATTGAGGAGGAGAAGAAAGAGAAGAAGAAGACGGCAAGGGGAGAGAGTTAAGCAGGACCCTTGGCTTCATGGAAGCTGCAATCAGGGCTGCCCCCAGACCATACACTTAAGATGATAAGTTAAGGGCAGCCCCCAGACCATACACTTAAGATGATGAGTTAAGGGCAGCCAGATTGAATTACTTGGGGTCCAGGAACTACAAAATATTGATGAACTCATCTTTCTCTCCTTAGAAGAGTTAAATGAACTCGCTGACACTGAGTTGTCAAAGGAGAGGAAGGAGGCAGAGGATGCAGAACTACTCCTCGAGATCAAGGAAGAAAGGATGAAGAAAAGACTCTACAAGCATGCTCTTACCCTCTCCCCAGTTCAAGAAAGCCCTGAGACAGAGGCTGTGGCAACTAAGCAACAACCTCAGGTAGACAAAGAAACAGAAAGATAAATAACTACCTAAGTGCGACAGGCCTCTAACAGGCATCTGCACTTCTTCCCGTACCATACGAGTACATTATATTTAAATACCTCAAGCAGCTTGAGCAACAAGTATAGAAAGAACAAAAAGCTGCTAAGAGTAATATGAGGGAAGAAGCTACAAAGTCAAGAGCCATCATCCAAAAGATTCTAAAGAAGTCTATTGATGGGCAGAGGATAATGAGCTTCTTGAAGCTGTATGCATTCTATGAAAGGAGGCTTGGTCCAATGTCTCTATCCACCATGGATGAGCACATTAGGGTAATCAAGAAAGAGATTAAAAAGGGTGAGCTCATTGACTTGCATTCTCCACCAAGTCAGGCTACACCTGAAGCTGAGGTCAAGGTTGAACCACAAAAGAAAACAAAACCTGCACCTAGCACTAGACCACATCCAACTTCATCTTCTGATCCATAGTAGGGTCCTGATCCCTGTCATTCTGAACCTATGAGGGAAGAGGACCCAATTAAGAAAGACATACAAGAATAACCTGGTGCTGAAGGCTAGTCTTCTAAGTTGAAATCTAGAAAGAGGAAGAAAAGGATGGCTATCATAAAGGACAAGAAGAAGAAGAAGAAGTCCAAGGCATCTACCTCTATACCTCAGGATGGGTCAGAACAACCTGAGGGTGATCAAGAAGAGGCTGCTCATCCAACTCCCATTTAAGTAGAGCCTCTTGCTGCTGAGAGACCCATCTTGTCCTGGATCTTTTCTGCTAATCTGGACAGATGGTATGTCTTTAGAGATCAAGCAGGTTAAGATGTTACTTTTAGAAAGACATACTTGATCTTCCTCTACATGATCTCTATGATATGAGGAGATACTATGAGAGTTTGAGGGATCCTGACCAAATGATGAAGAAATGAATGGTCTTGATCTTGATAAGGACTGTCAATAGATGAGTAATCTCTTCTGTTTTGGTAGCATCAACCTAGGGGGAGTTTTTAAGGTTTATACTTAAAGGCTAATGCAACCAAAGCATCCAAAGAGCTCTTAGCATGCATGCATGAAGTAAAGAGTAAAGTTACTTCGGAAGTTTTACACTACTCAAAGGAAATAAGCTAAGTTTAAAATCTTCCGTAGCTAAATGACAAAATCTTCCAAGCCAAAGATGAAGTCTTTCGAATCTTTAGAGACAAAGTCTTCTAAAGCCAAAGACTGATTTCTTCTGAAGACAGAGAAGACATCCTTTCCCTGATCACCTTTTGACAAAAGCTGAAATACTTTCCGCTGCCACTCTGAAGACCCACCAACTTATATGAGTTGGTGAAAAGGTCCATGCTTTTGTCAACTGTAGATTATGGTCATTGGTCTGTAACTTTCTACTTCTGTGCCTTTTATCCTTTTTGTAATAGATTAGGATGTGAGCTATGGCATGTCATAGTCACTAGTCTAAAGGCAATATGCCTTTTGACTCTACATTGATCTTGTTTTCTAGATTAGTCTATCCACCTGGCCTTCAAAATATGGCCGGCTGTAGGATGTAGTATAAAGTATATCAAGTACTTGTATATTTAGATATGCTTTGTAACACTTGTAAGAACTTGAGAGCAATATACATCATTCTTGAAAACCATATTTGAGTGTTCTTGTTCTTGTTCTTTTACTTGTGTTCTTTGTATCATCTAACCGGTTCCCAATTTGATCTGCTAAGTGTTTCTTATCTTTACACCTTGTGAAACTATTGCATTGACCACCCTTCACTGGTCCTGCAAGTATGTTTTTGATTAATGCATAATTTAGTACTTTTTATGGTCATATTTTCATATAATTTTTATGTGTTTATTTTTGTGTGTGTAACATCTGATTATCATGTAAGGATTAAACGATTTATTTTGAAGATAATATTTGTCATTTATAATACAAATGATTTAATCAAACCGAAGTCACCAAGGGATCGTTTACAAATAGATTTCATGACAAGTCTAGTAAGTGGGTGAGCAACTTACACGGTAGACTTATTATTTGACAATTAATAGGTCCTTTGTGTTAGGGCATTAATTGGTCATTTGTATTCCCGGGCTCGATTTTGCTAGATCATCTTTGTTGCGTTTTAAGGTGAGTTTTCATAGCACCTATTTTAAAAAAACATTTATTTAACTATTTTAGGGGGAAAACATGCTATACCATTTTTATGTGTGATATAATTTAATTATGGAATAACTGTGTGATTTTTATGATGGCCCTGAGTTGTTTTGTTATTTGTGCATGATGGCCCTCAGCCATAATCATTAACCCTGGGAGGGACAAAGGATATATTGGTAGATCTATTAGGTTTGACAACCACCCCTCGTGACCGGTCGTGCCGGTCTGTTTATAAGGAGTGAATATATGTTGAAAGGAACTTGAGAGACAATTGATTATGGGCTCTTGGTTACGATCATAGTCAATGATTGTTAGCTTGATAATTGTTGGAACAATCCAACTTCTGTTATCTATGTCGCACGCATGCCTTTCCGGTGCGCCTTTCAGGGTGTGACATAGATTGAACATGTAGATAATTGAACGACTATGTTTGGTCTAAATGTTCAACCGAATGAAGTTATGGTCATTCGAACCCATTCATGGTCAGTTGAAGAAAACTACAGTCGTACAATCACAATGTGTCCAATATAAATTTGTTGCAAGGTAACGAAATGGGATGAAAAAAATATTTTTACCCATGACAAAAGATGTTTTTAAAAAAAGTATTTTATTTATTACTTTAAGGAAAGAAGTGTTCAAATAATTTTAACAAAATGTGTTTTGTTTTTAGTGTTAACCCTTTAGTCCTATTTTGCCACACCTTATTGACCGGATCTGGCCATGACTGACTAATATCAACACATTGCAGCAGAAAATAGTAATATTTAACTTAAAGCAGTTACGTTCCCAAATCAGATGTCTATGTGGCATTACATCATTACAAATTATCCAAGGTAGTAACTGTTCACAAATCCAAATGACATATTTTATTTATATTGTTCATAACATAATAAAATTGATAGGATAGTGGCTAAATCTCCAAAGGTTCAACTAAGTCTGCTCCTATCCATAAATCACTTGTTAGTTATCTTCTTCTGAAATGCACACCCAAAATATGTCAACATAATATGGTTGAGCTCATAAGTTTATGACACTAGACCTTTCATGATGAAAATATAACAATAAGAATAATTATGACACTGAAAATAACACTAGTGCACTAGAGAATGTATCATAATCAATCCTGACCCGAACTTTCCCGCCCTAGTACTAAAATATCTTTAACTCTTTACCACTAGAATGTAGGGTTTAATTGTGCCCTACTATGCAAGGATAATATATACTAATTTATGACATAACGATTATTGAATCTCAATGGGGGGTTTCTTTGTCATAAAGGACCATTGTGTGCGGGGGATTCTCCAAATAGCACTATACACAAATCACCCGGCTTCTAATGGAGTTAATGATTGTGCTCCGTTCAGGGAAAAGAATAGGTAATATTGCACCACAAAATAATAATTAAAGAGTATGTGTTTCTCCAAAAAAGTGTCACACCCCTGCTAAAGCAGAATCACTGGGGTGTAATAAAACTAAATATCAAGAACAACATTGTTACAAGAAGTGTTGAGAGTTTCATTACAACAAATATACACTTAAATGTTCCATAGCTCTGATGTAGCCCCTTAAAGTAAATATCACCAAATGATGCTTGGCGGTTCTCCAAAGATAACATGTAGCTCTTTCATTATAAGACTAGTCAAGATATCCTTAGTTTTTAATTCCTAGAAAAACATGCCTAAAAGTGTAAACTAAAATAGTTGGTGAGTTTACAGGTTTCAATGTTTCACATACGTCTTTCCACTTAAAAGACTTTGTTACCGGATAATGATTTTTGTACTTAGTAGTGCCAATGAAAGATAACATGACCAATGATGCAGTTACCATGAGTTCCCATGACCAAACTTAACTAATTCTGATATTGTGTTTAAAATGTGAGAAAACTAATGTTGGTAAGTTCCCAAGTTTAGCAGTTATAAAAATAGTTTCCAATTGGACCATAAGGCTTTAGTGTGTCCATTGTTAATTAAAATAATGTCATAAGTCTATGTTACCATGAGCTCCCATAACCGACCCTTAACGTCTAAAGTTACACCCCGACCCAATGTTCTATCATGAAATATTGTTATGAAATAAACAATTGCACCCGGTTAGTACATGGTTGGAGCTACCAACCACGGGTGGGGGTGTCAATGCAAATAGATCCATGCATAACCTCCACACTCACCCACAATTAACAGTTACAAAATACCGGGGACTTAATTTGATAATAATGTCTACTTATATAATAAGGTAGTTGTGTTTCCACTTATGTCCAAACAAATAAGCCTTAGCATATTTTGTCCCCATATGATTAAAAGACAGTTTAATTTAAGGATTGTGAGACTCAATAGGTGCCTGAAAATAAGTCAATGTATACGGGAATGTGATAACCAACCTACATAGGTCCTAATAATAAAGACCCGAAATGCGGGTTTATCGTAACACGACTGTAGTTTCCTCGAGTTCGCGACATCAGAAAAATTAGCAATAATATTGCCACTTATTGCCTTGATTAAAATGTATTTTCACTTGATTTTCATATGTGTTTGACTTGTCAAATGCTCAATTAGTTTTCAAATCTTTAAAGTATTATAAGCATGCTTTTCCCCCAAAGTAATGTAAACGAAAAAGGGCTGTGGAAAATCACCTTGATTTCTCTTACAAATACTCGTATATCAATGTTGAAAGCTTTCCACTATGTAAAGGCGCTCACCAATGCAACCCTAATTTTACACCTATTGTCGGTCTCTAACAATAAGGTAACATTATCACATGTCTGGTTGAGCTCCTCTAACTATATTAAATGTAGTGATCATTTAGTATTATAGTCAAGTTGTTGCCGACTTTTATCAATGTCGCTTGCATGATTATTTAGGGTTCTCGTTAGTGTTCATCGATGTTTGTAATCTTCTTATGTACTATTTTTTCATATATATGATTATATACCGGTGATGCACTGATATGTGACCATTAGAATATTATAATAAATATGCACATGTACTTCTCAATTAAGTGTAACTAGTATACTTCTTTTGATAACATCATCAATTACATGATAAAACTTTTAATTATAACAATACTATTAATTTTGAAAAGAAAATAATGTCTTGAATTGTTAGAAATCAAGCGCGAAGCAAAACCAACTCATGAACACACGCAAAGGAATATCACGCAAAAAATAGAAAATAAACGACATAAGGATATAACGTGGTTAGGTCGGTGTGACCTACGTCCACGGGCTGCAACTATGGTTCTCTTTATTTGCTTAGGACAAAGATTATAAATACATGATAGGGTATATAAAGACTAATTAGGGTTAACAACTTAGTAAACATGGGCTCAAGCCCAAAGCCTTCACAAACCCAACAATCTAACACTTGAAGGCTTTGCGATAAATTCTAGCTCGCCATTCAAGTACAAAACAACCCAGTCATCTAGTAACTTCAGAAATCTTTAAATAAGTCTTTCAACCCCCAGTCCTAAGGAACAAGCTAAGACTCCATCACATCTCCAATCCTAAGCAACCCAATCGTCTAGTAACTTCAGTAATCTTTACCAGAAGGGCTAGTCAAAGCTCCCCCGAGCTCTAACTCAGCCGTGGCTAGCCCCACCAATGACTCATCCTCTATCTTAACCGATTTGGACATTCCACTAGATTCAAAGATACACCAAGGATCACCATCACTCTCCAAATTCAGCAAACAATCACCAGGAGAGAATTTTGCTACCGTAGTCTTTAAAACCCAACGGTTCTTTGTAACTATACCCAGAACACGTCCCGTGCTCCCACTATTCCAAATCCCCTGAATGGTTTAGACTTTTGAACTTGTTTACCAAACATCCCTACTCCAGACTTCACGTTTGCTAAATGAACTCTCTTAGCACTAGATTTAGCAAACCGGATTTTGTAGTGCTTAACCGGGACAGTCATACATCCCTTAACAGGTATCTCAACCATATACAATGACCCACGCTTCATACCACGAGCAATAACCAGATTACCAATAATCACCCTCTATTTACCACTACCAAACCTTACTTCTAGCCCTTGTTCATCCAACTAACCAACTAAAATTAGTTTCTTCTTTAGACCCGAAATCACCTGATATTCTTTAGGTTCCATGTAGTACCCAATGAAGTAGATAGATCAATATCACCCATGGACGTTACCTCAAGTATCTCCTCATTGGCTTATTGTACATTTCCAAAATCATAATGTTTTAGATTCACCATCGTTTCCCCATTTTCCATGGTGTGAAAAGAAGCCCCTGAATACATGACCCAAGAGTCCACACTGTTTTCTACACCTAAGTATCAATGCATCATCATTAGAAACAACCCTAGCAGTAGTGTTCTATTCTTTTTTATATGGACACTGACTCTTAGTGTGTCCCACCTCATTGAAGCTCCAGCACTTCACATTCTTCCTTAGTTTAGATGAACTCCTTCCCCGACTCCTACTGTTCTTATTATTACCCCGACCCCTGCCAACATTTAAGAGCTCACTATTTGATGATTCACCCGAGTTTCTTCTTCTGACTTCTTCTCCTATAATTAGATCTCGAATACCATAAAGAGTGAAATCCTTAGTCCCCACAGAACTTGAAATTGCAGTCATAGTTCCAGACCAACTCTCAGGCAGAGACGACAACAGTAGTATAGCCTGAACTTCATCATCAAACATAATTCCAAAAGATACAAGTCTTGTTAAGATTGAATTTAGATTGTTGATATGACCAGTCACTGAGCTTCCTTCTTTCAACATTGTCTTCACCAGCTCTGAAATCAAGAACACCTTATTCACCGTAGATGGTTTCTCATACATATTTGACAAAGCAGATATCATACCACGAGCCATGGTTTCCTTAATGATATTAAAAGCAACATTTTTCGTCAAAGCTAATGTAATAACCACACGAGCCTTTTTGTCCTTTGATTCCCAATAAGTTTGTTTTATTTCCTCAGATTTTTCTCCTAATACCATATCCAAGTCCTTTTGACATAAACATCTTCTATTTTCATTTTTCATCGACTGAATTTAGAACCGTTAAATTTCTCGATCACAACCTTCCCGTCTTCAGCCATCTCAAACAATAAACAAGAAGCAAATCGAAACAGTGAACAGACACAGTAATGGCACGGGCCTGAACATGATGACTATTATAGTGAACACTGTCAATTGACCAACTTGCTACAGCAAAAAACCTTTGCAGACAAATCTAAACCTGAAAATACTTTTCTTTCATAAAACACGGTTCCCCAGATAGTTGATAATAATCCTTCAAAAACCAAAACTTGATAAACTTATTTTTTTTCGAGAAGAAAACTTGTCGAATCCCCAAAAGAAAAAAGAATGACAAACCTGTTTTCTTCTTTTTTATGTGATTGATGGATGTAACTCAAGGAAAATAAAGATATAATAGTTTGTTGGATGTTATGCTTCACAAATGATAAATAGGGGAAACGTAAGATGGCTTCTCACCACAGAAACAAATTAATATTTTCTTATCACAAAAATGCCAAGAAAATAATAATATTACCTTCATTTTGTTTTTTTTGTCTTACACAAATGCAAAGCCACAAAAAAAATCTTTGGCAATCTCGAACAAAGACGGTCTACAAGGTTTTAAATCAAAACATAACCTCTGATCTTCAAAGAGAATAACCAATCTTCCTACGAATCGTTTCCAGTGCAATAAGTGTGTTCAACAAACCAAAGTTTTGATACGCTTTGTAAGGATTACACTTAGAGGCTGATACAACCAAAGAGCTCTCAGCATGCATACGTGAAATACAAGAAACTTACTTTGGAAGATTTGATACAACTCAATGAATTACACTAAGTATCAAATCTTCCGAAGCCAAAAGACCAAATCTTCAGAAGCCAAAGATGAAGTCTTCCCAAGATTCAAAAACAAAGTCTTCCAAAGCCAATAGACTGTTTTCTTCCAAAGATAGAGAAGACATGCTTTTTTTTAATCACTTTTGACAAAAGTTGAACCACTTTTCGCTGCCACCTCTGATGACTCACCAACTTATATGAGTTGGTGAAAAATCAATACTTTTATCAAACTATAGTTTTAGGTCTTGAGTCTATAACTTTATACTTACGTACTTTTATCCTTTTTGTAACATATTAGGATGTGAGCTATGGCATGTCATAGTCACCAGTCAAAAGAAAATCTACCTTTTGACTTTACACTGATCTTTTTGTCTAGATTAGTGTTTCCAGTTGGCCATTAAAGTATGGCCGGCTGGAGGACGTAGTATAAATTATCTCAAGTACTTGTCATTAGAAAACAAATCTTAGTAACACTTTATAATAACTTGAAAGCAATATACATCATTCTTGAAAACCATATTATTGTGTTCGTGTTCTTGTTCTGTTCTTTACTTGTGTTCTTTGTTTCACTATAATCCGGTTTCCTATTTGATCAACTAAGTGTTCTAAGTCTCTCCTAACATTGTGAAACTATTTCATTGATCCCCTTCATTGGTTTTACAATTGGTATCAAAGCATTTTAGGCTCTTGATTGTAAGATCTTACCATCTTTAATCTCTTCAATTTCACAAAATACTAACCAGCACAAATGGCAACTCTCACAAAGGCTGATATGGAAACTGGTACCATGACAAAATCTCCACTGATCACTCCTGATGACTTTGATACTTGGTTCCAACATATGGAAGGGTTCATCAAGTCTCAAGATAGCAGGTTGTGGAGATCTGTTGTTGAAGGACCTCACATCCCAAGCACCTCTGCAGCCACTGCTGGAGGTGGGATGATTCCTAATGAAATGCCTCACTATTCTAAAGAAGATTGGAAGAAGATAGACATTGATAAGAAGTCCGTGACCACTCTTCAAACTGCTCTTCCCAACTTTATATGTAGAGGCTTCAAGAAGTGCAAAACTGCTAAGCAGCTCTGGGATGCACTAAGCTTATGTATGAGGGGTCTGATGAAGCCAAAGAAAACAAGAAAGACCTTATGAAGCAGTAGTTTGAGAACTTTTCCTGCAAGATAGGTGAAACTATGACTCAACAATACTTCTGGTATGTTGAGATTGTAGATACACTCATGGATGTTGGAGTAAAACTTGAGAATAGGGACATTATGAGAAAGTTCATGTTCTCTCTTCCCAGAAAATGGACACACTACTCTGTGGCCATTAAGAGAACTAAAAACCTCTCTACCCTTACTCTCATAGAGCTTTATGCTATCCTTAGTGGCTACCAGATGGAGATGAACATGTAGAACCCATCAAGCAGCTCTTCCGGCAATCAACAAAGTTCAGCCCTCCATGTGGTTGAAAGGGATAGTAGAGAACCATAGTATCATCTTATCTGCTACCCTGACAACTCACAAAGGGGCCCTTTCATCACTTTCTTGAGACACCAAGAGAGAGCTACATCGAAGCCCATTCCAAGAGACAAGCTCATCTCAAGCCTTTGTGTTTGCTGATGAAAGTTATGGCAACTTTGTCACAACCCAAACCACAGTGATTTTTAGTGGGGTGCGAACGTCATGGTTTCATAGTCACTAGTCGACCACTACATGGTTTTGTAAAACATACTTCTCAAATAAGTTTAAAATACATAATTATCTCAGAGTTAAATTGCGAAAGAAATAGTAATAAAGTAAATTGCTTTCAAAACATGGCAAATGCGGAAAATGAATGTCCCAAACAGCATGGTTGGCCCTAAACATGAGATGATCTATGCTAGCTTAACTTGGTGTATCTATCAATTACTTGAGAAAACATGCATGAAAAATATGTCAACATAATGTTGGTGATTCCACAGGTTTTGAGTAATAATAAATAGTGTAAAGGACCACAAGCCTTTCTATGATTT
Source organism: Flaveria sonorensis (assembly GCA_025506505.1). Taxonomy (NCBI): domain Eukaryota; kingdom Viridiplantae; phylum Streptophyta; class Magnoliopsida; order Asterales; family Asteraceae; genus Flaveria; species Flaveria sonorensis. The sequence goes on along the minus strand of CM046440.1, from coordinate 43,823,433 downwards.
GATTGTTGTACACACAATGCTACAAATTATATAAGCGCCACAACCGAAGCAAGACTGTAACTATAATAAATTGCCCCTACCTATTCCTACCGTAAGAATAGGGGTGAGCAGGCTAATAATGTACCCGTTTAGACATCCAGTCAAGTTTAGGGTAATTAACCTAGGTGGGGGTAGTCAAACCCAATAGTATTATCCATGATTACCTCGCTTAGGGAAAGAAATTAACAGTCCGGTAAAGGGGACTTCATACGGTAAGTAAACCACTTATATAACATGTGAAATCATTGACAAGTAATTGTGTCCATGAAAATAGTAATTTGCATGTAATCTCCCCCAAGATGAAAATGAGTAAAAATGGGGCCGCAAAACTCACTTGTAATGAACGCGTGAATACTAGGAATAGTCTGTACATATGATTGGTCTAGGAATCTCCTAAACAAAATCACAATATATTCATGAGGTCATGATTACTAACCCTATATGGTCATGCATACCTCATCCACAAAGTTAGTTATGAAAACGTTACTTGACTAGTTAGACACGTCAAGCCGTTAACGTTTTATTTAGATTCTTGTCTCCATAGTTATCTTCCTAAAAAATACGTAATATATTGCATGGGTTTTATATTAAGTATAATGCCATTATACTTTCCATGTGCATGAGTTCCTTTTTACCAAATACTTCCAAAAGTTTATTTTATATAAATGAAGACATTTGACAGAAACAGGAGGATTTTTAGGCCTGGTTGTCACCCCTTTTCATGGTCTAAAGAATCTTTATAAAATTTTCTATTTTTACCAAATCTAGATCTACGTTTTAGGTCCCCAAAAAGGTATATCTTGTATATATAACTAAGTTTAAGTGCCTCGAAATAGGTCATGAGGCAACAGATGTCAGTGCAGCATTTTCCTTGTACATGTCTATGGATTTCATCTTTTTTAAAGGTCAAACCCTACTGTTACAAATAGAGTCTATAGTATTTTTAAACCTAACATCTTAAGATAGGTTACTACATAAAGAAAAACTGCATTTGATTATTTAAGCATAACTTATGCCTCAATCTTTCTGCCCTATCTAATCTGCCAAAAACTCAGATTCAACACCCTAATCATATTTGTACGTTTTGGATGGGTTATACTTATCTAAAAATTTCAAGGTTAGATGCGTTGAAAACTAGACATTCTAAGGATAATGTTAGGCTCAAGAAAAAGTTCATTTGATCGTGTTTAGGTCGAGTTATGGTGTCTAAAACACAGAACATGAATCTGCCAGAATCTGTCTTACATGTTTTGTTACTTTTTAAGCTTTGCTTGAGCACCTTTGGATGAGTTAGTGAACATGGACACATCATGGAGATGTATATAAGATTAGGAAAAAGGTGCTAACCTTAAAAAAGCAAGGATAAGGAGAAGATGATCTTGAAATGCATAAAAGGCTTGATCCCTTGAACTAAGAATGAAGCAAGGAAAGATGGAGAAGATGTTGTAGGATGCTGGTAATCTTCAAAAATCACTTGATCTCCACCCAAATGCACTTGAAAACACAAGCTTTGTAGGACTCAAGTTTGAAAAATGGTGAAGTGGGGGTGGTGGTGGTTTGGCCGTAAATTAGGAGGAGGGAGAAGGGATAAGTGTGGTGTGTTGGTGTGGTTGGTGTATGAAGTGCTTGCATGCTTTAAAGCCTTACACCCTTTTTGCATGGGATTTTGGGGTATGGATGCATTATCTCATGGACAAAGATGGATGAGATGGAGCACTCCAATTGTGGTAATGAGGTTAGGTTCCTTTAATCAACATCAAAAGTGTTTCATAAAAGAAGTTGGTCTTGGATTTTGGTAAAAGTCAACATGATTTCCAAGAAATCTTGGAAAGAAGAATTGAGGGGGGAGGGGGGGGGGGGTGGGGAGGGACGGCCAAAGGGAGGGAAGGGGTTTGGTTTTCAAATTTTGTGCAGTAATGAGTATTTGGGTGGTATGTGTTGCACTATAGGTATTTTTACATATTTTTATGTTTTACTTTTTAAAATGCACAAAAATATTATAAGAACTTATATAATATCATATATTTTAATATTGATGGTATTTTATTGATACATCGTGTATCTAGTAGTCACATTAAAACAATTTGTTCCGTGTAAAATATCCAGTTACGCGATTAGGTTTATTTATAATTTTAAACTTTTCCAATGTATTTAATTAGGAGTCTAAAATACTTTGAAACACTTTAGAGTATTTATTAATATATATATATCAATTATCAACAATGTTCGTGAGTGCCGGATGTGCCGCGTGTAAAAATGATAATTACTCCGAATCATCGATGCATGAAATGTTATGCATGAAATGTTGCAACACATGAAATGACCTTAAATAATTAGAACTCAATTGAAACTCATGAAAAATATGTATAATAATGACTAAGTAGGGCTGGGTATTGACTTGAAATTTGCCGGTGGTCACATACTCCCCACGTTAGAAAGAATTTCGTCCCAAAATTCAGTTAATGTCATCTGCAGTCGCTAGGGTTTCGAACAAGAAAGGGTTGTTGAGTTTCATTTGATCTTCGCATTCCCAAGTAAATTCAAGTCCTCATCTAGAATTCCACCTAACCTTCACTATAGAAATGCGGCTTCGTTTCATTCTCCTTACCTCTCGATCCATAATCTCCACAAGTTTTCCAACAAAATGAAGTTGATCATCGATCTGAACTTCATCGAGTGGTATAACTAGGGTTTCACCTGACAAGCATTTCTTCAAGTTTGACACGTGAAAAGTGTCATGAACACCACTAAGTTCCTATGGTAGTTTGAGTTTGTAAGCTACGGGACCAATCCTTGCTAGGATCTCGAACGGTCCGATGTACCTAGGATTTAGCTTACCACACCTACCAAAACGAATAACTCCCTTCCAGGGCGAGACTTTTAGTAGCACTTTATCTCCTACCTGAAATTCCAATGGTTTGCGTCTCACGTCAGCATAACTTTTCTGACCGTCACGCGCAGCTTTAATTCGGTTTTGAATCTGAGCAATTTTTTCTTTTGTATCGTGTATGATTTCCGGACCAGTAAGTTGGCTATCACCTACTTCTGTCCAGCATCGAGGAGATCGACATTTCATACCGTATAGTGCCTCAAACGGTGCTGCTTTGATACTAGTGTGATAGCTATTATTGTAAGAAAACTCAGCTAGGGGTAGATGAGTATCCCAACGATTTCCAAAATCTATCACACAAGCTCTAAGAATGTCTTCCAATGTTTGAATGGTCCTTTCACTCTGACCATCTGTTTGGGGGTGGTATGTGGTACTCATATCCAATCGTGTACCCAAGGCTTTTTGTAATGATTGCCAAAATCTAGAGGTGAATCGACTATCTCAGTCAGAGATAATGGAGATTGGCACACCATGTCTTGAGACAACCTCCTTGAGGTAGATCCTGGTCAGCTTTTTTGTTAGTTTCCTTAATTGGTAAGAAATGTGCAGACTTCGTTAGTCGGTCTACAATTACCCAAATCGTATCGCATCCGGTGGATGTCTTGGGTAGTTTCGTTATGAAGTCCATGGAGATCTGTTCCCATTTCCACAGTGGAATTTCTGGTTTGTGCAGTAGTCCTGATGGCTTCTGATATTCTGCCTTAACCTTTGAACATGTAAGGCACTTGCTAGCATAGGTGGCTATGTCAGCTTTCATGTTGGGCCACCAATATAACTCCTTCAGGTCCTGATACATCTTATCAGAGCCTGGGTTTGCCTCATTCATCACAAGATCCCTAAATTTTCCAAAATTTGGTACCCAAATTCAATTCATGAAGTAGCGAGTTCCATCAGTCTTGATCTCAAATTGCTTATCCATGCTGCAAAGAGAATCCTCTTTCAAATTTTGTTCCTTTAGTGCCTCAAACTAAGCATCGGCAATCTGTGTGGTTAAATTTGTGTGGATTGTCATTCCTAACGCTCGTACTTGCATGGTCTTGGTTCATTCATTCCTACTCAAGGCGTCTGCTACAACTTTTGCCTTTCCTGGGTGATAGCGAATCTCGCAGTCATAGTCATTTAGTAACTCAACCCACCTGCGTTGTCTCATGTTCAGTTCATTTTGATTGAAGATGTGTTGAAGGATTTTATGGTCAGTGAATATGGTACACTTGGTGCCATATAAATAATGTCTCCAAATTTTAAGTGCAAAAACGACAGCTCCTAATTCGAGGTCGTGAGTTGTGTAATTTTTCTCATGCACTTTCAATTGTCGAGAAGCGTAAGCAATAACCTTATCGTGTTGCATCAGAACATAGTCGAGTCCTTGTTGTGATGCGTCGCAGTACGCCACAAAACCACCGATTCCCTCCAGTAGGGACAGAATAGGTGCACAACATAGTTTTTTCTTCAACAATCAAAAAGCTGCTTCCCGCTTATCACCGAAATCAAACTTCTTATCTTTTTGGGTCAGGGTCGTCAATGGTTATGCTAAATTGGAGAAATTTTCAATAAAGCGTCGATAATAACCAGCAAGACCTAGGAATTGTCGCACCTCGGTTGGAGTCCTCGATGCTTCGTAGTTCTTAATGGCCTCTATCTTGGATGGGTTAACATGTATTCCCTTCTCGTTGACCACATGCTTGAGAAATTGCACTTCTCGAATCCAGAAGTCGCATTTTGAGAATTTTGCGTACAATTTCTCATTCTTGATTAGTTCCAAGATTAACCTTAAATGTTGTTCATTCTCATCCTTGGTTCGTGAATATATCAAAATGTCATCGATGAAGACGATCACGAATTTATATAAGTAGGGTTTGCACACTCTGTTCATAAGATCCATGAATATGGCTGGTGCATTGGTTAACCCAAATGGCATGACCATGAACTCGTAGTGACCATAACGAATTTGGAAAGCGGTCTTAGGGACATCCTCCTCTTGGATTCGTAATTGGTGATATCCCGAACATAAATCAATCTTCGAGTAATAACTAGAACCTTGAAGTTGATCGAATAAGTCATCCATTCGTGGAAGTGGATTTCGATTCTTGATAGTGAGTTTGTTTAATTACAGGTAGTCAATGCACATCCAGAATGATCCATCCTTCTTCTTGACAAACAAGACCGGAGCTCCCCAGGGTGAGAAACTCGGCCTTATGAATCCTTTATCTAACAATTCTTGTAATTGATTAGACAACTCTTGCATCTCCGATGGTGCTAGTCGATATGGTGATCGTGCTACTGGAGCTGCTCCAGGTACTAAGTCAATACAAAATTCGACTTGTCTTTGGGGTGGAAGTCCTGGCAAGTCCTCAGGAAAGACTTCCGGGTAGTCTCACACGATGGGTATATCCTCGATTCTTTTCTCGTCTACTTGCTTCTCTATCATGTGTGCCAATATTGCATGATAATCCTTTCGTAGGTACTTTCGGGCCTTCATACATGAAATGATCCTTAGCACTGTACCGCACCTTTCTCCTTGGATCGATACTATCTCTCCATTCGGGATTGGAATGCGAACAATCTTCTCTCGACAAACAATTTCTGCTTGGTTTTTCGAAAACCAATCCATGCCAATGATGATGTTGAAACTTCCTAAGGTTATGGTTAACAAATCAATTTTGAATGCGTGATCCACCAAGCTAAAGGTGCATCCTTGTATGATTTTGTTAGTTTCAATTAATTTACCATCGGCTAACTCTATTGCATACCTAGAAGTCAAATATGTAGGGGTAATTCCAAGCAATGGACTAAATTCACTAGACATGAAACTCCTATTGGCACCCGTATCAAATAAGATAGATGCATAGTGATTGTTTACGAGGAACGTACCCATGACAATGTTCGGGTCCTGCCCGGCTTCCCCAGTTCCAATCATAAAGTCTCGGGCAATCCTTACGAAAATGTCCAGGATTACCACATTCAAAACATGCCCGATTGTTTCCTGTTTTGGGGGAAAGGCTGGCCTTTCGACAGTCCTTAGTTGCATGGCCAAAACGCTTGCACTTTTAACACATTGAATCCACACATGCACCAAGGTGATGAAAGTTTCATTTGTTGCATTTAGGTAGGTTTCCAGCATATCCACCTTTTGCCTTCTTCTCCGATGGGCCAACAGTAAAAGCCCTAACCACTTACTTTTTATTTAGAGCTTGACATGGAGTGTTCCTGCCATGATTGTTGTCCCACTTTCTCTTGTTGTCATGGTTCCTTTCCACCACTACCTTCTTTACAAATACACCTTGGCGCACAGCCTGATCGGTTAAGTCATGAGCTATTCTGACAGCTTCTTGAATAGTGGCTGGCTTAGATGAGGTCACCATACTCTAGATTTGGGGTGAAATACCCTAAATATACCTTTCTACTCTCTTGTATTTTGGGTTAACCATGTAGGGACACAAACGAGCAAGATCGTGAAATCGGGTGGTATAACCGGTCACATTCGCGCCTTTCATGGTGTGATTCCAAAATTCTACCTCAAGCTTTATGTAATTCATTCCAAGGGCAGTACTCATTAGTCAGCATATGTTTTAACTCATCCCATGTGATTTAATAAGCAGCATCAATACCCAAGGTCTGGGCATGAGCATTTCACCAAGTGAGTGCCTGACCCTCAAAAGTACAGATGGCAAATTTTCTCTTGTTCTCCTTGGCACAGCTACTGATTCATTAAACTGACTCCATCTTTTCAATCCAACAAACCAATCTGATAGCTCCTTTGTTACTGTGAAAGTTAAGCGGTTTACATTTCAGGAAAGTTTTGTAGGAGCATCCCTTTGCGTTGGCGTCTGATCTTGTGTCGTAGGTTTACTCAGATTTGTAAAAATTAAGCACTAGAAATGACCCTTATATCTCAAGTCTTTAATTACGCCAGATATTATGATACCTCCTGCGCCACTTCCATTTCCTCCGTTCATCTCGGATCCTCCTGCGCTGCGGTTCGCCTCATGATGTGCAATGGCATCTGCTACTCGTTATGCCACTAGCTGCTCAATGGCCTCAGCTGTCATGGGAGCACTATTTCCCATGTTGGTTCAGATGTTTCTCCTTCGTGGTGGCATGTTTCTTTAAATCATAATGATAAGTAAGATTAGACAATATGTAATAATGTCAAACGCATGTGCGCCAAAAGTAAACAATCATAACAACCACGCAATATAAAAGATAACATAACTTGAAATAATATGTACGAGTTAGAAAGTATTTTAAGAGTACACGCTCTTACAACCAAGTTAATATCCAAATATTACGTGAGCACATCCCGCTCACGATAGGCAATCAAGGAAATGAACGAATAAATACGCCCGTCTGCACTGCTGTCATAGCTATCAGTACACATACAGCTGCCAGGGTGGTGGATGACTCCAGGCGTCCCTCCAGTGTAATCACTCTCTGTTCTACCGCCGCCGTGTGCTGTTCGGCCATCATCGCTCTCTGCTCTGTAGCATCCATCCTCTGAGTTAACTCCACCATCTCACGCTGCATGCCAGTAATCCGGTCATGCATCGTGTGTAATGCCTGGTCATCTAGGTAATTGTCCTCCTCAATAGTTAGAAATCTCCTCCTGAACTCCTAGATCTGGTGGTCGTGCCTCATAACACGTGCCACGGGCAACGGTGCTGTGAGCTCCATCGGCTCTCGGGTGAGGGATGTCGGGTGTGGTGCATCGGATGACACACCTACCTCGTAGGTGGAAGGTATTCCCACCATGTCCCGCCACTCACTCAGACAGCTGGGTAACCAATCCCATCGACGACTATCTACTTTGCGCCTTTTAGGCACAGGCTCGGGGGTACGATCACGAATAGGTGTAGTAAGGCGGATCGTGACGCGAACCCGCTTCCTAGGTGTGTGTGCACGAAGTGCACCGCCAGGATGGGTCCGATATCTGTGGTATGATGGTCGTGGTAACGTCGGAGTGACGTCACGGTGGGTATCTATAGCCACTATCTCGGGAATAGCGGATACAGGGGCAATAACAGTAGGATCAGAGGTGGGGTCGAGAGTATCAGCATCGGCAGGCGGGGGAGTGCGATCAACGGACTGGTCAGCAGCCTGGGGAATAGGATCAGTAGGTTGGGAGGTAGAGTTAGTAGGCTCTGAGTCGGGACCTACAGGCTCGGTATCAGAAGTCTGGGAGATGAAGTCGATGGACTTAGAGTCCAAATCCACTCGCTCAGTGTCATCGGACAATGGGACAGGATTAGCAGGCTCGGGAGTAAGGTCTACTGGCTCTGGAAGAGGTTTAGCTGGCTGTGGGTTAGTGGTGGTGTGACGGGGTCCGACTATCATACCAAGGTAGTAATGAGCCTCGCTCGCTGGGATGGTCATTGGCATGTCAGGGCCAATACGACGAACGCACCCTGGAATAAGCTCATAAGGTAGTGCGGCGTGGGGCGAATGTTTGGGTATCCACCAAACCATGCCCAGAGGAGGAGGGGGTAATCCATAGTTATGGTCTTCAGGTAAGCCTCTGGTGGTATCAGGAGCAGGGATAGGGACAGGGTCAGAGGGAGCGGGATCAGAAGTAGGAGTAGGAGTCTCTACTGCAGTGGAAATAGCCGGCTGGGTCAAATCATCATGTGTAAGGACCAGAGGGGCAGATGTGGATCCTACAGACGATGATGGTGATGTGGGCTCGTACTCCTCGTCAGAGTCAAATATGTAGATAGGTCAGGATGCGGATGACATATCTATGACAAGACAACACATCAATACAATTATCATAAGTTACGTGAATGTATAAAATGTTAAGGTGATGCAATGAACCACAGTTATAGTCTAGGTCCACTAGATGCAACCTAATTCCCTATAACGAATGGCTCTGATACCAATCTGTCACACCCCAAACCACAACTATTTTCCGCGGGGTGCGAACGTTATGGTTTCATAGTCACTAGTCGACCACTACATGGTTTTGTAAAACATACGTCTCAAATAAGTTTAAAATACATAAGTGTCTCAGAGTTAAATTGCGGAAGCAATAGTAATAAAGTAAATTGTTTTCAAAACATGGCAAATGCGGAAAATGAATGTCCCAAACAGCATGGTTGGCCCTAAACATGAGATGATCCATGCTAGCTTAACTTGGTGTATCTATCAATTACCTGAGAAAACATGCATAAAAAATATGTCAACATAATGTTGGTGATTCCACAGGTTTTGAGTAATAATAAACAGTGTAAAGGACCACAAGCCTTTCTATGATTTGATTGTTGTACACACAATGCTAGAAATTATATAAGCGCCACAGCATAGGGGTGAACAGGCTAATAATGCAACCGTTTAGTCATCCAGACAAGGTTAGGGTAATTAACCCGGGTGGGGGTAGTCAAACCCAATAGTGCTATCCATGATTACCTCGCTTAGGGAAAGAAATTAACGGGCTGGTAAAGGGGACTTCATATGGTAAATAAACCACTTATATAACATGTGAAATCATTGACAAGTAATTGTGTCCATGAAAATAGTAATTTGCATGTAATCTCCCCCAAGATGAAAATAAGTAAAAATGGGGCAGTGAAACTCACCTGTAATGCACGCGTGAATACTAGCAATAGTCCATACGTATGATTGGTCTAGGAATCTCCTAAACAAAATCACAATATATTCATGAGGTCATGATTACTAACCCTAGATGGTCATGCATAACTCATCCACAAAGTTAGTTTTGAAAACGTCACTTGACTAGTTAGACATGTCGAGCCATTAACGTTTTATTTAGATTCTTGTCTCCATAGTTATCTTCCTAAAAAAACATAATGTACTGCATGGGTTTCATATTAAGTATAATGCCATTATACATTTCGTTTGCATGAGTTCCTTTTTACCAAATACTTCCAAAAGTTACTTTATATAAATGTAGACATTTGACAGAAACAAGAGGATTTTTAGGCCTGGTTGTCACCCCCTTTTCATGGTCCAAAGAATCTTTATAAAATTTTCTATTTTTACCACATCTAGCTCTATGTCTTAGGTCCCCAAAAAGGTATATCTTGTAATATATAACTAAGTTTAAGTGCCTAGAAATAGGTCGTGAGGCAACAGATGTCAGTGCAGCATTTTCCTGTACATATCCATGGATTTCATCCTTTTGAAAGGTCAAACCCAACTTTTACAAATAGACTCTATAGTACTTTTAAACCTAACATCTTAAGCTAGGTACTACAGAAAGAAAAACTCCATTTGATTAATTTAAGCATAACTTATGCCCCAATATTTATGCCCAATCTAATCTGCCAAAAACTCAGATTCAACACCCTAATCATATTTGTACGTTTTGTATGGGTTATACTTATCTAAAAATTTCAAGGTTGGATGCGTTGAAAACTAGACATTCTAAAGTTAATGTTAGGCTCAAGAAACAGTTCATTTGATCGTGTTTAGGTCGAGTTATGGTGTCTAAAACACAGAACATGAATCTGCCAGAATCTGTCTTACATGTTTTGTTACTATTTAAGCTTTGCTTGAGCACCTTTGGATGAATTAGTGAACATGGACACATCATGGTGATGTATAGAAGATTAGGAACAAGGTTCTAACCATAAACAAGCAAGGAGATGGAGAAGATGATCTTGAAATGCATAAAAGGCTTGATCCCTTGAACTAAGAATCAAGCAAGGAAAGATGGAGAAGATGTTGTAGGATGCTTGAAATCTTCAAAAATCACTTGATTTCCACCCAAATGCACTTGAACACACAAGATTTGTAGGACTCCAATTTGAAAAATGGTGAAGTGGGGGTGGTGGCGGTTTGGCCGTAAATTAGGAGGAGGGAGAAGGGATGAGTGTGGTGTGTTGGTGTGGTTGGTGTATGAAGTGCTTGCATGCTTTAAAGCCTTACACCCTTTTTGCATGGGATTTTGGGGTATGGATGCATCATCTCATGGACAAAGATGGATGAGATGGAGCACTCCAATTGTGGTAATGAGATTAGGCTTAATCAACATCAAAAGTCTTTCAAAAAAGAAGGTCTTGGATTTTGGTAAAAGTCAACATGATTTCCAAGAAATCTTGGAAAGAAGAATTGAGGGGGGAGGGGGGAGGGGGTAGGGGAGGGACGGCCAAAGGGTGGGAAGGGGGTTTGGTTTTTCAAATTTTGTGCAGTATTGGGTATTTGGGTGGTATTTGTTGCACTATAGGTATTTTTACATATTTTTATATTTTTACTTTTTAAAATGCACAAAAATATTATAAGAACTTATATAATATCATATATTTTAATATTGATTGTATGTTATTGATACATCGTGTATCTAGTAGTCACGTTAAAACACTTTGTTCCGTGTAAAATATCCAGTTACGCGATTAGGTTTATTTATAATTTTAAACTTTTCCAATGTATTTAATTTGGAGTCTAAAATACTTTGAAACACTTTTGAGTATTTATTAATATATGTATATCAATTGTCACCAACATTCGTGAGTGCTGGATGTGCCGCGTGTAAAAATGGTAATTACGCCAAATCACCGATGCATGAAATGTTGCAACGTATGAAATGACCTTAAATAATTTGAACTCAATTGAAACTCCTGTAAAATATGTATAATAATGACTAAGTCTGGCTGGGTATTGACTTGAAATTTGCCGGTTGTCACAAACTTTCTCTTCACTCTTGAAGACTTGGATTCTATCCATCCAGATGACCTAGAGTATATGGAACCAGCAAATGACTCTTCTTACTCATAGAGCAAAGAAGTTCTATAAGAGGACTGGATGAAAGTTTCCCAGCAATGTATCCGGTGGAAAGTTTGGACTGGATAAAAACAAAGTGAAGTATTACAACTATAACCAAATGGGACAACTTGCTAATGAATGCAAGGCACCAAGGACTAATGGTGGCCAAGCACAATCCAGGCCTAACTGTACCGATGCTGCTCCAAGATTTGAGAAACCAAGCCAACTAAAACAACAAGCTGCAGTTGCTATTGAAGAAGGAGGCTTTGACTGGAGCTTTCAGGTTGAAGATGTTTCTCCCAACCAAACACTGATGGCTGACCATGAAGAAGCCAAGCTAAAGAGCAAAGGAAATGTATGGATCATTGACAGTGGCTGTTCTAGGCACATGACAGGCAATGGCTTTGTGATTTAGAACTTTGAGAAAATTGATAGAGGGCCAGTTGCTTTTGGAGGAAAATTAGGTGGTTAAATCACTAGAAGGGGTAGGGTCACAAATGGTAAGCTCAGTATTGAGAAGGTAAACTATGTCAAGGAGCTTAGATACAATCTCTTGAGTGTATCCCAATTTTGTGACCAGACATAAATTGCTCTTCACTGAGCATGAGTGCATTGTTATCAAGCCTGGGATGGTCATTTCCCAAGAGCATATCCTGCTCAGAGCCCACAGGAAAGGGAACATTACAAGATGGATTTGTAGGAAACCTCCTCATCTAGAGAAGTTTATTGCTTTCTATCAAAGCCAATAGTGACGAGTCTTTCCTCTGATATAAAAGAATGTGTCATGTAAACTTTAAGAACATGAATAAATTGATTAAGAATGAGTTGGTAACTAGAATGCCAAAAAAAGAGTTTACAAGTGATGACCATTGTGTTGCATGTCTGAAAGGGAAGCAACACGAAGTGTCTCACAAGTAATAGGAAAGGAACCCCATCACTACTCCTCTACACTTATTACATATGGTTCTATTTGGCCCCACTAATGTAATAAGTTTAGGAAGGACCTCATACTGTTTGGTGGTCACAGATGACTTCACAAGATACACTTGGGTCTTCTTCCTTAGAACTAAGGATGAGACCCTTGAGATCTTGAAGAACTTTATTCTGAAAAATAAGAATCAATGTGATCACAAGGTCAAAATCATAAGATGTGATCACGGAACAGAATTTAAGAACCAAATCCTTGATACATTTTGTGATGAAAAAGATATTACAAGAAAATATAGTGCTCCTAGGACTTTTTAGCAAAATGGTGTTGCTGAGAGGAGAAACAAGACACTTATTGAGGCTGCAAGGACCATGCTCTCTGACTCTAAACTGCTCATCACTTCTGGACAGAGGCAGTCAACACTGCCTGCTATATGCAGAATAGAGTTTTAGTAGTCAAAACTAATGGTAAGACTCCTTATGAGCTATGTCACAAAAGGAGACCTTTAATTGGTTTTCTGAGATCATTTGGATGTCCATGCACCATCTTGAATACCAAAGATCAAATAGCCAAATTTACTGAGAAATCAGTTGATGGATACTTTATTGGATACTCTTCCCAAGCTAAGGTTTATAGAGTATACAATCTCAGTGCTAGAGTAGTTGAGGATTAAGCCAATGTGACCTTCAATGAGCACACACCCAGTGTGAAAGGTTCTAATCCTGATTGGTTATTTGATCATGATTTAGTTACCAACTATTTTAACAAATCTTGTGAAGATGTTTCAGGATCTACAGGTAGCTTATCAATAGGAGATCCTGACCCAAGATTTGAGCTGAGAAGACCAAGTCAGAAGACTACTTCAGCTCCAGTGGTAACGAACCCTATAGTTGGAAATCCTGTCAGTACAAAAATGTCAATCTTTTTAGCTGACACATCTGAAGTGCCTACAAATTTGAGCACCAAGGCATAGAACTTGAATAAAGGGGTTTCCAATGTAGAAGAAGATGGAGGTGGTGAAAGTGATCATGAATTTCTTGATGCTGATAATCACTCCATAGAAGACAACATCAATGATGTCACACACTCATTGGATCAAGCTTCTCTTGATAAGTGTGCTGATGTGGTGGATGATAATCAATCACCAGATCTGAATTTCACCAATTTAGATCTATCCAACCAACTTGTTATGATTCCTCAATTGAGAATCCACAAGTCACATCCCAACACAAACATCATTGGAGATATTGAGACAAAGGTGAGAACAAGAGGACAAATCCATGGCAAAAATATTTCTCAATACTCTTGTTTCTTGTCCTAGATTGAGTAAAAGAAAGTTGATGAGGCTCTGAAGGATGCAATTTGGGTTGAAGCAATGCAGGAGGAGTTGCTTCAATTCAAAAGAAAAAAAGTTTGGAACCTATGCCCTCTTCCTCATGAGAGTACCTCATGAGAGTACCACGTGGGTTTTCAGGACCATTAAAAAAGGACTTTGCACTTAGTTAACACACTTAGGAGGATCTTTAGGATCACTTAACAATTCAAATAGGGAACTTAGAACTTTAAACAGATGATGCGATGCACAATACAAGTAAAGTAAGAGCAAGAACACAAGAAATAATTTTCAAGGAAGTAGTATATTGCTTCTTAGGTTCAATTACAGGTGTTTGCACTAATATATGAAATACAAGAACCTTTGACTCTTTATACTAAACCTACAACCGTCAATATGCAAAAGACAGTTGGATGTGACTAATCTAGACAACAAGATCAGCCAAAAGTCAAAAGGCAGATTGCCTTTTGACTTATGACTATGATAAGCCATAGCTCACTGACTTTCCTATTACAAAAAGCCAAAAAGAAACAAATACAGAAACTTGCAGACAAAGACCTTATCTACTTTATCATAAAGCATGGAAGTTTCACCAACTTATGATAGTTGGTGAACCACCAGAGCACGCAGCAGATAGGAGGTTGCTTTATGATAAAGTTGACAGAAAAAGTGTCTTTTCTCTCTCTTCTAAAGTAATCAGTCCTATCTTTATTCAGCTTCGGAAGACTTTGTCTTGAGAGCTTAGGAAGACTTTATTCTTTGGCTTCGGAAGACTTGACACTTAGTGTAAAGTTTCCTTAGTAGTTTCTTCTGAATATTGGCTTCGAAAGAATTTACACTTAGCATTTTACTTGAGTGTGTAAAACTTCCGAAGCTAGTTCTTCTTTATTGCTTAGTGCATGTTGGAAGACTGGTTGTTTTGGTATCCTTTGGTTGCATTAGCCTCAGAACCTCAGAGGTTCCTACAAACTCCCCCTAGGCTGATGCTACCAAAACAGAGAGGTCTTCAGACTAGGATAGTCCACATGAGAATCTTCAGAATTCCTTTCTTTATTAGCAGATTAGGATTCTTCAGAACCATGAAGTACCTTTTCCTGTCATAGTGATCATGCAGAGGGAGTTCAAGCATGTCACTAGTGAAGTAGACATGTTGTTCTCCCTGATCTCTAGTGACATACCATCTATTAGGATCTTCAGCAAATGTCCATGATAGAATTGGTCTTCCAACAGAGAGAGGCTCTACTATGATAGGAGTTGGTTGAGAGCCCTCTTCATGCACTTCCACAGGATGTTCTGACTCATCCTGAGTTTGGGAGGTGGATGCTTTTCTTCTTTTCTTCTTCTTAGAGGATCTTCTTTTGGCCATCCTCTTTTTCCTCCCAAATGATTTTAACTGAGAGGGTTGGTCTTCAGTACCAGGTTCTTTAGTGGATTCCCTCTCAGTTGGGATCTCCTCTGTCATAGGTTCAGAAGGAGAAGGAGGAGAACCCTGCTGTGGATCAGAAGATGAAGTTGTCTGTTTGTAGCTTCAGGTGCAGGTTGTGTTGTCTCTATAGGTTCAACCTTTACCCCAACTTCAGGTTGAGCTTGTTCTGATGGTGAGTGGAGATCCATAATCTCTCCCCTTTTAATCTTCTGCTTGATCACCCTTATGTGCTCATCCATTATGGACAGAGACATGGGACCAAGCCTTCTTCCGAAATACCCATACAGCTTCAAGAAGCTCATCATCTTCTACCTATCTGCAGACTTTTTCTGACTTTTCTTGATGATGGCTCTTGACTTGGTAGCTTCTTCCCTTTCCCTTTTTCTAGCAGCTTGCCTATTTCTTTTTGCTTGCTCTTCCAGCTGCTTGTTGTATTCAAACAATATGTAATCATATGGCAAGGGAAGAAGTGCATGTGCCTGGTAGAGGCCTGTGGCTCTCAGGTAGTTGATCATCTTTGTCTTTTCTTCTTCATTAACTACCTGAGGTTGATCAGCAGCCACAGCCTCTAACTCAGGGCTTTCTTGAACTAGGGAGAGGACAGGAATATTCTTGTATATTCTTTTTCTTCTCATTTCCTCTTTATGCTTGAGGGTCAAGGCTGCATCCTCATCTTCCTTCCTCTCCTTTGCCAACTCAGTGTCAACCAGTTCATTTAATTCCTCTAAGGGGTGGGAGATGAGTTCATCTATGTTGTAGTTCCTGGTCCCCAGATAATTAAGTCTGGCTACCCTTAACTCATCTTCTTGAGTGTTTGGAACATGGGCAGTCAGAATTGCAGCTTGCATGAATCCTGAGGAACCACTTGAACTCTCTCCCTTCAGCTTCCTTTTCCTCTCTCTTTTCTCTTCTTCAATCTCCTCAGCAGTTAGTTTTCTTTTGCCTTTGTCAAGTACTAATCTTGATGACTCAGGCTGAGGAGAGCTTTAGCCTTCATTGCTGGATTCAGCATTCAAGCTTTGACCAGAGAGAGGTTGTGATGCACCATCACTAGCTGGTGCCTTACTGAGGGTATGGGGTGCTGGAGGAGATATTGTCTTAAGGTTCACAGTCTCAGCCTCTGGGCCTTCAGTCAAGGCTTTCCCTTTAAAGCTAATCTTAGGGTCCACCTCAACATCTAGTTGACCAAAGGCTTCAACTGCT
Source organism: Flaveria sonorensis (assembly GCA_025506505.1). Lineage (NCBI taxonomy): Eukaryota > Viridiplantae > Streptophyta > Magnoliopsida > Asterales > Asteraceae > Flaveria > Flaveria sonorensis. Next base: position 43,806,899 of record CM046440.1, on the reverse strand, counting down.
AGCCTCTGTCTATATAGTTCTGATCTCCTTTTGAATTCTTCCAGCACCTAATCTTGAATTCTACTGGCTAGTCTGGCAGCTTGTCTGTTGTTGCTTGGGTTGACAAGTGCCAGATCTACCAGATTTATACCCTCATAGAAACTCATGTTTGAAATGTTTAAAATTTCTAGTTGACCCTGAGCTCTAGAGAGTACAAGAGCTTTCCTTTCACTGTCATACCCCCAACCCCAGATTGGGTTCTCAGAAGGGGCAGATATTGCTCTTGGTATTCCCTCCTCAAACAGTTATTGTATTAACAAATGTAGATCACTATCTAGAGGAGGTTGCTGAGTATGGACAACTACAAGAGAGGATGGTGAGTCCTCTATGTCCATACTCTAAGAGGAACTCCCAGGTTCTATGATTGTTAGGATTTTCTCCCCCGTTTTGGTAGCATCACCCTCTTGCACAGGTAAGCTAGGAGATTGATCCATGACATCCACAGGTTCTTATGGACCTAGATGAGTTGATCTTATTGGTCTCTCAGCTAGCTTACCCTTGAGATCAGTGATCTCACGTTGATGGTTATTGACCCTTTTCTGCAAGATAGTCACCTGATATTCCAGGTGAGCTATCTTGGACACAAAGTAGGTGTACATGTTTGAAAGTTTGTGCACCTTTTATTGCAGACTCCCCTCATCTTCAGATGAAGAATCATAGGGGGATGAGAGGATTGGACCTAAGTCTTCTCCCTCATCACCAACATAGGTTTCTTGGCTGCTGGATTTCCCCTGCTCTATTTCAGGAGGCTGGGTTGCCGTGGTTGAGGTCTTAGAGATATAATCACTGCCAACAGTGAAAGCCTCTGCCACATGGATCTCCTGGACAATCTGAAGGAGATCCACCTCAGTTTGTGGTGTCTGATGTGGGCTAGAAGTGGGTGAGGCAAGAGTACTCATCTCACCTTGAGTGTGGGTGGAGAGGAGAGATTCATGGTACTCACTGAAACCCAAATCTTCATCAGAGTAAAAGTTGAGGCTGGGCATGGGTTGATTAAGATCAAGAGGTTGAGGATGGTAGCTTTCCCCTAAAGGTTGATCACTAGAGTGTTGAGACTCAGAGTGATGGCTTAAGGCTATTTGAGGAGGTGTGAGATCATCAGGCTGAGCAAGAGGAACCTCAGCACTGATTGTGTCAAGAATGGGAGTGGTTTACTCCTCAGGGGAAGTGGGAGCTCTAGTGTCTACTTCCTCCTATGTGGGTTGTGATATGGGGGCCTGCATATGCTCAATAGCAGGTGCAGGGGTTCGTTTGGATTTTCTTTGGTAAGTGAGGGTAATGGTAGGCCTTGATGGTGGTTGAGAGGTAGAGGGTGTTGGTTCATCACTAGCTGGTGCTGCTAGGATGTCACCCTGAGCAATGAGCTCAAACATTTTTAGGACAAGGGCTGTTTCTACCCCTGAGAACCCAACAGTTGGCTTTTTTAATATTTTGAAAATGCCATGTCTCATATGTGCAAGTTTAAGAACATTACCTATTCCCCTCAACTATGGTCCCATTTCATAGTTGAGAATGTGTTGAACATACCGGGGAAACATGTAATATTCAGGGAGTCCAAATTTGCAAGTAAATTTGTGAAAACAAACTGAGAATACCTGAATTTAACCCTTGAACCATCCTATGGACAATGAAGGAGAGGTCTTCTAGAATCTGGTCCCATCCTCCATGTTTGTTAGACAAGCTGTGGATGACAACATGGAGGAGGTACTTCCACTGGTATGAGACCTTCCCCTTCCTGAAGGTCTTGACTGTGAAGTCACCTTCATATCCCATCTGCTCAAAGGCATGGTTGACAGTAGCTTTTAGGAAGGACATTTCACCTTCTTTATCATCCAACTGAAGATGGGTGTTGATGATGGCTGGAGTGATGAACAGTGTCCTCCCTTGCACTATGGTAGACAGTGCCTTCTCCCCGTCCAAAGTGACCTCTTGACAGGTTCGCCAGAACTCAAACAACTGATCCTTATAGAGGGGAGGATCAATCGTAAGGGAGGTGAGATAATGAGATGAAGAAGATGAATTTGGGGGTAATTTTAGGTTAAGGAAAAAAATGAGAGTAGAGAGATGAAGATAGGACCATTTAGGGAGATATACTCAGGATTTGAAACAAGGTTAAAGCAAAAGATAAACTTTGAAATCCGCAAGTGGGTCCTACTTCAGAAAAAGGCGCCCAAAAAGGTAGTTTTATTGGAAGTTTCAAAACTTCCGAAGGTTATTTTAGCTTCGGAAGCTTTTCAGAAAAAGTTTCCGAAGGCGATATTGCTTCGGAAGATATTTCAAAGAGTTTTGAAAGTTTGGCTTCGGAAGAGATAAACAGGTCTTCCGAGACTTAATTGCTTTCGGAAGAGATTTATTCTAAAATGTATTTAGGAGCTTATATTCAACTTAAGGTTCGGAAGATGCTTCATGAATTTCTTCCGAAGATAATTGGCAGATAAGCTGTAAATTTCTTCCGAGGGCAATTTTATTTCTTCTGAAGGTAAATTTTCATAACTCTAAAAAATATCATTTTGAAAATTTGTTTTCCTCCAAAGAGAACTGGGCTTATGAAGTGATCTAATAGACAACCTAGGACACATAATTTAGGTAGTAAGATTGATGAAGTTATTTAGAAAAAACCTATTCAAGGTTAATCATCCCAATGGCAAATACAAGATACTTAAATCTCTGCTCATCAAAAGCTTTTGTGAACAGATAAGCATATTGTTCATTTGTGTTAACCTTGATTAGTTTTATCAAGCCCTTTTCAAAATTATCCCTAATCAGATGATACCTGATGTTGATGTGTTTGGTCCTTGAGTGCTGCACAGGATTCTCTGTTATAAAGATGGCACTGTTGTTGTCTATATGGATGGGAGTCTCTTTGAAATTTAATCCATAGTCTAGCATCCAATTTTGAATCCAAAGCACTTGAGCACAGCAGCTGGCAGCAGCAATGTATTCAGCTTCAGGAGTTGATGCAGACACACAGATTGCTTCTTACATTGCCAAGAGACTATCCTTCCACCAAGGAACTGACACCCCCCAGATGTGGACTTTGCAGTCATGTTGTAGCCACCATAGTCACTATCTGTATAAGCATACAGATTACAGTCTGAATTATTTGGATACCAAAGGCCTAGATTTGGAGCACCTTTGAGATATCTAAGAATTTTTTAACATTGATTAGGTGTGACATCTTGGGGTTTTCTTGATATCTTGCATATATGCATGTGGCAAACATGATATCAGGCCTGCTAGCAGTAAGATACATAAGTGACCCAATCATAGCCCTATAGAGATGTTCATCAACACACTCCCCCTCAAGGTTAAGACCAAGGGAATGGTTTCTGGCTATAGGTGTCTTAGCAACTTTACAATCAGTCATCTTAAACCTTGTAAGTATGTCCTGTACATACTTTGACTGACTGATGAAGATGCCATCTTCATCCTGCTTCACTTGAATTCCTAGAAAGAAATTGAGTTCCCCCATGGCACTCATTTCAAATCTATTCTTCATCAGCATCTCAAAGTCTTTGCAGAGCTTTGGATTAGTTGAACCAAAGATGATGTCATCTACATATAACTGAACTACCAATGTGTCATTCCCTGTATCTTTGATGAAGAGAGTCCCATCAATAGTACCTCTTTTGTATCCATGATTGCAGAGGTATGTTGATAGTGTCTCATACCACTTTCTTGGAGCTTGATGTAGTCCATAAAGGGCTTTATCAAGCTTGCAGACATAATCAGGATGATCTGGGTCTGTAAAGCTAAGTGGTCGTTTAATATAAACTTCTTCATCAACCACCCCATAAAGAAAGGCACACTTCACATCAAGCTGGTAGACCTTGAAATCCTTGGATACAACATAAGCCAGGAATATCCTTACAGCTTCAAGTCTTGCTACAGGAGCAAAGACATCAGTATAATCAATTCCTTCTTCTTGTATGTATCCTTGGACAACCAGTCTAGCCTTTTTTTGATGATGATCCCTCTATCATCCTTCTTGTTCCTAAATACCCACTTGGTACCTATGACAGTCTTCCTTGAGGAAGAGGGCACAAGTTCCACACCTTCTGTCTTTTGATTTGAAGCAACTCTTCTTGCATTGCTTCAATCCAGCTTCCATCCTTTAGAGCCTCATCAACTTTCTTAGGCTCATTTGGGATAAGAAACAAGAATGTAGACAAACATGGCTATCATGAGTTTGTCCTCTTGTTCTCACCCCAGAGTCAATATTTCCAATAATGTTTGTGGTGGAATGTGACTTATGGATCCTGAGTTGAGGAATCACAACAAGTTGGTTGGACAGATCAAGATTAGAGAAATTTTGATCTAGCAAAGAAGAGTCCCCCACCACATCAGCACACTTATCAAGAGAAACTGGATCCAATGAGTGTGTGACATCATTGATGTTGACTTCAATGGAGTGGTTATCAGCATCAAGAAATTCTTGATCACTGTCACCACCACCCATTCCTCCTGCATTGGAGGTTCCTTCACCTGAGTCTCTGAACTGGACTTTGAGGGTAATTCAGTTGAATCAGCAGTACTTGTCATGCTTGTGCTAATTGGAGCCTCAATGACAGGGTTAGTCACCATTGGAGCTGAAGTAGTCTTCTTGTTTGGTCTTATCAGCTCAAATCTTGGGTCAGGATACTCTGTTGACCTGTTATCCATAGATCCTGAAACATTCTCACAAGATTTATTAAAACAGTTGGTAACTAAATCAAGATCAAATAGCCAATCCGAACCAGAACCTTTCACACAGGGTGTGTGTTCATTGAAAGTCACATTGGCTGACTCCTCAATGATTCTAGTTCTGAGATTGTATACTCTATAAGCCTTGGCTTGAGAAGAGTATGCAACAAAATGTCCATCATCTGATTTCTCAACAAACTTAGCTATTTGATCTTTGGTATTCAAGATGGTGCAAGGACATCCAAATGTTTTGAGAAAACCAATAAATGGTCTCCTTTTGTGCCACAGTTCATAAGGAGTCTTATAATGTGTCTTAACTACTAAAACTCTGTTCTGCACATAGCAGGCTGTGTTGACAGCCTCTGTCCAGAAGGTGATGGGCAGCTTAGAGTCAGACAACATAGTTCTTAGCTTCAATAAGTGTCCTGTTTCTCCTCTCAGCAGCACCATTTTGCTGAGGAGTCCTGGGAGCACTATATTGTCTTGAAATACCCTTCTCATCACAAAATGTATCAAGGATTTGGTTTTTAAATTCGGTTCCCTGATCACATCTTATGATTTTGACCTTGTGATCAGATTGATTCTTAATTTTCAGAATGAAATTCTTTAAGATTTCAGAGGTTTCATCCTTAGTTCTAAGGAAAAACACCCAAGTGAATCTTGTGAAATCATCTATGATCACTAAACAATATGAGGTCCTTCCTAGACTTATTACACTGGTGGGGCCAAACAGATCCATATGTATTAAGTGTAGGGGAGTAGTGATAGAGTTCATTTCCTTTGGCTTGTGAGACACTTTGTGTTGCTTCCCTTTCAGGCATGCAACACAGTGGTCATCACTTATCAACTCTTTCTTTGGTATTCCAGTTACCAAATCATTCTTAATCAGTTTATTCATGTTTTTAAAGTTTACATGGCACATTCTCTTACGCCAAAGAAGAGACTCATCACTATTTGCTTTAGATAGAAAGCAAGAAACCTCTCCAGATGGAGATGCTTCCTTCAAGTCCATCTTGTACTTGTTTCCTCTCCTGGGGGCTCTAAGCAAAACATGCTCAGGAGGAATGTCAACCTCTGGCTTGAGAACAATGCACTCATGCTTAGTAAAGAGCATGTGATGTTTTTGGTCACAAAAATTAGGACACACTCAGAAGATTATACCCAAGCTCTTTGACAAAGTTTACATTCTCAATGCTGAGCTTACCATTTGTAACCTTGCCCCTGCCAGTAATGTATCCTCCTGCATCTCCCCAAAAGCAACTGGTCCTCCATCAATGCTTTTAAAGTTTTGAAGCAAGGACTCATTGCCAGTCATGTGCCTAGAGCAGTCACTATCAACAATCCAGATATTTTTGTTGGTCTTTAGTTGTCCCTACACAAAAGAGATGATTTAGTTACATTTGGAAACCCAAGCCTCATTGGTCTTAGGCTTATTAGAATGAGTTAAAGGCAATGAAACAATAATAGATCCTATGCTCAAGCTTTGGGGATCATTTTTGTTTCTGATGATGAACTTTTAGCCATATGGTCTTCCTTCATCTTCCACACCACCTTTGAAAGATTGGTCTTGACCTTCAATGCTTCGGAAGCTTTTGTGGCTTTGGAAGCTTTGGAGACTGAGATCTTGCTTTCACTGTAGCAGGCCTCAGTACTTTGGAAGCATTCCTTTCTTCCGAGACCAATTTTCCTTCCGAAGACAATGGTTCATTTGCCTTTTTCTTCATTTTGGAGCTTTCGAAGGAAACAGATTTTCCTTCCGAAGCTGTTTGTTTCTTCTTCGTCTCAGAAGTTTTTTTCTTGATCATGTGGATAGTACCCTTTGGATTGTGTTGACAATCCTTTGCCAGATCTGAGGTACTACCACACATAACACAATCTATATCTTTTTTTCTGAGAGCCTTCTTTTCCAAGGAAGACTGAGCTTGAACACTTTCCTTTTCCTCTTTCACCTTTTCAGATGATGCAGCAGGCTTCTTAGGGTGAAGCTTGCTTTTAGAAATGGATGGTTCAGGCTGTGTAGCAGTGACACACAGCTGATCAATCTTCTTGTTGTTGCTGGAGTGAGTCGAAGCTGAAGTAGAACTCTTGGTACTAGAATTCTTGGCAGGATCTTCAGCTTTTATCACCTTGAACCCTGTAGAGACAAATACTTGTTTTTGTTTAGGATCAAAGGTGGTCTTGACCTCTTGAGCTTTTCTTGATCTTCTCTTTTCTCTTCTGATCAAGTTCTTCCTTTTGGTTTTGCTCAAACCAGCTTCTTTTTCCTCCTTAGGAGCATGGTGACCTTTTTTGGATTTACTCTCTTCACTCATCTCAGAGTCATCCCTCACCTTCTCCTCTTCATCCTCTTCATCACTAGGGTTTATGGATGGAAGCTCATTTTGACCAGTTCCATACCTTGGAGATCTAACTGATAGTAGAGAGTGTGGAGGAGCTATCTCAATAGATCCCAGTCCGTGCTTGTTCGGAAGGTTTCCTCCTCAAGAACACATTTTTCTACTCTAGCTTTGCTGATCATAAGCTCAGCCTGGCATTCAGTCAACTTGGTAATGAGATCCTTAATTTGAGTCCTGTAATTTGTTTGCTTATGTTTAAGAGTTGAAACTGTTTTTTCTAGATCTTCTATCTTAAGTTTATAGTCATTTTCAGCACTTTTAAAATCAGCTTTTAAAATATTTAAGGACTCAATGTTAGATCTCATTTCCAAGTTGTAGGACCTGTATCCGTTTACTTTAGCAATGCAATCAGGAGAGCAAAGATGTTCAAGTACCTTGGCTTCATCATGGTCAGCCATGAGTGCTTGGTTTGGAGATGCATCTTCAGCTTGAAAGCTCCAGTCAAAGCCTCCTTCTTCAACAGCTACTACAGCTTGCTGTCTTGGCTTCTCATTCTGGTGCCCTCCTTCAGTGTAGTTTGGCCTGAATGAGGCTTGGCCACCATTTGATTTGGGTGCCTTGCATTCTCTAGCAAAAAGTCCCATCTAGTTACAGTTGTAACACTTGACTTTGCTCTTGTCCAGCCCAAACTTGCCACTGACCGCATTGCTAGGAAACCTTCTCCCAGTCCTCTTGTAGAATTTCTGGGCTCTGTGAGTGAGAAGAGCCATCTGCTAGACTATCTCCATATATTCCAGATCATCTGGATGGATACAGTCCAGGTCTTCAAGAGTAAAGAGAAAGTTTCCTGAACTTTCATCAGTGGAAACAAAGGCTTGAGATGAGTTTTTCTCTTGGATGGGACTTCCTTGGTGTAGCTCTCTCTTGATGTCTCCGGGGAAGGTGATGAAAGGACCCTTTTGTGAAGTCTCAGGGTAGCAGATAAGATGATGTTGTGGTTCTCTGCTATCCCTTTCAACCACATGAAGGGATGAACTCTGGTGAGTGTTGGAGTTACCAGATGAATTTTGCATGTTCATCTCCATCTGGCATCCATTGAGTATCCCATACAGCTCAGTGAGAGTGAGGGTCTTGAGGTCTTCAGTCCTCTTAAGTGGGGACTTTGTCATTATTCTAGTTTCCATATCAGCTTTGGAGATAGCTGCCATTTGAAGAGTTAAGTGATGTGTGTTACTAAAAGGTTTTGAAGATGGTGAGATCTTGCAAACAAGAGCTTGGAATGCTCTGATACCAAATGCAGGACCGTTAAAAAGGGACTTTGCACTTAGTTAACTCACTTAGGAGGATCTTTAGGATCACTTAACAATTCAAATAGGGAACTTAGAACTTTAAACAGATGATACAATGCACAACACAAGTAAAGTAAGAGCAAGACCACAAGAAATAATTTTCATGGAATTAGTATATTGCTTCTTAGGTTCTATTACAGGTGTTTGCACTGATATATGAAATACAAGAACCTTTGACTATTTATACTAAACCTACAACCGTCAATATGCAAAAGACAGTTGGATGTGACTAATCTAGACAACAAGATCAGCCTAAAGTCAAAAGACAGATTGCCTTTTGACTAGTGACTATGACAGGCCATAGCTCACTGACTTTCCTATTACAAAAAGCCAAAAAGAAACAAATACAGAAACTTGCAGACAAAGGCCTTATCTACTTTATCATAAAGCATGGAAGTTTTACCAACTTATGATAGTTGGTGAACCACTAGAGCACGCAGCGGACAGGAGGTTGCTTTATGATAAAGTTGATAGAAAAAGTGTCTTTTCTCTCTCTTCTAAAGTAATCAGTCCTATTTTTATTCATCTTCAGAAGACTTTGTCTTGAGAGCTTAGGAAGACTTTATTCTTTGGCTTCGGAAGACTTGACACTTAATGTAAAGCTTCCTTAGTAGTTTCTTCTGAACATTGGCTTCGGAAGAATTTACACTTAGCATTTTACTTGAGTGTGTAAAACTTCCGAAGCTAGTTCTTCTTTGTTCCTTAGTGCATGTTGGAAGACTTGGTTGTTTTGGTATCCTTTGGTTGCATCAGTTTCATAACCTTAGAGGTTTCTACAACTTGTTATCAAGAACAATGCAAGACTAGTTGTTCAAGGGTACACACAAGAAGAGGGTATTGACTACACAGATGTTTTTACTCCTGAAGCAAGACTTGAAGCTGTGAGGATATTCCTTGATTTTGTTGCATCCAAGGATTTCAAGGTCTACCAACATGATGTCAAGTGTGCCTTCTTATATGGGGTTATCGATGAGGAAGTGTATGTTAAACAACCACTTGGTTCCCTATTTCATCTACTAAGTGTTCTAAGTCTCTCCTAAAATTGTGAAACTATTGTATTGACCCCATTCACCGGTCCTACACACTTGTTAGGAATCAAGCGGCGCAATGGAACCAACACACGAACATGCACAAACGAATATCAGATAAAAAATAGAAAAATAAACGATAAAAGAATTTAACATGGTTCGGTCGGTGTGATCTACGTCCACGGGCTGCAACTAGGATTTTATTTATTTGCTCAGAACAAAGATTATAAATACATGACAGGTTATATATAGAGACAAATTAGAGTTAACAACTTAGTAAACATGGGCCCAAGCGCAAAGTCTTCACAAATCCAACATTGAATAATATCCATTTTTGTCACTTTATAAAAATGTTAGATTTATCGATGTACATATATATTTATGTATGTAAGTTATTCAAAACCTTAACATTTGTACAATTAGTAAAATTGACATTTAACAAATATAAGAATATTGAACAAAAATATGTATCTGTATTTCATATGCCTATAGTTAGGTTAAAAAAAACTACTAGTGATACAAAATAAATAAAAGTAATAACACTAATGGTTGCTATATTAGTAATACAAAGGGGTACTGTATTTATATTAATAATAAATATAATACATAAAATGATACGAACTACCTCTTATGAGTACCGATTTCTGTCTAGTTGAATCCATTATCTTACAAACATCATAACGCATCAATTATTTTTAGAAGTATAGGTTTTCAGTGATAATATTTGTAAAATTGTAGTTCTCACATTAGCTATAATATCAAAACTAATATAGTAATATTAGCATCTTTATCTCAATTACATACATATCTCTAAGTGTATGTGTATGTATATGTTGTACCAAAAATGTATATAGTATTCGTTTACTTAACGTGTCATGGACATATTTACAATTGGGTTTTTTTGGTAAGTTATAACACTTTTGTATGTCTTGAATATTCTTGCATCAAAACTAACTCCGTAAATATAAGGAATATGTAACGCAATATCTTTTTTTGTATTGATAAATAGTACATTGTGCATATAATATATCTAGGTTTATATATATGGCGGTATCATCATCTTTTTGCTCTAACTTTACTATTTTTAAGTGTTATCATTTTGTTAGGGAGCTCAACACACCCGATCCATTAATACAAAAACAATATGTATACATACACGTATTTATATGAATTTGTGACGTGCTATTATAAGTTATTACTAGGTTCATATTCTTGAACTCACTCGTAATCAACTCATACTCATCATGATCACATCATTGATGGCCAATCAACCAGGGTTGCCTGGATTTGACCGGTGTTTGACCTATGTTCAAAGAACCCAGTTATACATAATAATAAACCAAACACTACAATATCTAGAAAATTTGTTACCAAACACTACACCAAACTCATTCTACCATAACTACCATTTTTGCCACCCTGTACCACCACCAGCCACCATGTGCCACCGTTAGCCTCCCTTTCGGTTTAGCCTGAAAACTCACCAGAATCATCTCAAGTGTTAGTAAATTCACAAGGATAGACAAACCTACCATCAGTATATGTTGTTTCGTATGTGACCCAAGCAACTTGGAGGTTTTTACATTTGTTACTTGTAATCTAAAATGAACAACAAGAATCACTTCGTCTTTATGTGTGCCTATCGTGAATATGGAGCAACCACCACCATCATAGTTGTCATCACCAACACCACTCTTGTCACTAGCATCTATCCTGTCTTTGGCTTTTGTGACCATCGGAGCGTCTGCAAAGGCTACTACTACCCATACCGCCCTTGAAGGACCTTGACAACTGATCCATTACCAACAAATGGAGTCTTAAAAGCCACTAACCACCACTAGCAAGCTGGAAATACCACTAAACCCTGACTTTCTCTCTAGAACGAGTCTGCTTCGCTTGAGATTTCGATTGAAATAGGAGTGTGTGTTGAAGGATGTATATGTTAATAGCGCATGGAGAGGGTGATTTGTATCCCCAGGTGGTCGGATGATTCATCGGAGTTAGGTGGCTGCTATCTCTCTCTATTTTGAATTCCAGAGAAAATCCTAAATGAGGGTGGAGAGGGGAAAGATAATACATATAGTTAGGGTAAGTGTGGGTATTCCCTTAGCCTCTATCACATGCCAAGCTTGTACTGACATAGTAAAGTAAAGTCACCGAATAATTTTTCATGTGCATCTTAAAAAATAATAATTATAATGAATACTTTTATTAAATAATATTGAGCTAAACCCTGCTAGAACGTTTGACTTCAAAATAGGTTGGATTCTTGGGTTGTCATAAAAAATTTTAAAGAAAAAAGAGGTTCATGAGACTCACTTATGACTTGTTCTTGAGGTAAAACTTGGTGTAGTACACGGATAGACCCATGTCGAAACTATGATGGGGTGCCACGTTACGTCCCTAAGGCCCCGACCAGGTACAACAGGGTCGGCAGAGGTGGCGGTGGTAATGATGGTATAACCGGTTATGGCGATGTCCTAACCAGTCCTGTAACTAAGTTACCTCATTCCTATTGAAATGTGGGGACAGGTCTGATGGACATTCGTGCGGTTTGCCTTGCAGGTGGTGCCACATCCTCATTCCCATCAATTCATGGGGAACCGACCCGGACGGTCGCTGATGATCCGAACGAATCTTTAGCGGGCTCTGTCTCCTCCATTTCCTAATCCTAGCTAGGATTGGGTATCATATACCCATAGAAGGTCATTGTGTACCAACTAGGGTCCCCGTACTCTGGCCTGAGAGGAGCATACTCCCTAATCTCATGGGACTAGGGGCGTCTCGAAGGTCCCGCGCCTACATCTGGTACAAACATGGGTGGTGGGATGGTTGTCTAGTAGTAATGCGAAGATGGGACATCCGGCAAATCACTAAGGTAAAGGGTGTTTCCCCTATCCTGGTTTCCTACCATCTAATGAACAAACTAGGTAAAGTATGAATGTAATCAAATTATTAAAACTAGAATAAGTACAGAAAATAATACAAAATACCATAAGTACTAGCAAACAATAAACTCTCTTTGGCTCGTAACTTAAGGGTGGGGGTCTAGTCCGTTATTTCTCTTGGTCCTTAAGATGTGGTTAAAGCCTAGGTATCTTAAGGTAATAACATAATATGCTAAAACCACTGTCTCTGATACCAATCTATCACACCCCGTTGACCGCATCTGGCCATGACTGACTGATATCTACATAATGCTGTGGAAAATAATAATATTTAACTTAAAGCGGTCACATTCCCAAATTAGATGTCTTTGTGGCATTACATCATTTAAGTATATCCAAGGCAGTAATTGTTCACAAATTCAAATGATATATTTTATTTGTATTGTTTATAACATAATAACATGGATACGGAGGTGGCTAAATCTCCAAAGGTCTAACTAATGTTGCTCCTATCCATAAATCACCTACCAGTTATCTTCTCCTGAAATGCACACCCAAAATATGTCAACATAATGTTGGTAAGCTAATAAGATTATGGAACTAGACCTTTCATGATGAAAATATACCAATAAGAAAATGTTATAACATTGACTATAACACTGGTGCACTAGAGAATGTATCACATTCAAGCATGAACCCGACTTTCCCGCCTGAGTGCTAAAATATCCCTAACCCTTTACCACTAGAGTATTGGTTTTAATTATGCTCTACTAGGCATGGTTAATTTGCACTAGTTTATGACAAAATGATCATTGAATCTCAATGGGAGGGGGGTTTCGTTGTCAAAAAGGCCCATTATGCACGGAGGATTCCCCAAATACTACTATCCATAAATCAAATGGCTCCTAAGGGAGTTAATGATTGTGATCCATTCATTGACAAAAGTAGGTAATATCACACCACAAAATAATAATTAACAGTATGTTGATAGGATCAAAATGGATCAATCTGTGATGATATTATGATACAATTCAATCAAAACAAACACAAGTAATCAATTCAATGCAAACAAATCAAAAAATTCATAGTTTTTCATTGATAGTAAGCATAGAAAGTACAAGTATAAGAAAACAGTTACAAGTTTTTCAAACTGATTCTCCGAGTCATCTAAGGTCTACCTACTTTAAACAAACTATGCTATTTATACTATTAAAGAAAACAAAATAAGAACATATATTTACAAATAAGTCCCTAAACTATGAAAAATGTATACAAAGACTAATAAAGACTAAATGTTAATCTTCAAGAGGCTTCTACAATACTCCCCCTAAGATTGACATTGTCTTTAGTCTTCAAAATATCAATCTTCAGTCTTCAGATCTTTGTCTTCAATCTTCTTTAATATTCTATCTTCAATCTTCTGTCTTCCATCTTTTATCTTCAATCCTGAATCTTTTCTCTTTGTCTTCATACTTCAAAGTATCTTCTGGTTCCTCCTTGTTCTTGAACATCGGTTTTTCCTTGTATAGCTTTAACTCAGACAAAGCTTTGGAAATTGTTGATTTGAATTTGCTTGCAAGAAATCAAACAAAGCTTTATCTCCATTTGATTCATTATCTCCAATGTTTCTTTCGACAACCTGCAATATCAATATTAGCATAAAGTTCAATTGGCTTTGAATGGTCTTTTGCATGAATCTCCAATAGTCCTTTACTAGAAATTCTCATAAATTCAATCTCCTTAATGTCTTTCTTTATAATGTTTGCATATGCAAGAGATTTTCTCAAAGAAATTCTTTCCATGGCAGCATTCATCCCTTTGATTATTAACATGAAATACTTTTGATCATTTTCTGCAACTTCAGAAGATACTTTATCAAATTCTTGAACAGCCAAAAATGAAATATAGCTCGGATGCAGCAGTTTAAGCTCAAATACACCAAACAATGAGATCATATCTTTATACCAGTCATCAAGGTTTCGAACTAATTTCAACTCAAAAGTATCTGAATTATAAAACCATCTCAAAATTGGTTTTGTCTTTTATGAACCATCAATCACCTTCAATCCAGGTGTAGTGACTTTTTCAAAAAATTAATCACTATAAGCATCCAAAAACCTTTCTTCTTCTTCCAGATTCTCAGCAATCTTTCTTTTACTTTTGAAAGACTTAAAGTATTGTTTATCCTCTTGATCACATCTTGTTTTAGATAAGACTCCATTCTTGTCATACCTACATTCAAGAGTTTAACAAAATTTTCTCCTCGATTTGATTTTGATGGATTTATCAAAGGCAACTTATTCAGTCCCTTCAAATCTTGCACTAGTAAGGCTATGATTCTCATGTAAAAATGATAAACATCATAAATAGTGTTTACACGTTTGATCAAACATGCATCAAACACCTCATCATACTTCCATGCTACTATTTTCACATTCTTTGTAGTATCTGGCACAATCATTGCATTGAGCAATTCAGAAATTGATTGGCCTTTTTGCAAAATGTTTCTAACTAGATCACCAGCAGTTCGAGCTTTGTTCCACAATTGCTTTTGCTCTACTTACACTTCATAAGCTTGTTTTTCATTCTCAGGGAATAACTTTATTAACTCTTTCCTTCTCTCATGTCCACTTCTGATTAGCTCCATATTCTTTATTTCTTGAGGCTTCAAGATTCTTGTTCGTTTTGTGATCTCAAGATATTGAGGATTATCTGTATCAAGCACAATCATTCTATTGCTTTGTTCTCAGTCTCTTGGAAACTCCTCACCAAATTTATCAATGACTCTGCTTGTAATCTATTGAGCTTCTTCCTTGGATAGTTAAGTGATTGTAACCATGTCTTTAAAGCAGTAACATTCATATCATTTGGATCTGGATGGTGCAATTTAGAAGTTGAAGGTTGATCAACATTAATACTTTCACTAATAGGATTCCATTCACCATGTTCAACAATAATCTCGTTTGGATCTACAGGAGCACTTGATTCAGCAGTTACGCACTTCTCGTATTCTTCGTTAATTTGAGATACTGTCAATCCATCAACAAATACTCTATTATACTTCATCCTGATTAAGTAATTATACTTATCTTCAATATCCACAGGAATGACTTCAGTAGATTCTTCAATAGGTGAATAATTTGCTTCAACCAAATATTTATATTCAAGCACTTCATCGTACCATGCATCATCGAATTCTGATTCTATGTCATCAAGATCTTCTATCTTCTTTTGAGGTTCAGACTCTCTTTCTTCTTCAAGTATAGGTTCTTCAACAATCTTTTCCACTTTTGATGATGATTTAGGTAAAACTGATACATCAATGTCATCATATTTCCTTTTACCTTTATCTACTTCTGATATCTTCTCAACATTTGTTGGAGTTACTTCAGATATAATCATCACTTCACGAGATGGAGATTTTGCACTTTCTTTCAATTTCTAAAATTCTTCTTTCAATAAATCATGGCTTTCTTACAACTTCTTAAATTTTTCTTCCATAATATCATAATCTCTAAGCATCACTTCAAAATTTTGAATATTTGCTTCTTTATCCTTTTCAAGTTTAGTAATCACTTGATTTTTCTTTAGTAAACTTCTTTCAGCTTATCATTTTCTTCTTTCAATTCCTCAATAAGCTTTAATTGCTTAGAGTTTTCTTCTTTCAAATCATCAATGATCTGTTTAACATTTGTTTCTTCAGCCATATAAGCATCTTGTTGAAAATCATTTTGAATCTCAGCTTCAAAAACTTCAAAATCTTGAACATTTTCAGTGTCCTATTGAATATTAGCTTCAACATTTCCTTCAATCATCTCAACGATCTCTTCAACAGTTAATTTATTTTCATTTTCACCTTCAACCTATTTAGCTTCATGTATATCATCATCAACATGTTCAGATTCATAAACAACATCTTCATGAACTTCTTCCATTTCATCATCATCATTACCACCATTATTATTATCATCATCATCAGAAGAACTTGAACTTTCATCATCATCATCATTCTCATCATCATTTCCTTCATCTTCATCATCATCAGAAGGTTCTTAAGGTAATTCTTCAATAAGTTCATTTTGATCAATTGGTTCTTCCTCAGTCAAATGAAAGTGATCTATAGTAATATCCACCTCATCATTAGCAACATTTCTCATGTATTCAAACATGGGTACATTTTGTGCACCTGTGATCATAGCAAGTCTTTTATAAGAAATTTCTGACATATGCTCCAGAATCATTGTCTCTCCACTAAACTCATGAACATGAATGTCTGGATACTCTTCATTAATTATCATTTGTAAGAATCTAGGATACATCAAGTACTTATTCCTGATTCCTTTCTACAGATTGAAAATAAAACCATTTAGAATCCATTTTGACATGTTAAACCTTCTGTTTATTGCAAGAGCTACAATCGGAGATGCTATGTCAACCGGAAAAGAATTCCATCCTGCACTTCTCTTTGACATGCAGTGCTGAAAGATATAACACAGTAGCTTCCAATGATTATACACTCGTGCTCTAAAGAGTTATTTCTTGGGGAAATGGTGTGGGTGACCCATAGCCATAAATGTTTCTCTACATTCATTGAAAGATAATTCAGCTAAATCATCAGGGTCATTATGTCCCAACTTTAATGCTTCTCTAATTGAGTCTTCAGACACTTCAATCCTTCTCACATTAGTAATAAATCCCCTTACAACCTTTCTACCATCATCATTGAGTTCAACTGTAGCTGTGTTCCAAAACTTCTTTATCAATCTTGCATATATGACTGGTTGATAGCACATAGGATATACATATTTAGTTCTCAACAGGAACCTAATCATTTCTTCATAGCTAACAGCATCTTGTAGTTCTTCACTTAGTAAAGCTGCCATATTATGCTTTGGCTCAAATTTTAACTCAGCCATCTGCAAAAATTTGAAACAAGAGATTTAGATACTTTGACATTTAACACTTACATTCAATGAAATTTATTGAAATTTTAAAGAATTATCATGTTTTATCAATTTTTAATCTAACTTGCACTTTAAAATTTATTTTCTAAGTGTTTACATGGTCTGTTGAAGAAAAAAATGCATTCAAGTTAGTATGAAAGTGGTATAAAACACATTAATTCAATAAATTCTTATCAAAAACAAATTTTAACATGATTTTATGATTAATTTTTCATTTTATTAAAAAAAAATCAAATTTGACTGCTCATCTTCAACATTCAACTGATGAACATTCATCATCAGGAACAATTTCGATTAACAACTAATTTGAATGTATCAACATGCTCGAAATCAAGTTTATATTAACAATCAATCATTAATTTCAGTTCTTATAACCATTTTATTCAACTATTTCACATATTTCAGATGACTAGGGTTCATACCCCCGTATATCATAGAAACGCCAAATCAGATTCAACCATTAAACATGAAATTTGTGTGAATTTGTTCAAGAACTTACGTTTATAATCAGTAATACTCACTATTGAATGCAGTTTTAGAACTTCAATCAATCAGAATCTGAAAATCAAAGATAATCGAGAGTGGGGTGTGAGAGAACAGGGTATCTTTAGAGAATGAATCGACTGACATCACAAAGTGATGTATTTATACTAAGTGAAATTTTTAGGTGCATGAGCACTGTTTATGCGCATGAGGATGAATTTTTCACTAATTACTTATGCGCATGAGCACTGTTTGTGCGCATGAGGGCAGACGCATGAGCACTGTTCAGATGCATAAGCATTGTTTAGGAGCTTTTGCACTATTCAGGAACATGAGAATATCTGAAATGCCCAATACTTGAAAATTTTTACTTGAAACGCCCACTTGAAAGCTTGGTACTATATAGGCACATGAGGATTTGTGAAACGGCCAACACATAACCAAAATTTTCAGACCTATGACAACTGTTTAGATGCATGACAACTGTTTAGCCGCATGAGGTTGTTTGAAACGCCTAACACTTGTGCAAATTCTGAAGTATCATCATGCTTCTAATTTTGGATGTTTGAACACTGTTTAGGCGCATGAGATTGCTTTCATAAGTCTAACACTTGTAATATTCAATCTTCCACCTGAACACTGTTTAAACACATTAGTACTATTCATATACTAATTTTTTAAACAATTTGTCAAATTTTGACTTTCACCCAGAATTTTCATAATTGACCCTCAATTTTGAACTTTTGACACTTTAAACTTTTATTTTTTTTATTTCAAAATTTTATTTTTATGTTTTAACCTTTTTATTTTGTTTTAAATTTTTGAAAAACAATTTCCCATCCTTTTAGTCTCTAATTTTAAAAAATAATCTCATATTACAATGTTGCAAGAAGCTTTTCCACTTTAAAATGTTTTTCAGGTTCATTTTTACATTATATCAAACACACACATGCTTGAACTTTTTAGCTTCATCCTTTCCATTCAAAACACTAAATTTTGATTTTTTATATCTTGAAATTAATAATTTTCTCTTTGACACTTTACTTTTTACTCCCTCTAAACTTTTAAGTTTAACAAAACTTAGAAGTTTCTTGAATTTGTCACAGGACGATCACACTAATCATTATTAATATGCCTGCACACAGAAAACATGCAAAAATCAAAATTAAAGCAGAATGAAAATCTAATATTTACAATTGAATCAATGTTTTCAGTGAGATCATATTAGTTAAGATCAGCATATTAAACTAAAAAAATTGATAGATAGTGAATAAATCCTGATCAAGTGTGTTCTAGGTCAGTATTTCTGCAGTAAAGGAGACACAAGATCTAAGTACAGAAAATGAGAATATCTAGGTTTGGTGAATAATCATGATCACTGTTCTCAACTTGTTAACCTGACATATACTATAACCAGATCTCATTTGGTGTTTGTGAACATTGGAATCTTGTTACATCAGTGAGAATATCTAGGTTTGTAATCACTTACAACAAAGGATATCTCATCACTTCAGGTCTATGATGACTCATAACAAAGAATTGTTAGATACTTTAAATAATTAGAGCTCAATGGTTATTCATATCACCGCCAGGTGTTAGATTATGTCTTAACAAACAATCAATTTGAGAAATCAACACTACTTATTAGTGCTAAGATAGACAGACATGAATGCATGAGTGATTTAGTTTAATCACAAGAATTTACTTTTTCAGTCTAATTGCATGAACTTACTTGCACATCATATCGATCACTTCATACTTTATTATTGAGTGAAGTATGCAACTGATCATACTAATGTATCTATCATTTCTCATATATTGCAAAGACAGATTCATCCTAAATAATGAATTAACAAAGAAAAACTCTATTTTTGTAGTTTTTGTTTTATATTTTTATCTTTTGATTTTTCAATTTTCAATTTTTGTATTTGGTTTTGCTTTTTCTAAGAAACATGCACACACAAAATACAACCAGGCAATTAACTTTGACAGTTTCTCTTGCTATGTCCTATTCATGTAAGGGAGGGTTCTGATCATATTTAAACTTAATTAACTGAAATGCTCAAAAACCAGTTTTTAAATGTGCTTAATAAGACCAATTGACTCTACTAAATACTCAAACCGTCCTGGTAAGAAGGCTTTAATAAAAAGGTTAGCCAACTATTTTTTAGTGGAAATTTGAATCAGAATGATTAAACCTTTTTCAGAGTTATCTCTGAGAAAATGATATCGAATCTTGATATGTTTTGTTTTTGAATGTTGGACAGGATTAGCTGTAATGAATATAGCAGCAGTGTTATCAATGTAAATTGGAGTTTTAAGAAAGTTGAACCCGTAATCTAGTAGTTGGTTTTATAACCAAAGGATTTGAGAACATCCTACTGAAGCAGCTATGTACTGATGCAGCTATGTACTCAGCTTCTGCGGTTGAAACGGAGACATTTGTTTGTTTCTTACATTGCCATGAGACTAATCTGGGTCCTAAAAACTGACAACCACCTGTAGTTGATTTTCTATATTGACAACATACTCCATAATCACCATCAGTATACCCATATTACTCGAAGTTTCCTTCATAAGAATACCATAACCCTAAAGCCAGTTTTCCTTTGAGATATCTGAAAACGCGTTTGACAGCAATTAAGTGAGATTCGTTTGGGTCTGACTAATACTTGACACAGACACAAATAGCATACATTATGTTAGGTCTAGATGTAGTAAGATACATCAATGAACCAATCATAGATCTGTATAAAGTTTGGTCTACAGATTTTCCTTTTGGATCAGGCTCAATCTTGGTGTTTACGTCAGCTGGAGTTCTTATGGACTGACAATCTTGCAGTTTAAATTTCTTCAAGAGTTTGTCAACGAACTTCTCTTGATTTATGAATATTCCATCTATAGATTGCATGACTTGATGTCCATGAAATAAATTTATTTCTCCTATAGAACTCATTTGAAATCAAGACTTCATGATTTCTTCTAATTCATTGCATAATTTTGGACTTGTAGAACCAAATATGATATCATCAACATACACTTGTACACATAAAATATCATCAGCATCCTTCTTGATAAACAAAGTCGGATCGGTTTTCCCTCACGTGTATCCATGTTGGATTAAGTGTTGTGATAATGTTTCATACCAGATTTTGGGGGCTATATGTAAACCATACAAAGCTTTGCTAAGCTTGTACACACGATGTGGAAATTCTGAATCTTCAAAACCCGAAGGTTGCTTTACAAACACATCATCGGTGATTGGTCCATACAAGAAAGCACCTTTCACGTCCATTTGATACACCTTGAATTTCATGAATGATGCATAAGCCAGGAGACACGAATTGATTCAAGTCTTACAACTGGAGCAAATACTTCATCATATTCTATTCCTTCTTCTTGGGTGTATCCTTGTATAACGAGTCTCGCTTTATTTCGAATAATAATTCCTCGATCATCTGTTTTGTTTCTGAACAACCATCTTGCACCTATGGCATTTTCTCCTTCAGGTAAATCCACAAGATTCCACACTTCTTGTTTGCGGAATTGCAATAATTCTTCTTGCATAGCCTCAATCCAACTATTGTCCTTTAATGCTTCGGTAACGTTTTTAGGAACAATTTGAGAAAGAAAACACGAGTATAAGCAAAGTTTTGCTTGTTTTGATTTACTTCTTGTTGTTCTCTCATTCAATGGACCAATAATCTGAGACGTTGGATGGTTCTTGTGAATACGAGATGTTGAAATCTCATTTCCTTGAACATGAACATCCAAATTGGTTTGGTTCAAGTTAGAAAGCTGATGCAATAGGTTCGAAGAATGTGGATTGAAATTAGGAACTTGAGTCGGTGAGTTGATGATGTAATCAAGATTACTGGTACCAACTACATCACCAAAAATAGATGATGTTCCAGACTCAGGTTGTATAATTTCTATACCATCATTAGGAATAGGTTGCGAAACTTCTTGATTTTCTGAAACAGAATGATCTTTATCTTGTTGAGAGAGATCATCATTATTATCAAATCAATTTATTGAATCTTTGACAAAAGAGAAAAATGGATAATCTGGGCTTGAGTCATCCATATCATCAGAATATGAATCATCACTGAAAGAACCGAGATCTCTTTGAGGTTTCTTCTCACCTGTAGAATCAAACAAGTTAGATTGATTAAACAAGTTAAATTGAAAAGAGTTTGACAATGAATCTAAATCAAATAATCAGGCTGGACCATTAGAAACTGATAGAAAAGAATTTTTAAGGAATTTAATGTTGAATGTTTCAAGTATAACATTTGTCCTAGAGTTATAAACTTGATAGGCATTTGAAACAGATGAATATCCAACTAAAAATCCATCATCAGATTTTACATCAAATTTTCCTAGATGATCACTAGAATTTAAAATCATAACTGGACAACCAAAAGATTTAAGAAAATCTGTGTTTAGTATCCTGCCAAACATTAACTCATAAGGAGTTTTCAGTTTATCTTTCACAATTAAAGTATGATTTTGTATGAAACACGCAGTAGATATGGCCTCATCCCAGAAAGTGATAGGAATTTTCGCATCTGCTAACATGGATCTTTGTGACATCCGGTAATTTTCCATTACCAAACTCCGTTAGTTCCGTTAAGTCTTGCATACACGTGTCGGGAGCACACACTAGTTGTCGTTGAACGTTGGTGACTTAATAATAATTAATAATGATAAAAAAATAATTATTCAACTAATAATGTTGGTTATTGGTAGTGATTATGCGATTTAAATATTAATTGTGAATTTTATCGCGTAACGTGGAAACGTGTGTGTTTAATCCGTATGTTTTGTATCTAGTGAAGATAATGCATATGATTATTATTGTTAGTTTATATGCTTATTATTTTAAGTTTAAACCTTTTAAAAAGTAATTAAAAGCTTAGTTTTAATAAAATACAAATTATAAGGGTTAAAAGGGTAATTATGGATTATTAAATAAAACAAAAATCCCAACCCTAGCCCCCACACCATTCTTGGCCGCGATCATCATCTCCACACACACACACCTGCAAATTCAGCCTAGAACAAGCAATTGTGCTTCGGTTTTGGTCGATTCCAAGAACTACAACACGTTAGAGGCTTCAATTCTCACCCATTACCTGATTAAAGGTTAGTTTCTTTGTGGTTTCCATGGATTTTTAGTCTTGGCCAAACCCTAGTTCAAAACCTGCAATTGAAGGTTGATTCTTGGTTGTTTGTTGATGTTAATATATTAGTTGGATTGTATATATGTTACTTAACGTTGATTATGCAAGAAAGCTTCGATTTTGATTCATTGTTCATAGGTTACTAAGAATAGTAACTTTATTTTGCATGAATTGATGATTTGATGATGTATGAATGTTATGGATGTGTTTATAATGATAATTAGATGCTAGATTGTTGATATGAACATTGTGAAATCGAGAATGCACATTGTAGTTCTTACCTTGCTAAAAATAGTAACTTTTGATGTTGAATGTTATGAAACATGCCAATTAGATGTTGTTGATCATGTCTAGATATTGTTATGGACTTAATTTGGTATGCAAATGGTAAATTCATGAATGTAGTGTGAGTTTGATGAATTTGGGATGTACTTTCCCGAAAGGGAAACTTTAATTGTGCAAATCCTTGAATTGGATGATTTGAGCATGTTTGAGACATTAGGACCATGCTAGTGTGTTCATGGATGGTTTCTAAGGTGATTAAATGTGTTGTTTAGGTTATATGAATGTTGATTTGGTTTGTTACCTGTTTGTGGAAAAATCATGGCATGAGTCATATAGGTAAGCTAGGACTTTTGTTGATTGATGGTTGATTAAGAATGAACATTTTGGATGATATGAGCTATGGAAAATTGGTATGTTAATGATCATCATATACACATGCGTATCTGAGGCCCCTACTTAGTAGGATTTGCAGGGTTTAGGGTGTGAAGTCGTGAGTGGCTTCACATGGCATGTGATGCATGATTTGATCCTTGTATGGTGTATTATTTGTGTTATAGATGTTATGAGCATGATAATAGTTTGAGATTCGCATGACTTGTATGATATCTGGCTGTATGATGATCTAATTAGTACATGTGGTTAATGAAGTGCTATATGTAATCAATTTGTATGTTAATCATGTGTGATAGGCTGTTATGCTTGTTTGAATGGAAATTCACCTATAATGTCACCAACGGTCAAATGGGTCAACTGGGTCAAATGTGTCTTGTCTTCTAAAACTTTGAGTTCTTTGGTTTGTAAAGCACTTAGGGTTTCATTATGATTTGTGAACACGTACTTATGTACTCTCGTGTTCTAGGTAACCTTGAAGGGTTGTCTTTGCACCTATCACCAGTTCTCTTTAGTCATTATCTTTACACACCAGGTGAGTTCATGCCCCTCTATTTTTATAAACCTTCTTCTTGGGGGAGGTAGCATACTTGTACTCAAACGCTATTTTATTATTATAAGTGTGTATGTTTTAACATAGTGCTTAATACCTTGAAAGTCCTCACACTTTCGGATCGTTAATAATGGTAACTAGCAGGAAATCTTGGGTAGTACTACTGGGTCTGACGAGCCCGACCTGTGCGACTCGAGGTCAAACGGTGCAATATTGTCCTAGACACAAATATCATCACGACCTGGTAAGTCGTGACGGGAGGCAACAAACGCAACACAGTCAGCTTCGATCACGAAATCACTATGGTTATTACTTGTGAATATAGACTAGCTATCTATTTCAATGCACTTCTTATGTTATGCAAATGTTATTGTTTATGATAAACGCAAACTCTTGAACTCACCAACCATTGTGTTGACATTTTAGTATGCTATTCTCAGGTTGTTAACTCTGCTTGCCATTAGGAGCACCACACGGTCCAGCATGCATTCTAAGACTCTATTTTAAAGACATGTTGTTGGTATCTATTTACGAGTGTTTAAATGTTTGGGTTGGCGCATGTTTTGCCAAATATGCATTTTTATATTTTGGGTTTGTCTTATTTACAAAACGCTTCCGCATGGTTTTAAAGTTTGAACTTTGGTTGGTTTTATTTTAAATGTGGCATATAGTGTCGTTCTGAGTAACTATTGACTGTGATCCTGGTTTGTTCACACGCCTCGCGGTAAAACTCCGCACGTGGATTTTGAGGGTGTGACAGATTGGTATCAGAGCCATTGGTTATAGGAACTAGGTTGCATACACACACTAGACTATAACCGCACAGTTGTTAGTTACTTATCGCTTACTCTCCTTACTGTATACTCATTGGCATACGCAACACGTACTTCGCAGCATGGCATCATCGTCCAGAAATTTAGGCAAGAGACCTGCACGATCTGAGTCACCTCCTACGTCTCCCGTACCTGATAGGGGATTTACCTGGCGAGATAGACTGGGATCAGCCTTTCATACCTCCTGAGCTCGATCCTCCGTGGAACTGGGATTTCTACCCCACCTACATAAACCGTATGGCTTATAGAGAGCGTGTACCACCAGTAGCTCCGACACGACCTAGGACTAGGTCATCGACCGCCTCTGCATTGCCTACTCTTCCTACCTTGAGCATCCCTCTCGAGCAGGCGTTTGCAGCTTTGGTAGCCACTCTAGACACGAAGCGACAGCAGATTAGAGGACTCACTGATGAGAACTCTGCATTACGATCTGAGATGCGTCAGTTGCGTTTCCAGGTAGAGACGCTTCAGGAGCGACTCTCGATGGCCATTGGTGGACATCATACTCTGGCAGGCAACGTTGTAGCACTTAGTGGGCGCATGGACGTGCAGGATCACCATAACATAGTGATCGATGATAGGTTTGCTGATTTAGAGGCACAGCTAGCAGCACTTCAGGTTGTTGAAGCCCCTGCACCTTTGGTGGACCCTGATGAGGAAGACCCAAAGAGGAACCCGAGGAAGCCCCCGAAGAAGAACCAGCAGAGATGGATGAGGACAGTGACGGATCTGACGTACTGGACTGATTCTACTTTTAAATGACTTAGACTATGTAGTGTTTCTTTTCTTTGAAACCTATGTGGGAAGGGTTGTTTCCCACCCAATTTACAAACTTAAATTTTGACATGGATGGAATATTTTGTGACTCAATTGTAATTTATTTATCTTTGGTTATTATTTCTGTTATAAATGTTGTGGTTGTGGTGAATGCATTATTTCTTATTGTTTACTGTACCTTGATGAGATTAATGTGTTGGATGTTACTCATTATTGTAATTGTGAATTGTAAAGTTAAATATGGACGCACGAGGAAGAGGACGTAGGCGTGGTCGTGGACGTGGCGCCGGAGGCCGTGGTGCCGGAGCCATAAACATGACGCCTGCGGAATTGGCGGCATTAATTAACGAACATGTTCAGGCGGCAGTGGCTGCTGCCCAACCGGGACAACCAGCAGGTAAATGATAACAAGAGGTTAAATTAATTATTCTAGTTAATTGTCTAGGATATCTGACTAATGTTTGGGTTGTCAAAACAGGACCACCACCATGTACCTACAAGTCCTTCATGGACTGTAAACCCCATACCTACAGCGGGACGGAAGGGGCTGTAGGGCTTGTAAGGTGGTTTGAGAAGACAGAGTCTGTCTTCGCAAAATGCAACTGCCCGCCTGCTGATCAGGTGAAGTATGCCACCGGGACATTGGAAGGCGCAACACTTTCTGGTGGAATGCCCAGGTGCAAATGCTGGGTCAAGCCATGGCTAATGAACTACCTTGGGATGAGTTTAAGGGGATTATGACCGAAGAATACTGCCCCCAAATGAAGTGCAGAAACTGGAGATTGAGTTCTGGCAACTCAAAATGCAAGGCTCAGAAATTGAAGCCTACACGACCCGTACTCATGAGTTAGCCACTTTATGCCCAGGGATGGTGAATGAAATGCACAAGAGGGTTGAGCATTATATACGGGGATTGGTGCCCGAAATTCAAAGTATGGTAACTGCCTCTAACCCCACTACCATACAACAAGCTATCCGAACAGCCCACAGGCTGACTGATCAAACAATAGAGCAAGGTCGATTACCTAAGCGGGGTGCGGTGGCAAGCGTGCCCGACCATAAACGCAAGTGGGATGGTTCAAGCAACAAGGGATCGTCATCCAGCAGCCAATCTCAACCTCAACAACAGCAGCAAAGTCAGCAGCAGCAACGGAAGTTCGATAACAATCGAAGCTTCAACCAGGCGACTCCTCAAATCAAGGACCCGGTGGGTATGGCGGAAGACAGCCGAAGTGCAACCGGTGTAACTACCACCATGTGGGTCGATGTGATAACTTCAAGTGCCAACGTTGTGGGAAGATTGGTCACGCGCCAAAGACTCCCGGGGTGAACTGATGAAAAAGCCACAACAATCACAAGAAACTCCGAAAGGTTGTCTTGAGTGCGGAAAAGAAGGCCATTACAAATGCAACTGTCCCCAACTTAAGAGGAATGGTAATGGCAACAACAACAATGGAAACAACAGCAACAATAACAATGGCAACAACAATAACAACAACAATGGTAATGGCAACAACAATGGTGGAAACAACAACGGAGCCAAAGGAAGAGCCTTCGTCATTGGCTCAGGTGAGGCTCTAAACGATCCTACAACAGTAACTGGTAAATTTTCGGTTAATGGTCGTTTTGCTACCGTATTATTCGATACCGGAGCTGATAGAAGTTTCGTGTCCACTAGGTTCTATAGTCTTTTAAGTGATATGCCCTCAGCCTTAGAATCTAAATACACCGTAGAGTTAGCTGACGGTACACAGATTCACTAGCGCATATTCTTAGAGACTGCAAGATAGAGCTTGCTGGTCATACATTCACCATAGATCTCATGCCTGTTACGTTAGGAAGCTTTGATGTGGTAGTAGGCATGGATTGGCTTTCCGATAAACAAGCGGAAGTCATATGCCACGAGAAGATCATACGGATTCCCCTTGGTGAAGAAGTCCTTACGGTCAGAGGTGATAGGAGTGGTGCGGTGATAGGCATCATTTCGTTCATGAAGGCACAGAAGTTGTTACGAAAGGGTCGACTGGCCATATTGGCACTCGTCACAGATAAACAGACTAAGGAAAAGAAGATAGAGGATATCCCCGTAGTTCGCGAGTTTCCCGAGGTGTTTCCGGAAGACCTGCCTGGATTACCGCCTCATCGAGTTGAATTCCAAATTGAGTTAACTCCAGGAGCCGCTCCAATTGCGAGAGCACCGTACCGGTTAGCTCCGAACGAACTGCAGGAATTATCCACCCAACTACAAGAGTTGTTGGATAAAGGGTTTATCCGACCGAGTTCGTCGCCCTGGGGAGCGCCAGTTCTATTTGTGAAGAAGAAGGATGGTACATTTCGAATGTGCATTGACTATAGGGAACTGAACAAGGTTACTATCAAGAATAGATATCCCTTACCTCGTATCGATGATTTGTTTGATCAACTGCAAGGATCAAGCTATTACTCTAAGATTGATCTGAGGTCTGGGTATCATCAGCTGAGAGTTCGAGAAGAGGACATCTCGAAGACTACTTTCCATACACGATATGGTCACTATGAATTTTTGGTCATGCCATTTGGGTTGACGAATGCACCAGCAGTATTCATGGACCTCATGAATCGCGTGTGCAAACCCTATCTTGATCAGTTTGTTATCGTCTTTATTGATGACATACTGATATACTCAAGGACCGAGGAAGAACATGAGAAGCACTTACGTTTAATCTTGGAATTACTTAGAAAGGAACAAATGTATGCAAAGTTTTCTAAGTGTGATTTCTGGATACGTGAGGTACAATTCTTGGGTCATATTGTCAACGAGAAGGGAATACATGTTGATCCTGCTAAGATTGAAGCGATAAAGAATTGGTCTGTTCCTAAGACACCAACTGAGATACGACAATTCCTTGGATTAGCGGGATATTATCGACGGTTCATCTAAGGATTCTCTAAGATTGCACAACCTCTCACAGCCTTGACTCATAAGGGAACAGCATACAAATGGGGTGAGAATCAGGAATCTGCTTTCCAGTTGCTGAAACAGAAACTGTGTAGCGCACCAATATTAGCGTTACCGGATGGTAGTGATGACTTCGTAGTCTACTGCGATGCGTCTATTCAAGGACTTGGATGCGTCTTGATGCAGCGGGATAAGGTGATAGCTTATGCCTCTAGACAGTTGAAGATTCATGAGAAGAACTATACCACCCATGACTTGGAACTGGGTGCAGTAGTTTTTGCCTTGAAGATCTGGAGACATTACTTGTACGGTACCAAATGCACCATCTACACCGATCACAAGAGTCTTCAGCATATATTTGAGCAAAAGGAGTTGAATATGAGGCAAAGGCGCTGGGTAGAGTTATTGAATGACTATGACTGTGCTATCAAG
Source organism: Flaveria sonorensis (assembly GCA_025506505.1). NCBI lineage: Eukaryota > Viridiplantae > Streptophyta > Magnoliopsida > Asterales > Asteraceae > Flaveria > Flaveria sonorensis. Next base: position 43,777,735 of record CM046440.1, on the reverse strand, counting down.
TATCATCCGGGAAAAGCAAATGTAGTTGCTGACGCGCTGAGTAGAAAAGAGACTGCTAAGCCTCGACGAGTGCGAGCTCTGCAACTGACGATTAGTACGCAATTACCTGAACAAATCCGTGATGCTCAAACTGAAGCTCTGAAGGTAGAAAATATGAGTTTAGAAGGGTTACGGGGAATGGAAAAGCAACTAGAAGTAAAAGCGGATGGAATTCGTTATTTCATAGATAGACTTTGGGTTCCTCTACACGGAAATCTGAGAGACTTGGTCATGAGTGAGGCACACAAGTCTAAGTACTTATACATCCTGGATCTGACAAGATGTACCATGATTTGAAGGCGCACTATTGGTGGCCTAACATGAAAGCAGATGTAGCTACTTATGTGAGCAAGTGTCTGACCTGCTCAAAGGTGAAAGTGGAGTATCAGAAACCATCTGGTCTACTACAACAACCCGAGATCCCTATATGGAAGTGGGATCAGATATCAATGGATTTTATTACTAAGTTACCTCGCACTTCTATGGGATGTGACACAATATGGGTTATCGTGGATCGATTGACAAAATCTGCTCATTTCCTAGCAATAAAGGAAACGGATAAGATGGAGAAGTTAACCCGACTTTATCTGAAGGAGATCGTTTCAGGCATGGAGTACCAATCTCAATCATTTCTGATCGTGATTCTCGTTTCACATCACACTTCTGGCAGTCGTTGCAGAAATCTTTGGGTACGCGATTGGATATGAGTACTGCTTATCATCCACAGACTAATGGTCAAAGCGAGTGTACTATACAGACTTTGGAGGACATGTTACGTGCTTATGTGATTGACTTCGGGAATAACTGGGAAGTTCACCTACCATTGGTGGGATTTTCTTACAACAACAACTATCACACTAGCATAAAGGTGGCACCTTTTGAAGCTTTGTATGGGAGAAAGTGTAGATCACCAGTTTGCTGGGCTAAAATTGGTGATAGTCAATTAACGGGTCCTGAGTTAGTACACGAGACAACTGAGAAGATTGTCCAGATAAGAAACCGCATGGCCGCAGCGCGAGACACACAGAAAAGCTATGCTGACAAGCGACAGAAACCTTTGGAATTTCAAGTTGGTGACAAAGTCTTATTGAAAGTCTCACCATGGAAAGGCGTAGTTCGGTTTGGTAAGTGAGGAAAGCTAAATTCGAGATACGTTAGACCATTTGAGATAGTGGAAAGAATTGGTCTCGACTAGCCTTACCTGATTCATTAAGTGGAATCCATGATGTATTCCATGTTTCAAATCTAAAGAAATGTTTAACGGATGAAACGATGATCGTACCGCTTGAGGAAGTTCAAGTAGATGAACAATTACGCTTCATTGAGGAACCGGTCGAAGTGATGGATCGTGAGGTGAAAACGCTTAAGCAAAGCAAGATACCCATCGTCAAAGTTCGTTGGAACTCGAGACGTGGACCAGAATTCACAAAAGACCAAATGAAGCTTAAGTATCCTCAGCTATTCGAAAAGACGATGCCAGCCGGCGAAGGTACTGATTAAATTTCGGGATGAAATTTCTTTCAATATGGGGATGATGTGACAACTCATCCAAAACTCACTCGATTTCGATTTTCTTGTGCCAATGCAGTAGACCAGTGATGGAACACTCACCATGTAACGCAATTTTCGGGACGAAAATTCTTTCAACATGGTTGAATGTTGGTGACTTAATAATAATTAATAATGATAAACAGATAATTATTCAACTAATAATTTTGGTTATTGGTGGCGATTATGCGATTTAAATATTAATTGTGAATTTTATCGCGTAACGTGGAAACGTGTGTGTTTAATCCGTATGTTTTGTATCTAGTGAAGATAATGCATATGATTATTATTGTTAGTTTATATTCTTATTATTTTAAGTTTAAACCTTTTAAAAAGTAATTAAAAGCTTAGTTTTAATAAAATACAAATTATAAGGGTTAAAAGGGTAATTATGGATTATTAAATAAACAAAAATCCCAACCCTAGCCCCCACACCATTCTCGGCCGCGATCATCATCTCCACACACACACACCTGTGAATTCAGCCTAGAACAAGCAATTGTGCTTCGTTTTGGTCGATTCCAAGAACTACAACACGTTAGAGGCTTCAATTCTCACCCATTACGTGATTAAAGGTTAGTTTCTTTGTGGTTTCCATGGATTTTTAGTCTTGGCCGAACCCTAGTTCGAAACCTGCAATTGAAGGTTGATTCTTGGTTGTTTGTTGATGTTAATATGTTAGTTGGATTGTATATATGTTAGTTAACGTCGATTATGCAAGAAAGCTTTGATTTTGATTCATTGTTCATAGGTTACTAAGAATAGTAACTTTATTTTGCATGAATTGATGATTTGATGATGTATGAATTTTATGGATGTGTTTATAATGATAATTAGATGCTAGATTGTTTATATGAACATTGGGAAATCGAGAATGCACATTGTAGTTCTTACCTTCCTAAAAGTAGTAACTTTTGATGTTGAATGTCGATGAAACATGCCAATTAGATGTTGTTGATCATGTCTAGATATTGTTATGGACTTAATTTGGTATGCAAATGGTAAATTCATGAATGTAGTGTGAGTTTGATGAATTTGGGATGTACTTTCCCAAAAGGGAAACTTTAATTGTGCAAATCCTTGAATTGGATGATTTGAACATGTTTGAGACATTAGGACCATGCTAGTGTGTTCATGGATGATTTCTAAGGTGATTAAATGTGTTGTTTAGGTTATATGAATGTTGATTTGGTTTGTTACCTGTTTTGGCCTATTTGTGGAAAAATCATGGCATGAGTCATATAGGTAAGCTAGGACTTTTGTTGATTGATGGTTGATTAAGAATGAACATTTTGGATGATATGAGCTATAGAAAATTGGTATGTTTACGATCATCATATACACATGTGAATCTGAGGCCCCTACTTAGTAGGATTGGCAGGGTTTAGGGTGTGAAGTCGTGAGTGGCTTCACATGGCATGTGATGCGTGATTTGATCCTTGTTTGGTGTATTATTTGTGTTATAGATGTTATGAGCATGATAATAGTTTGAGATTCGCATGACTTGTATGATATCTGGCTGTATGATGATCTAATTAGTACATGTGGTTAATGAAGTGCTATATGTAATCAATTTGTATGTTAATCATGTGTGATAGGCTGCTATGCTTGTTTGAATGGAAATTCACCTATAATGTCACCAACAGGTCAAACCGGTCAACTGGGTCAAATGTGTCTTGTCTTCTAAAACTTTGAGTTCTTTGGTTTGTAAAGCACTTAGGGTTTCATTATGATTCTGTGAACACGTACTTATGTACTCTCGTGTTCTAGGTAACCTTTGAAGGGTTGTCTTTGCACCTATCACCAGTTCTCTTTAGTCATTATCTTTACATACCAGGTGAGTTCATGCCCCTCTATTTTTATAAACCTTCTTCTTGGGGGAGGTAGCATACTTGTACTCAAATGCTATTTTATTATTATAAGTTGTGTATGTTTTAACATAGTGCTTAGTACCTTGAAAGTCCTCACACTTTCGGATCGTTAATAATGGTAACTAGCGGGAAATCTTGGGTAGTACTACTGGGTCTGACGAGCCCCACCTGTGTGACTCGAGGTCAAACGGGTGCAATATTGTCCTAGACACAAATATCGTCACGACTTGGTAAGTCGTGATGGGAGGCAACAAACGCAACACAGTCGGCTTCGATCGCGAAATCACTATGGTTATTACTTGTGAATATAGACTAGCTATCTATTTCAATGCACTTCTTATGTTATGCAAATGTTATTGTTTATGATAAATGCAAACTCTTGAACTCACCAACCATTGTGTTGACATTTTAGTATGCTATTCTCAGGTTGTTAACTCTGCTTGCCATTAGGAGCACTACACGGGTCCAGCATGCATTCTAAGACTCTATTTTAAAGACATGTTGTTGGTATCTATTTACAAGTGTTTAAATGTTTGGGTTGGCGCATGTTTTTCCAAATATGCATTTTTATATTTTGGGTTTGTCTTATTTACAAAACGCTTCCGCATGGTTTTAATGTTTGAACTTTGTTGGTTTTATTTTAAATATGGCATATAGTGTCGTTCTGAGTAACTATTGACTGTGATCTGGTTTGTTCACATGCCTCGCGGTAAAACTCCTTACGTGGATTTTGAGGTTGTGACAATCTTGCAGCCTCAATCAAAGTTCTATTCTTCCTTTCAGCAACTCCATTTTGTTGTGGAGTTCTGGGAGCACTGAACTGATGAGTAATTCCTTTTTCTACACAGAACATGTCAATATTAGCATTTTTAAATTCCATTCCATTATCACTTCTTATTATTTTTACTTTTTGTTCTAATTGATTTTCAACTTTAGTGATGAATTCTTTTAATAATTCAGCCATTTCAGATTTAGCATTCAAAAGAAAACCCATGAAAATCTTGTAAAGTCATCAATGATAACTAAACAATAAGATTTTCTTCCAGTACTCTTCACATTGGTTGGTCCAAAAAGGTCCATATGCAACATCTGAAGGGGTTTGGAATTTAAGTTTATCTGCTTGGGCTTATAAGACGCTCTGTGTTGCTTCCCCTTTAAACATGCTAAGCAGAGATCAGTAGTGGCAAACTTCTTTGATGGAAGGTCGATAATATTATTTCCCGCTACAAGCTTGTTCATATTCTTGAAGTTGGAATGTCCGAGACGTCTATGCCAAAGCTGAATTTCGTCATTTGATGCTTGAGCAATAAGGCAAGTTTTTTTTGTAGACGGATCAACTTGAGACATATCCAACTTACATACATCTTGATCCCTAACAGCTTTAACAACTACCCAGTCTTTGCTAATCTGAAAACCTGGCTTCAAAATGTAGCAAAAAAAAAATCATCAAAAAGTACAGAATATGATTTATCACAAATCTGGGAAACGCTTAACAAATTAAAGTTCAACTGTGAGCAGTAGTTGACTTTATCAAAGCTTATTATCCCATTGGATACTGCTCCTTCGCCTGTGATTTTCCCTCCTGCATCACCATCGAAGGCGACGTGAACCATCCTTTAACTTAAAATCTTGAAGTAAGGCATGATTGCCCGTCATGTGCCCGCTACACCCGCTATCCACATACCATGTGTTGATTGGTCTTCTCGGGCGTACCTGCAAGACAAAGAAATTAAGTTGAGTTATCTACCCAAGCTGAGATGGTCTTGGGCTTGCCAAACATGTCAACAATAGTAAATTGTTTAAAATGAAGTTTGTTCACATCCGGCTTGTTTTTAATGAAATTGCCAATTCTATGACTCACAAATTTTTGATCATTTTTAAGAAAATTCATACCATTGAATTGACCAAATTTGAAAATTTTATTTCCAAAATTTTAATTGTTCATTCTCACTGACCTTGGAATGAATTTATCGTGAATGAATTTATTGTGAATGAATTGTTTTGGTCTCACAGAGTCATTTTTTTTGAAAGATCTCAAGCCTAAGGAAGGTTGATTAGTTAATTTTTGAAAACTGACAGTTTGATTTCTTTTAAACTGAGGATTAACATAATCTTTGCTCAATTGTGTATTAGTAAATCCTTTCCTTGGCAAACTCTTTCTAAAGTAACAGTTTTCTGTATTGTGAGTCCTTTCATCACAGAAGGTATAGTACTTATTAAAATAACAATCTGCTGTTGAGTGATTTCTCATATCACATATATGACAGTACTTGTTGAAAAAAATTCAGCAGTCTTATGATTATACATGTCATAGATTTCACAGTACCTTTGTGGTGTGTTAAACAGATGTTTGTTAACTTTTGATGTTGACGCAACGTTTGATCCTTGTTTAGATTTAGGAGTCAAAAAGTTAATCTTTTGTTTTTTATTTGACAAATTTTGTTTTTGATTTGGCAATTTGTTCTTTTATATATTTGGTTTTGACTTTTGTACATTAACTGTATTCTTAGAATCCTTAGAAACAAATCGTTTAACGATAGCGGAAGTCTTTGAATCTGAACATGTTTTCAGATCAGAGTTTGATTGGTTCTTAGGAGTTTGTTTAACTTCTTGAATTAAGTTCATGTTTAAATTACCAGCAAACACAATTTTTTTGGTTTAAATTGACTTGCTTGATTTGTTGTTTTTGTCTGATTTTCTTGACTCTTATTTTGATTAGTTTTATCTTTAGTCAATTTTGATAGGATCAGTGATCTATGTTTGATCAATTAGAGTTGAATCGCAGCGGAATTAGAACAAGAATTAGACAATATAACAAGAACACAATAGATATTCAATGGAACAGTACACGGTTATAGAGAAAGAGGGTTTTCTGCAAAAGGGATAATATCATTTATGCACAAATGCTTCGGTGTGGCGGCCGCTAAGCTTCACTAAGCTGCGCTAAGCTACTCACTTACAATTAGGTCAACATTCCTTATATAAAGGAATGTGACGTCTGCTGATGTCACTTGATAGTGACATCTAACAGAATTATTACAAACAACTGAAAGTAAGCAAACTACTAAGAATGTTCACAACAACTGAGAACATCTCAGAGTATGCTAAGTACAAGATGAAACTAAAACTACTGAAACTACAAGTACTGATTACAAGAAACATAAAACTACTGAAAGGAAACCATCACAACTACTGAAGAGGTCTTCTTTAGCTGTTGTGACAACATCTGAAACTTGGTCTTCAGTCTTTGTCTTCAGCTCTTTCACTTCAGACTTTGTCTTCAGACCTTGTTATCAGTTGATGTCTTTAGCTGTTGCAGACTACTTCAGTTGTTGTAATGTCCATGGGACTTAAAGGTTTTTCTGATCAGGCTCATTGGTTCTTTTGGTCCAATAAACTCCCCCTGAACCAATGCAGCCAAAACCTTTAAGCTTATTGAGGTCCCATTTATTCTTGGCAGAATTACTCTCTTGATCAGCTTCAGAGATATCAGATAAGCACAGGCCAGGGAACAGGTTTTAGTAGATGTGAATGTCAAAGGATGGAAGGGAACTCTGTCTTGGGGAACTGGACACAGAGCTGTTATCCCAACCATGAAACCTACTTCCCATTGATGAGTCTATAAGACTCTCTGACGTAGGCCTCAAGGAGAACAACTTGTTCCTCCTTAGTCAGTTCTTCTGCTTCTCCTTCGAAGAAGAGCTCTGGGCCATAGTACTCTGATAGGTACTTTACCGTCTTTCCATTTTTCAACTCAACAGTTGTTATCTCTCTGTAAGCAAATTCATCTGGGTGAGTCCCTTCTAATAAGAACTGGAGTTCATTTTTCTTGATCTCTTCAAGCCTCTTGTATAACAACCCCTTCTTGACCATTTTGTTCTCCATTAGAGTTTGAGGGGTCATCTTTGACTTGTAGGCTCTCTTGAAGTCTTCAAGTATCTCCCAGGGTGAGACTACAATGGCCAACATAATAACAGCATCTATAGTCTTTCTCACTTGGCCATTGTATCTACTTGGTATGGATTTCTTATGAATTCTAGAACTAACCCTGGGGTCTTGCCAAATCCTTACTCTCTCCTTTTGATATTGAAAGGTATACCTGAGAGCATACAGCCTTTGAGCGTGTTTCTTCATGGCTTGTATAGATGATGACTGAGGAAACTCTTTGTCAACCATCTTCAAAAGTTGCTCATCGTGCTGTTTCTGCTGTTCTTCTTCTTCAATCTTAACTTTCACCATTTGCCTCTGAAAGTCTGGTGTGATCATTTGTTGACTTCTGGGCTCAGGTATTTTTGAACAGCAGAGATTGGCAGACTGTCTTCTTCATCATCTTTTCTTCTTCTTCTTCCATCCTCAACACCCTTCTTCTCCTTCTGGGTGCATCATTGGATGTGGTTTGAGGTGGTTTTTGGGGTAAGGGAGTTGGTTTTAGGGTTGAGTTGGTTTAAGTTTAGGTTTAGGGATTGGTTTGGAGAGTTGTGGGGTTGGTTGTTTTTGAGTGGGAGTTTGGGAAGGCTGATTAGCATTTTTGTGGTAAGTTTGGCTTTGGAAAGCTTGGCCATATCAGTTCTCTTCCCAGCACCTGCTTCATCTAAGGCTTCGATAATCAACCCCTTATTGAATGCTTCAGAAGCACAGATTCTGGTGGTTATTGCTAGAATACTGTCTCTGGTCCATGATTTAATCTCAATTAATGATCTTCCCAAGTATTTTGCAATAAACCTGATCATTATCTCCAACCTCTCCCTTTCCATCACACTGTAACTGGCCCATCTCTCTTGTATCTCTTTAATCTCCAGCCTTCTGATCTCAGTGTCTAATGTAGCTGTATCAAAGACTTGTCTGAAGAGTTGGTCTATTATTCTGTCCATTGATCTGCTGTGAGCTTCATCAGCTTCTTTAATCAGATCTTCCAATGATTTCTCTTCATCAGGCTTTTGAGTTTCAGCACTTTTCTTTCTCTTGTATGTGATCAGCTGTTTTTCCTTTTCTAACTCCTTTTCTTTCTCTTGTTGTTTCTCATCTTCCACTCTCTTTCTTTTTCTTTCTTTCACTGCCTTATGCACAATCTCATTGATGATGGGAGTGATGAGAGGTAAGGAATGTTGAAAGGTAGCAACCATCTGCTCAGAGGGGTTCTATCCCTGAGAGGTGGTGCCAAAAGCAGTGGCTGGTGGCTCAGTTGAGTGTAGTGGCTGAGTGTTTGGTGAACCTTCAGATGAAGGTGCCATCTGTGGGTTTATTGGGACAGATGGACTTTGATCCTGAGACATTTTGGCAAGCAGTTCTTTGAGTCTGCTCACCTCAGCCTCAAGGATTGTGTTATGGGCTAAGACATCGAAGAAAAAGCCCAGGTCATCATCAGTCTTTGCTGAATCACCTGACCTCCTGATTGAATCAGAATGTACATGCCCTGAGTGTAGATCAGTTGTAGCATGTGCCCCTTGTTCTTGGTTCTGGGGACTTCCTGCCTCAGGACTGAGTCCTTCATCGGCAGTTGCCTCTGGTGAGGTCTTAGAGATGTTACCAACTGCATCCTGTTCATTTGCTGAATCAGTAGAAGTGGCAGCCTCACCAGATGTTCTAACCTCCTCCTCTACACGGGGAGATTGAACATTATAACCCCTGTGCTGTGGGTTATCAGCAGCATTTTGGTCCTCTTCCTCAGCTGTTGAGGTTCTCCCCATTGTAATTGGTTTCTGGGGAGGAGGAGAGGAATGCAGCTGACTCAGCACTTGTGCAACTATAATGGTTGGGCTTTGAGGGGCGGTTGCATTTGGAGATAGGTTTGAAGCAAATTGCACCCGGGGTGACTGGTGCTCTTCAATGGTAACCTTCTCAATTGAGATAGGTTCCAGCATTGTGGTATCCCCAATTATGGTTGCATTAGGATCCTGTTGAGAGGATGCCTGAGCGGCTAGGGCTGGTGGAGTCTTTGACACTACTGGGGGTTAGAACCAGTAAGTGTTTCCTGTATTGGTGTTACAGGGGCATCCTCAGGGGACTCATCTCCCTGAGTAGCCTTTTTGGGCTTTTTGGTGTTGGGTTTGGTGGGGACTTTGGATCTGGAAGTGGAGACTGTGGGTTCCCGCTGCTTGGGTTTTAGCAGCCGGGCAGCCCCTTTCAGTGTAGGGTCAGAGTTGTGCCTGGAGTATACTTCAGGCAATACAGTCGGAGCAGGGACTCCAAGGCCAACAAGGCCGTCTGATTTTAGCTGATTTAAAATTATGGCCATGAGAAACCTGGGATATAATATCCATCTGTTTGCCACAGGTTTCAAAGCCAGATCCTTTAGTTCCATGAAAACTATCTCAGAAAAATTTAGATATTGTCGTTCAAAGATAGAGTATAATACCTGTTGCCATCGGGAGGACATCTGATCCCATGAGGAGGTTTTTGATGCAAGGCAGACATTCACCATGTGGAATATAAAACGTTCAGCATCATGGAAATGCTTCTTCAGAATGGTGGTAGCACTTAAGTCTCCTTCATACCCGTTATTGATGAAAGACATATCAGTTGTGCCTTTCGGGTATTCTGTGACACAGGTGGCATCATGTAGATTTAGGGTTTGTCGAATGATGTCTGGAGTGATGACTACCTGTTTCTGGTTAACCAACGACTGGAGAGTGATTTGGCGATCATTCTCACCAGTTTGCACAGAGACGTTGGTCCAGAATTGGCTTAGGGAATCGGGGTATATGGTAGGATTCAGAAGAAAAGCGGTTCGGTACTGGGAATCTACCATAAGATCGATGGCATTATCAAATTTGTTCCAAAAGGCCGATTTCGAGAGGTAGGCAACACAGTTGTGTCTGGATTTGAGTTTCATGGTCGCCATTGTTGAGAGAATGAAGGACATAAAACGGCTAATGAAACATTTGAAATTAGGTTTAGGTATTTATAGGGTAAGAAAAGGCTGATATAAAACGACTGAAAGTGTTGGTGCTATCATCAGTTGTTTGAAAACAACTGAAGACCTGGTTTTAACATTCAGAGGTTGTAACAACTGAAGACTTGGTATTAGTCATCAGTAGTTGTGAAACTACTGAAGACATGGTTTTGGCTTCAGGTGTTGTAAACAACTGAAGATTTGGTGTTAGTCATCAGTAGTTGTAAAACTACTGAAGACATGGTTTTGGCTTCAGTTGTATGAAGTGAAACAACAGTTGTAGAAACAACTGAAGAGAAAAGTTTCTCATCAGCTGTTGTCGTCAATTCTTAGCTCATCAGCTGTTTCATTCTGACCTCAACACTTATCAGACTTTTTGTCTGATTTTCAGACGTTTCATTAGTCATCAGTACTTATCTGTTATACTGACATCAGTAGTTGTAACTACATCAGTAGTTGTAACCGCATCAGTTCTTTTCAACAGATAGAGTACTTCAGTACTTTTAAGTAATTTAGTCTTCAGTAGTTATGAATACTACTGAGGATAAAAGAACTTATCAGTACTTATTTGTGACAATAGTATACGAATGCTCATCAGTACTTGTTGACTGAGATCATCAGTAGTGTCACTTATTGGTAGACCTCTCACTAAACTATTGTGGATCAGCTGATTCATGTTTTTTGAAATTAACATGACCCAGCCTTCTATGCCACAGTTTAGATTCCTGAGGAGTGGCCTTGGAGAACAGGCAAGGATGACCTTTTAAATCAATCTTCTTTGACAAATCCCAGGCATATACACTTCCTATCCTGTTGGCCTTCAGGAGAGTATGTTCATCCAATACCTTGTCAATCAGCCTTAGAACTTTGGAAGACAGAATCCGACAGTTCTGGCTTGTGAAAAGTGCAACATGTCCTTTATCACACATCTGACTGACACTCAGTAGATTATACTTGAGATTCTCCACATGGTTAACATCATCAAATCTGATTTCTCCATTTGACACAAATCCTTTCCCGATGATGTAACCCTTAGCATCATTTCCAAATGAGACAAATCCCTTCTTTCCTTGAGAGTAGTCATTAAGAAGAGAACTGCTCCCAGTCATATGCATAGATCCTCCACTGTCTACATACCAGATGCTACTTTGGCATGCTGAAGAACCCTGCATTTATCATAAGAAACTAGTTAGCTTTAGAGACCCAAACCTTTTTGGTTTGGGTCTGTTTTCATCAACAGATTTAACCATAACTTGTTTCTCATGATTAATAGCTGATGAAGGTGGAGATGGTGCTGAAATGGATTTCTTAGATTTGGGCTTGGATTTCCTTTTCAGTGGTTTGATCACAGGTGCATCTAGTTGGTTAACTCTCCCCAACAAATGCTGAACCATCATAACAAGTTGTGTCTGATTTGTTGCTAAAGCCTTCAGCTCATTTGACACATCAGTACTTGTTTTTGATGAGTTCCTGTGACCCACCATTTCCTCCTTCTTGAAATTCACAGACTTAGTCTGATGTTTATCATGAGGATCACTATCATGTTTTCTGATAACCCCATCCTTCTTTTGGATTTTGGCGAGGCCTTGGGTTTAAGTTTGAGCTTATCTCTGTTGAGTTTGGAACCCTTTTTGTACCAGCATTCATCAGATAGATGATTGAATTTACCACATATTTCACATGGCTTATTCTTCATCTTGGATTGATCAACTGCTGAAGTGGAAACTACTGAAGGTGTGATCTTCAGTACTTTCCTCCTTTCAGTACTTGTGTTAAGTACTGAAGGATCGGTAACAACTGAAGACTTGTTCTTCAGCTGTTCTCTATCCGTCCTGAAAGACCGTATGATAGATTCCTCAGCAGTTGTTAATCCTTTATTTCAGCAGATTTGAAATGCTTTTCAGATGTTGTGACTTGCCCTTCAGTACTTGGAGTACTTTGAGGGACAACATCTGAATTGCTCAGCTTCATGTGTTATCAGCATTTAAACCATCAGGCAATTGATTTGCTGAGATCTTAACACTGACTTCATCCTCTAATTTTGTATTATCATTTGAGGATGAATCACATGATGATGTGGTTTGGAAATTACTTTCACCTTCAGATTTTACTATTGATTTTGAAGTAAAATCAGTAGGTGGTGCAGTATGATTGTAACCTATTCCAAACTTCACATTTGAAGCTGTTTGCTTGCTGAGAAGCATTTCAAATCCCTTGCAGGATGTTACCCAGCGGTCACACTCAACTTGGGTAGCTGCAAGTGTCTCTTTGAGACTTCTGTGGTTCTCAAGTATGACCTCTACCTTAGCCTTTTCATCATTAAGTTGGCATTTAAGCTTGTAAATCTCATCATCTTTGTCATTAAGAGCAAACTCATACTCAGCTTTTCTTTTGGAAATAGTTTTCTCAAGCTCAAGATTTTGATTGATTAAAGCTACATTTGCCTCTCTAATAGAGACAAAGGCAGCTATGCATGATTCAGAACATAACTTGGCTTTAGCCTCAGAAGATACCTGGGTTACCTGTGAAGATGATGCATTGGAGCAGGAACCCTCAGTAGACTCCAGGGCCATGAGAGCAAGATTCCCAAAAGGATGTTCACCACCATGTTGACCAGCACCAGCAAATAATTGCTCATTGAAACCAGAAAGATCATCTGGTGAGCTGCTCCACTCAACAACTCCTGGTGTGAAGAAGCTGTGATGAGGTTGAGATTGTGATGGAGATGGTTGAGGCTCAGGTAGGGCTTGAGGTTGTTGTGCTATAGGAACTTGAACTGGATTTGGCTGTGGCATGTAATAGCAGGGATATGGATATGGATATGGCATTGGACCCTGAGGGACAAAGTATGCAGGAGATTGAGGTTGTGAGTGATGACCAGAACTAGCAGGATGTTGCCCTTTGTTTTGAAACTATTGCTTGGAAAGGTCACAAAGGGTGCAGAGGAGTTAGATCCAGTTGATCTACACTCTCTTGCAAAGTGCCCAAGCCTGTGGCATTTGTGACACCTCAACTTACTCTTGTCAAAACCAACTTTGGTTTTGCCAGAGAGTCCTGGAAATTTCCTACCAGTTCTCTTGTAGAACTTTTGAGATCTGATATTGATCAAGGCCATTTGGCTCAAAATATCCATCTCTTCTAAATCATCATCAGCAATACCCATCAAATCATCCATGATAAAGCATAAATTATCACTATTACACCCAGAATGACTGTCAACACCAACAAATGCATGATCAGAACTGTTTGAAGAGAAATCTATATGCTCATCATAATGGCTTTCTGATCCAGCATATCTGACTCATGACCGACCAAGGCAGTGTTTCCTGGTACAAAGTCATAAGTGAGCTTCCTGATGATGCCAGTTTCTTTCTGCTCTATCTCTCTTTCAAATGTAAGCAGTTGCTCATGGAGTTGGGTGAGAGATAGGCTATCCAGATTTGCACTGGAGCGTAGGACAATGGTGTATGTGTCCCATCTCTCAGGCAGTGATCTGAGGAATTGTTGTTCATCTGGCTGTTAGTATACTCATGCTTGACCATTTTCAGCTCAGAGATCAAGCAGGAGAGAAACGCTCAAACTGTTGAGTCAGTGTCTCACACATCCTATGAGAGAATGTCTCATATTGTTGGGCGAGGATTTCTCTGTTGTTTGCTAAGACTCATCAGTTCCTCCGAATTGTTCCTTCAAAGCATTCCAGAGGTCATGAGCAGTTTCATGATGCATAAGCCCATAATAGATTTCATTAGGCAGTGCCATGGCCAGAATTCCATGGGCTTTAGCATCAATCTTAAACATTTACGATCTTCATCTGAGTATTGCTCCTTCTTCTTTGGGAACCATTTGGTTGGTCTCCGGATGTTCACCATAGGCTTGTGTGGATCGTGAACCACAGATGTCCAACAACCTGAACTGTTAACAGACAGGTGATGGAGCATTCTTCGTTGCCATATGTTATACTTACTCCTAACCAGCATCGGAGGCTTGGTTGAGGAGCCAGTATGTGAGGGTCATTAGAAGGAGTAGTCATTCTCAGATTCAAACCAATTCAATCAAGTTTCAACAGATTTAGCACAAAACACAACAAACTCAATATGAACAAGAAGAAACTCAAATTGACTAACCAGAAGCAGCAGAAGACCAATCTGTATAACCAATTCTTGCAAATATGCTAATTCGATCAAACTTTAGATATCGAAATAGCAGTTTCAATGATCAATGTTAAACCGATCAATGATTAACCGCTTGATACCATTTGATAGGATCAGTGATCTAAGTTTGATCAATTAGAGTTGAATCGCAGCGGAATTAGAACAAGAATTAGAAATATAGCAAGAACACAATAGATATTCAATGGAACAGTACACGGTTATAGAGAAAGAGGGTTTTCTGCAAAAGGGATAATATCATTTATGAACAAATGCTTCGGTGTGGCGGCCGCTAAGCTTCACTAAGCTGCGCTAAGCTACTCACTTACAATTAGGTCAACATTCCTTATATAAAGGAATGTGAAGTCTGCTGATGTCACTTGATAGTGACATCTAACAGATTATTACAAACAACTGAAAGTAAGCAATACTGAGAATGTTCACAACAACTGAGAACATCTCAGAGTATGCTAAGTACAAGATGAAACTAAAACTACTGAAACTACAAGTACTGATTACATGAAACATAAAACTACTGAAAGGAAACCATCACAACTATGAAGAGGTCTTCTTCAGCTGTTGTGACAACATCTAAAAGTGGTCTTCGGTCTTGTCTTCAGCTTTGTCTTCAGACTTTGTTTAGCTTTTGTCTTCAGACTTTGTCTTTAGCTCTTCACTTCAGACTTTGTCTTCAGCTCTTCACTTCAGACTTTGTCTTCAGCTCTTTCACTTCAGACTTTGTCTTCAGACCTTAATATAGTTGATGTCTTCAGCTGTTGCAGACTACTTCAGTTGTTGTAATGTGTGGGACTTAAAGGTTTTTCTGATCAGGCTCATTGGTTCTTTTGGTCCAACAATTTTCTTCTCTTCTTTGGTTCCTTATTTTTGTAGAATTTGATTTTATCTGAGATTGAAATTTCAGGTGAAGATTCTTTTTTAGTTCTTTCTTTTTGATCTTTTTGGTCATAAGAGGTTGAATTCAGATGTTTCTTCTTTTTGTTTTGCCTTATCGTTCAACACAGATTCTTTTCAACAAAATTTTTCTTACTTTTCGGTCGTGGTTCATATGATTTAACTTTTATTGATGACCGTTTTGATCTTTCTACATTTTCTCAAAGATTTCAACATTGATTTTCTCTTCTTCATTATCAGAATCTTGTTGTTTTTGTTTTGGTAAGCTTTAGTTTGCTTTATTCTCAAGAGAGTGATCATGCGTGTTGAAATTCTCTGGTAAAGTGTTAGTTATAGATTCAGGCATTGGTTCTGTGTAAAACCTAATCCTTCTTTTGTTTATCCTTTCGTTCACTCACCAGTTGTTCCATAATGTTTTGGAACTTTTTACTTTAGCAAGATCACTTGTGTAGTAGCATGTGCTATTTTCGCATATTCCAAGTTCGTAGTCATTCCTTCAAGTTGTTTGGAAAAAATTCTAATTCTTTCAAAGTTTTGTTCAATGAAGTTTGTAGAGAATGATCTTTCATCTAATATTTTGTGATCATTTTTAAGTTTATTAGCATTAATTCCTCTTGCTTAAGCTTTTCACATATTTTATAAGTGAAGTTCGATAATATTCTACATGTTCAAAGCAAGATTGGTGCATAGTTTTTCCCTTACTTCAGCTGGTATTTCAGAAAATTTAGGTGAAGAAGTCTTAGAGTTAGAAGATAAATTTTACCTTTGGTGATGACTTTGCCATCAATGCAACTTCTTCTGAATCCTCTTAGGATCAGATTATCATTCCAATCATATTCTTCTTCTTCATTCTCAGAATCATATTTAGCCTTTGGATCACTATCTTTGACCAATCTTCTCCTTGAACTTCTGTAATAAGAGATAAACTAGAGGTTAAGTAGCTGTAAACTGTTCTGCATATGCACTCCAGTAGTATCCATCCTTGATGCTCACTACTAAAGCTTTCTTGGGTTATTCAGAAGCTTTTGTTTTGAGTCATCTTTAAGTACAGGCATGGTAAGCTTGGTATGGTTTAGAATGTCTTCTGAGATGATTGTTGAAAATCTGATTGCTTGAACTCGATTGGCTATTCCTCCTTGTTTCTAGGAGCTTTGCATTCTCTTGAAAAGTGACCATAGTTATTGCAGTTGAAAAACCATGACTAGACTTGTCAAATCCAACAGTCTTGTTAGCACTTGACTTGTAGTTCGTATTGACATAAGAGTGTTCTGAGTCCTGTATGCAATCATCACCATCTGGCAATTTAGATCCATTTCTCCACATCATCTGGATCCATTTCAAATAAGTCCTGCAAAACAAGATCTAATTGAGTTAAATGACTACCTTGATAAGCTTAAAACTAGCCATAAAAGCAGTAAAAGCAGATTTGGACTCTTCATCCTATAATAGGATGTTAATGACATCTTTAACTTTGCTAGTTTAGCAGAGTTAACAGATGGAGTCTTTGTTTGAGATTAGAGCTTTGAGGTTTAGGAGGAGACTGAGGTTGAGGTGAGATGCATAAGCAGAGCACTTGCATATGAAGAAATCTGTAAAATAACCCTGCTCCAACAAATAGATCACTCTTCTTCCTGGTAAATTCTCATTCTTTGCCATAAAGGCATTTCCACAGTGCTAGCTGGAGATGCAAAATACTTGTATTGAGACATTGATGTTGCTCTATCATTGTTTCTTAAGCTTTCATCAAACTGACTCAATTTTTGCAATCTGTTATCAAGATCCATAGGAAATTTCTCAGTATGCTTCAAACAGTGTTACTGTTTGTTTCCATGAAGATGGAAGAGCATTGAGAAGCCTAAAGTCTAGATCTTTGAGATCATTTTTGATGCCAGCAGTTGACATCTCAGTTGTGAGTTTCACAAATCTATTCATCATTTGGTTTATAGTTTCACCAGAAAATGCTCAAACAGCTCTAAGTGCCTCTTCAGTTTCTGCTTATTAAGATCTTGAATCTCCTTACAACCTTCACAAATTATCTTCAAATCTTTATAACGGTATATCCCGTTTGATATCCATCAAGTCTAGTAAGACTTCAAGTGGTAATCCTTTACACATCAAAGAATATGCTTTAATGTCATTCTTTACTTTCTTAGATCATCACCTTGTAACCCATCTTCTGGATATGGTTCTGGAGAATCTTTGTATACATAATCCTCCATCAGGACCATCTGAAGTAATTGGAATATGAGGTCCTTTTTCTATTGACTTCCACAAGTCAGTGTCAATAGAATAAGATGATTGTTTCAATCTAAAGGACCAGTTCTTAAAGTTGCTCTGTTCTCAACTTAGGAACTCTGTTTTCGAATCATTGGACTTCACATTTTATATTTTGATTTTAGAAAAGAAAATTTTTTTTGTGTTTTAAGTTTTTTTTTGAATTTAAACAATGAATTGAAAATATTTTTGGATTTTTTAATTTTTTTAATTTTGAAAAATTTCTAAGCGTTGAGTTGATGCGCCTAAATAGTGATGAAGCGCCCAACAGTTGTGAAACTTCTTTGACTTTGAAACGTCTAAGGGATTGCCTTAGAAAAATTCTCAAAAACACCCAACTTGAAATGCGCCTGAACAGTTGTAAAACGTCCAAACAGTTGTCAGACGCATGGGTGAAGAAACGCCCAAACAGTTCAACGCGCCTACACAGTTGTAATGTGCCTAGAATTCCTTAGTTTCTGAAAAGTTCCAAAGTGACCAAATAGTTGTAATGCGCCTCCACAGTGGTAAAACGCCTAGACCAAAACGCCTTAACAATTGTCAAGCGCCCAAAACTTAGGCAATTTTCAGTAGTGTTTTGACCTAATGCGCCAATTCAACAGATTCAAACGAACTCAGATCTGCTGAAAATCATCAAAACTTGTTGAATTGCGATGAAAACTTCCAATTAGACTGTAATTTGATCGATTAACAGTCCTTCATCTTCAATTTCCAAACAACAACAACACATTCAGTTTTCTGATCGAATTTCAGTTCGAAAATGAAAACAGGTTCGCATACTAATTTGAACAAATTCTTGATTTTAAACGAATTGAGCTGCAAGTTGTGATTCAATTCATACTGAAATCAAAAAATTGTTTGATTGCATTGCTTATCAATCACAGATCAAGTGATTCAAAAGTTCGGACATTTGAAGAATCAAATCACCGAACCACAACTCTGATACCATTTGATAGGATCAAAATGGATCAATCTGTGATGATATTGTGATACATTCAGTCAAAAAAAACACAAGTAATCAATTAATGCAAACAAATAAAGAAAAATTCATAGTTTCATTGATAGTAAGCATAGAAAGTACAAGTGTAAGAAAACAGTTACAAGTTGTACAAACTGATTCTCCGAGTTCTTCTAAGGTCTACCTACTTTAAAACAACAAACTATGCTATTTATACTGTCAAACAAAATAAGGAAATAATACAAAATAACTAAACTACAGAAAATGAGCTATCCACGACAAACTAATAAAGACTAAATGTTAATCTTCAAGAGGCTTCTACATATCATTTCACCTGCAACATATAATTGAAGGTATTATAATCAAATTATCCCACAAACTCACTTAAAGTCACTCAGGTTGATGAAGCAAAATCTCTACTAAGTTCACATGTAATATAATAAGTTAATGAGAAACATAAGAACACAATAATGATTTTCAAGATACGTGTATATATTATTTAATCAACTCAGTATTACAAGACTCTTATAGCATGGTACTTAGTTACAATGAGAAACTATATATACTACTATTTATAGCAGGTTATACTTGGAAAACTAGTTGGAATCTACAATAGACAAATACATATTGCTAAAAGTAAAGTATCTAAGATAAAATACTATCCTAGATTAGATAGTCATGACAGGTCCATGACTTATCTTTTGTCACCAACTAAGAATGACAACTCTACTAACTGATAATGGGTGATAGTTGATTAAGTATGGTCAACTACATGGGCGTGGAAAAGCACATACGATATATCGGAGCTTGTAGGGACTGTCAGATAGACCATACTTATGTCTACTCGTTCATAGTGGTTCTTACAAAGCTAAATGGCTTCGGAAGAATAAGTTTTTTCGATTTATACTTCGGAAGAATCAACTTCTTCCTAGTCTTCTGCAAGTCTTCAGACTTTATACTTCGGAAGACTTGTCTTTAGAATCTCAAAGTTGTATACTT
This sequence comes from Flaveria sonorensis, assembly GCA_025506505.1. Lineage (NCBI taxonomy): Eukaryota > Viridiplantae > Streptophyta > Magnoliopsida > Asterales > Asteraceae > Flaveria > Flaveria sonorensis. Next base: position 43,758,094 of record CM046440.1, on the reverse strand, counting down.
CAGGAGGAGAACTACTTAGTCTCGGAAGCTGCATGAGTTCTCACATCGGAATTTCTTCCTACTTGAGCTTCGAAAGATCTTTGACTGGTCTTGGAAGATCAGCTTTTTCTTCGGAAGACCACTTCAATTGTACATCAAAATTCTTCTAAGTGTTATTTTGGTTGCACAAGCCTCATATGATCCAACTAACTCCCCCTAGGCTGATGATACCAAAAACTTCACTTCTTCCAACTCCTCAAAGTCTCAATACCAGGGAAAACGATATTTGTCTGTTCTTTGTTCTTCCCTGATGTGGTGGTGAGGAGTTTGTACAAGTATCCATTGATATAGATCTAGTTTTTTTTCTCTGGAGACATGTACCCTTTGCTGTGTCCCTCTAAAGAGAGTTAGTTGATGGGAATTGTAGTCATACTCCCATCTAACTATAGGTTCCGATGTTGGACCTTCAACCATTTACAAGAATGTTTTTCCTTTTCTGGTTGCTCCTTCTTCTTTTTCCTTTGCTCTTTTTTTAACTCTTCTTCAGTCTTGGCTTCTTTGTAAGCTCTTCAACATGAAGACTGCCTCAGATGATTCCTGATGTGAGCAGCTATCTGAGAGTTGGAGGGATTGGAGAATGGTCTCTCTGCTAACTCAGCAATGTCAAATCTGCTAGAGTGTAGCAGAGCTGATGTATCAAGTCTTTTACTTGACCATTCTCCCTTTGCACAACAAAGGTGTACGTAGCTTCATCGAACCTCAACTAGACAATTTGGCTTCTAGGATTGAGGGGATTAGTTGGCAGCTTGTCCCTTTTCTTGTGTCGAGCAGAGTCACAGTCTCCTTCTTACTTTTTTTTCTTCTTTTTGAGTGTATCTGAATTGGTTGCTAGAAGTTGAAGAGCTTGGTCCAATGCTCCCCTTAATAGATCAAGGAATGTATCTCTTATGATGGAACATGAAGAGCCATCAATATACTTAGTTTTATTGGCTCTTCCTCAAAAGAGATGTCGCTCAGTAACACCTAAAAATTTAAGAAAAAAGAAAAGAAAAGAAAAGTAAAGGGAGCAAATGAGTTATTACTTCAAAAAGCAAAGGGTTCTGCAAGGGCCAAACTGGCCATAATGGGGGTTTAAAAAGGAAATATGGCCAACCATACCCTCTCCCACGTCAAAACTTCCGGTTCTGAAAGAGAAGCTCCCATCGGTTCTAGAGAGAGAAAGTGGAAGAAATCTTGAAAAGGTAAGATTTTAAGGTGTTTTCTACTTGGTTTCAGTAGGGTTTTTAAGCTTCTCTGACCGATTTCTATGTGTTTAGTTGCTTGTTTTCGTGTGTTAGGCGCTAGAACTCTAGGTTGCTCTCGGGGTTGTTGTGGTTCACTCGAAAGTTGTTTATGGTGAGTTCTAGATCCCCCTCTTACATGTGTTTACTTGTTTGGGGCGGATATGTATATTAAACTGAGGTTTCATGACCCAAACTGAGTTTTTAAGAAAAATATGGCTGTTTTTCGAGAGGTGAATGTTTTTAACAGATTCTATGATGTTGAATGGTTGTTGTTATGTTTTAAGTTTGTAAATAGTAGATCCATGTTAAGAATACACTTAAGATGATGTATGAGACTAGAAACTGCATAAGTTGGATCATGGTGTCGATCATGCTGTCCGCTATGGACACTTAGAAGGATTATTCAAGTTGTTGCTGTGAACACTAACTATCCGCTGTGGACACTTGGGTCTGGTTAGAATGTCCGCTGTGGACACTTAGGAGGATAATTCATGCATTTCGCTGTGGAGATGTTTGTCCACTGTAGACACTTTAGTATGCATCCATGTCCGCTGTAGACACTTAGTATGCATGCATGTCCGCTGTGGACAATAGTCGTCCGCTGTGGATCCTTTAAATACCTTAGATGTCCGCTGTGGATTATGGCTATCGTTGTGGACACTTGTAATGGTAATTAATCCGCTATGAACCTTAGTCATCCGCTGTGGACACACTTAGTGTATTATTCATGCGCTGTGGACCTTTCAGCTGCACCTGTGGACTTTAGTCATCGCTGTGGACTTTGGCTGTCCGATGTGGACTTTGGCCATCCGCTGTGGACACGTAGTACTCAGTCATCGCTGTGTGAACACTTAGGTTTATTCTGAAGTTTTAGGAATAGAATTTAAGTGTAAGTACTAGTTTAATGGAAGTTATGCTTGTTTCTGATGTTTTATCTGCTTATGGGCTGCTGTTATGATTATAATAGTTCATGGTATGTATTATGATGTGACTTTACGTGGCATGATATGTATAAGTACGTAAACTATTATGTAATGAAAGTGAAAGATAACGATAATAAAGTACGTAAACTATACGTGGCATGATATGTATAAGTACGTAATGAATGATGAAAGTCTTGCAAGCAAAATGATGGGGTTCATAACTCAGTGAGATAGTTGTTTGCTCAACTGTGCACAGTTTAGCTAACCCTGATGATGCGCATAGGGATCCAATCCTTGAGATTGACCAAGATGTGATGGATCCTTGCTGCTTACCCCGGTACTATGTCAGCTTCGGCACGACGTAAGGGTTTATGTATAAACCCCGTCACAGTACCAGCTTTTGCATGACGTGAGGGTTTAGCATATGGCAGGATCCAAATGAAAGTGAAAGATGTTAATGAATGAAAGTACAAAAACAAAACAATGATGAACGATGACGAACGATGATGAAAGATAATAAATAATTATATCAAGATGTATGTATGATGTATGATCATGTATGAAAGTAAAGGATATGTTTATACAAAAGCAATGTATTTTAATATAAACTAGAACTCACTCAGCACGCTGACTTTTATATGTATAACAGTTACTGAGGAGGTGCAGGCATGAATGCATATGCCACTGGGATGATCCGAGTTTGGCATCATATTTTTGAGAATGATATTGTCTTAATACAATTTTTGAGATGTAAACAAAATGATGTGTTTTAAGTATTTTTGCGATGATTGACCAAATGTAAGTGTTCCTGGAATGGGGACTTAGAAGTTGGTATCAAAGCCAAAGTTTAAAAGGAATTGGGTAAATTATTTTCAAAAACCTAAAACTTAAACTGAGAATGAGACGAAACGGAAGGTATTCCAGTCCTAGTAGCTACATGTCTGCAGTAAAGGTTTTATGTAAACATTTTATTACGTTTACGTTAAGAAAAAAATGAATTATGTGCTTGTTATGTGATTTATGTGCTTTTAGTAGATTTGGATATGATGTAGTCAGGATAGGAAAGCTTGGGGAATGAAGAGTAAGTAAGTGGCTATCACAACTGCCCACTTAATAGGGACTTACTATACTTGACATAATCTGAGCATTAGTTGAATGACGTGGTTGTGTTTGAATCTTATAGTGCTTTGAGGTGGTTGGTGGTAGATCTTCGAAGGCTTCCTGAGGTGGAGTACGTGGTGGACGTGGGTGTGGTCTCGTGTCATGAGGAACAGGGCTAAGACTGCGAAACGGCTCTTGAAGAGCCCGAGCGCTCATCACATGAAGCGGTGATAAGAGTGCTAATCTGAGGGCTTCAATGAAGGAGAGTAGTAGTGGAGGAATTTCATCAAGTCATGCAGACGATTCTGCAGTCTTTGGTGACTGAGGTATTAGGGCGGTAGGGAAGACGATATGAAGGGAAGACGATATGAAGGAGGAGGAAAAGAAGAATGCCGCTAGGCAAGGGGGCAAAGAAGGAGGTTCAAGGGAAAAAGAAGCAACCTAAGACTGAGATAGTTGTTTCCAGTGACGATGAGGGGGAGGAAGTGGTGCAAGAAACTACAAAGGGGTGCAATTAGGGGGCATTCCGTAGATGCAAACCCCCGACTTTCGATGGAAATGGGAATGTTGCTGCTGCTCATCGATGGGTGAGGGAAATGGAGGCCGTGTTGGATATCAGCGAGTGCAGGGGAGAAACAGATAGTGAAGTTTGCTACCATTCATTTGTGGATTCGGCCTTATGCTGGTGTGACAACATTGTCCAGACGAGGGTAGTAGAGTGATTGGAAGAATGAGATGGAGTGAACTAAAGAAGCTGGTGATTAAGGAGTTTTGTCCTCACAGGGAACTTGACAGGATTGAGAGGGAGTTCCTGCAGTTGGAGGCGGGAACTATGACGCACCAGTAGTACACGACTATGTTTAATGAGATGGCGAGGCTGGTGCCAGATCAGGTGACGGGTGTCACGAAAGATCAAGAGATACATCCAGGTCTGCTGGCGGATATGTAGGCATCTGATTGCCACCCAGCCAGGTACGTTTAGGTTGGTGGTCGATCTGGTGGGGAGGTTAAATGATGAGTGACAGGCAGAGGTAGAGGGGATATGAAGAAGAAGTGGAACAATGACAAGAAAGGAATGGGAGCGGAACAACGGGGGTGGTATTGTGGCTGGAGGTAAGAAGATGAGAGTGGATTATCGAAAGGCGAAACAGGGAGGGAAAAAGCATGCAAGAAGTGCGGGAAGGAGCATGCAGGAGAATTTAAGTGGGGATCGAATCTTTGCTTTCAGTGTAGGAAGGAGGGCCACATGGCAAGCAATTGTCACGTGATGAGGTGTTACAACTGTGGTGAGATGGGGCACATGAGCAGAGACTACAAGATGTCGAGGGCTGAGAGCTCTAGGGCAAAGAAGGGGATTAAGAAGGAGGGCTAGAGGGCGAAGGCCAGGGCATTCACTATGATCAGGAGGACGCTAGGGTGGACCTCGAGGTTGTGTCAGGTATATTTCTAGTAAACCAAACTCGTGCCTCTGTGCTTTTTGATTCTGGTGCTAATAGGAGTTTTATTTCTGTAGCCTTCTATGATAAGTTTCCCATTAGGAGTAGAAAAAATTGATGACCCTTCGATGTAGAAAACTGCCATTGTAAGTCTACCAGGATTTCTGATATGGTAGAAGATTATGACATAGAGTTGGAAGGCCATAGGTTCTTGCTAGGTTGTTCGTGATGCCTTTAGGCGGATTTGATGTAGTCCAAGGGATGGATTTGCTAGAAGCCTATGAGGCAATCATCGTGTGTCGAAAAGAAGATGATTCGATTGATCGTGCTGATGGGAGTTGGTAACGATTACGGTGATAGAGTCAGTACGGTCCCGAAAGTAATTTATGGTTGTGGCAGAGAAGTGTATGAGGCATGGATGTGGTCCTATCTGGCTTATGTGAAGGATGTGGATGCGGTAGTACCAGATTGTCGGATGTACGGTCGTGTGTGAGTCCTAGACGTATTCCCGGAAGATCTATCAGGTGTGCCACTTGACTGCGAGATCGAGTTCCAGATCGATATGATGATACTGGTGCCCAACTTGTTGCTAAGGCGGTCTTGTCTAGCTCCCTCCGAGATGAAGGAATTGATGACTTAGCTCCAAGAGTTGTTAGATAGGGGTTCCTTCGACCGAGTATCTTCCGTGGGTGCTTCGGTCTTGTTTGTGAAGAAGCAGGATGGTAGTAGTATGAGGAGGTGCATCGACTACCGTGAGCTGAATAATTGACGGTGAAGAATCGATATCCATTACCGAGGATTGATGACTTGTTTGATCAGCTCCAAGGTGCCAGTTGGCTCTCGAGGATAGATCTCCAATCTGGTTACCACCAACTGAAGGTGAAGGAGTAGGATATTCCTAAAACAACTTTTCATACGTGTTATGGACATTACGAGTTTCTTATTATGTCTTTTGGTTTAACCAACATGCCAGCGCTTTTATGGATCTGATGAATCGGTTGTGTCGGCCTATGCTAGATAAAACAGTATTTTTTTATCGATGATATCTCTGATTTATTTGAAGAGTGAAGAAGAGCATGCCTGTAACATCGGGTGGTGCTAGAGCGCTTAGAAGGGAGAAGCTGTATGCCAAGTTCTCCAAAGTGTGTTCTGGTTACGCGAAATTCAGTTTCTGGGTCATGTGGTTAATCCTGAAGGGATCATGGTGGCCCCGGCGAAAGTTGAGGTGGGTGATGCAATGGAAGTTTCCAAAGACGCCATCGAGATTCGTAGTTTCTTGGGTTTGGCTAGCTATTATAGAAGATTCATCCAAGACTTCTACAAGATAGCTTCACATTGACCAAGTTGACCCGTAAGGATGTGAAGTTCGTATGGGGTCTAGAGCAGGAGAATGCTTTCGAAGAGCTAAAGACGAGATTGACTCAAGTCTGTCTTGATGTTACCCAAAGGGAGCGAACACTGGGGTCTATTCAGATGCTTCTTATTTGGGATTGGGTTGCGTGTTAATGCAACGGGGGAAGTTATAGCTATGCGTCCCGACAGTTGAAGATCCATAAGGCTAACTACCCTACTTAGGATTTGGAATTGGCAGCGGTGGTCTTTGCATTGAACGATTTGGAGGCACTACTTGTACAGGATGAAGTGCACTATCTTCACTAACCAGAAGAGCTTGAAGTACTTCATCGAGTAAAAGGATCTCAATATGAGGCAAAGGAGGTGGTTAGAGTTTGATCAAGGATTATGATTGTGATATCCACTACCATCCGGGCAAGGCCAATATGGTGGCAGATGCCTTAGCGAAAGGAGAGACCGGGCCAATTCGGTAAAGGCTTATCACATGATCATGACCTCAATGTTGATGAAGCAGGTCAAGGAATTTCAGGACGATGCTCTGAATGGGGATCGAATTAAACTCCAAGCGGATGAAGGGTTAGTCGGGAGTTTGGTGAGAACACTCTTGGTGTTAGAACCCGATTCGGGTGGATGTGAATCCTTGTTATGGAGATCTATGAGAGAAGATCATGGATGAGGCTCACAAGACTCGATAATCAATTATCTCCGGTGCTAGAAAAAGATGTATCAGGATATGAAAAAAGATAGGTGGCCGGGAATGAAGCGGGACGTAGTGGGTATGTGAGTAAGTGCCTTACTTGTTTGCAAGTGAAGGCGGAGCATCAGAAGCCATACGGGTAGATCCAACCCTTGGATATACCCAAATGGAAGTGGGAAAACATAACCATGGACTTCATCATAAAATTGCCCCGTACGCGAGAGGATGTGACGCCATTTGGCTGGTTGTAGACCGCTTGCGAAGAGTGCTCACTTCTTACCAATCCGAGAGACTTACTCGTCAGAAAGGTTGGTGAGCGGTTCATCAAGTAGATTGTATTCATCATGGCATGTCAGTGTCTATTGTTTTTCTGATAGGGACACTCGATTCACGTCAAGTTATGGAAGAAATTTTTATGACGCGATGGGTATGAAGCTACACATCAGTATGGCTTACCATCCTCAGATAGATGGTCAGTCGAGAGGACGATTCGACTCTAGATGATATGCTATGAGATGCGTCATTGATTTGGTGGAAGTTGGGACGAAAACTTACGTTAGCCGAGTTCTCATATAACAACAGTTATCATGCCAGCATGGTATGGCTCCTTACGTGATGCTATATGGTAGAACGTTTAGGACACCTGTGTTTGGGGCGATATCGGCCAGAAGGAGTTAGGGAGCATATTGAATGATCAAGGCTACGACCGAAAAGTTGGATAAGATCAAGGCATTTATGAAGGCTGCAAAGGAATAGACAGAAGTCGTATGCCGATAAGAGACATAGACCGATCGAACTCAAGGTGGGTGATAGAGTTATGTTGAAGGTCTCGCCTGGAAAGGGACATCCGGTTCAGGAAACGAGGAAAGCTAAGCCGAGTTATATAGGGCCTTTCCGCGAATCATTGCTCGAGTAGGAGAGGTGGCCTATCGATTGCAGCTACCTGATGAGTTAAGTGGAATTCATCAACGTTCCATGTATCTCATGTGAGAAAGTGCTTAGCGATGAAGATGTGATCATGCCACTTGAGAAATCTTGGTGGAAAAAAGCTTAATTATATGGAGCAAACGGTGGAATCATTGATGGAAAGGGAGAAAATGTTAAGGAATAAAAGTGGATCACTTGTGAGAGTAAAGTGGAGACACAGTAACGGGTTCGAGTCTAGATGGGAGACCAAGGAAGAGATGAGTCAGTATTATCCAAAGCTATCTCGAGGAATGAACAGGTTTCGGGACGAAACCTATATAAGGAGCGGGTGGACTTGTAACACCCGAAATTTTAGGAAAAAAGAAAAGAAAAGTAAAGGGAGCAAACGAGTTATTATGTTTTAAAAAGAAGGGTTAAAGTGTGCAAGGGCAAACTGGCCCATAATGTGGTTAAAAAGGAATATGGCTGCCCATACCCCTCTCCCATGCTCAAAACTTCCGGTTCTAGAGAGAGAGAAGCTCCCATCTGGTTCTAGAGAGAGAAAGTGGAAGAAATCTTCAAAAGGTAATATTTTAAGGTTAGTTCTAGATCCTATCTTTTACATGTTTTCTACTTGTTTGGGGCTAATATGTATATTAAACTGAGGTTTCATGAACCAAACTGAGTTTTTAAGAAAAATATGGCTGTTTTTCGAGAGGTGAATGTTTTTAACAGATTCTATGATATGGAATGGTTGTTTGTTATATTTTAAGTGTGTAACTGGTAGATCCATGTTGAGAATACGCTTAAGATGATGTATGGGACTTGAAACTGCATAAGTTGGATCATTGGTGTCGATCATACTGTCCGCTGTGGGCTTTTAATGTCCGCTGTGGACACTTTGAAGGATTATTCAGGTTGTCCGCTGTGAACACTAACTGTCCACTATGGACACTTGGGCGTGGTTAGAATGTCTGCTGTGGACACTTAGGAGGATAATTCATGCCGTCCGCTGTGGTCATTGTTTGTCCGCTATAGACACTTTAGTATGCATGCATGTCCGCTGTAGACACTTAGTATGCATGCATGTCTGCGGTGGACATTAGTCGTCTGCTGTGGATCCTTTAAATACATTAGACTGTTCACTATGGATTATGGCTGTCCGCTATGGACACTTGTAATGTCTAATTTTTCTGCTATGAACCTTAGTCATCCGCTGTTGACACACAGTGTCGTATTCATGCTTTGTGGACCTTTAGCCGTCCGCTGTGGACTTTAGTCATCCGCTGTGGACTTTGGCTATCCGCTATGGACACTTAGTACTTAAGTCATCCGCTGTGAACACTTAGGTTTATTCTGAAACTTTGGGAATAGAATTTATGTGCTAAGTACTTATGTTTAATGGAAGTTTATGCTTCTTTCTAATGTTTTATCTACTTGTGCTGCTGTTACGAATTATAATAGTTCATGTTATGCATTATGATGTGACTTTACATGGCATGATATGTATATGTACGTAAAGTATTATGTAATGAAACTGAAAGATAACGATAATGAAAAGTGGAACGTAATGAATGAATGAAAGTCTTGCAAGCAAAATGATGGAGGTTCAGAACTCAATGAGGTAGTTGTTTGCTCACTAGTATGTGGTTTAGCTAACCCTGATGATGCGCACAGGGGTCCAATCCTTGAGATTGACCAAGATGTGATGGGATCCTTGCCGCTTACCCCGGTACTGTGTCAGCTTCGGCATGACGTAGGGGTTTATGTATAAACCCTGGCATAGTACCAGCTTTTGCATGAAGTAGGGGTTTAGCATATGGCAGGATCCAGATGAAAGTGAAAGATGTTAATGAATGAAAGTACGAAAACGAACGATGATAAAAGATAATAAATAATTATTATCTAAATGTATGTATGATATATGATCACGTATGAAAGTAAAGGATATGTTTATACAAAAGCAATGTATTTTATTATAAACTAGAACTCACTCAGCAACATTGACTTTTTATATGCATATCATTTGGCAGGTAATTGTTGATGCTGAGGAGGTGCAGGCATGGATGCATAGGCTATTGGGGATGATCCGAGTTTGGCATCCATATTTTTGAGAATGATAATGTATTAATACAATTTTTGAGATATAAAAAAATGATGTGTTTTAAGTATTTTATGCGATATTTGACCAATTGTAAGCGTCCCAGGAACAGGGCCTTACACTCAAGGTTATGCAGTTGATGAGCTTTTTCTTCAGTTCCTTGAATTCTTCTAAAGATAGAGGTTTAGATGGTTCAGAAGATGGTTTGGGTAGTGATTGGGTTTGGGGTTGTGTTCTGGGTTTTAGGATAGGTGGTGGTGGTTGTATAGAGATAGGGGATGATGGTGTGGGAATGGTTGATGGTGTTAGTTCAGGGCTGTAAGGTTCAATGGTTGGCTCAGTTTTAACGGGAAAGGGAAAAGGTGTGGCATTGGTTGTAGTTTGGGTGCCATCCTCTGAACACTTTTCCTTTGGAGTACCTCCTGCCTTCTTCCTAAGCGAATTTCAGCCTTGATGTCGCTGACATGTCGCTGTAGGGTCTTCAGTGACACAGGATCCACCTGCCCGCCAGTGAATCCATGGGCTTTAAGGTAGACTTTCATCTAATCCTTATCCCCCTCACTCTTGGCAGCTACAAGTTTTGCCTCTTCCATCATCTTCTTCTTCTCCTTCGGCTTCTCCCTGGTAGCCTTCTTCCTTTCCTTGTTGATCTTATCTTGTTCTTTGTGGAAAAGGAACTAGATCATATCATAGTCATGAGGGTCCAGCTCCTTCTGAGAATAGCCTCTAGTCCAGAGAAAGGCTATCCTCTCCTTCCTTTCCTCTACCTTAGCCTTTTCCTTCTTTCTCCTCTTTTCCTCCTATATGGCCAACCTTGCTACTTCCTCCTTTTCTTTTTGCAACAAGGTTGCCTTCTCTAGCTTTACAAGCTCATCAAGTGGAGTAGAAGGATTTCTTCATTGTCTACTCCTAGGCTAATGAGCTTGTCTATGATCTCCACTCTCCTTTGTTTGTTGATACATTCTTGAGTGGCTGCTATGCTTTGTTGCTTGCAGCCAGCAGCTTCCCAGTATCAAGTCTTCCTTTCTTCTTTAGCTTTTTCAACCTTTCTTCCTCTAGAAGCTCTTTGGTAGTGAGCTTCATCTTCCCCTTTGGATCAGGGGAAGATTCAGCCTTTGGAGACTCAGGCTTAGAGGATTTAGGTTTGGGAAAAAAGGGTTTGAACTTGTGGTGTATGGGAGATGGGAGTTGTAAGGAAATCCTCATTGTTGATCTAAGAAGCCAGGTCAAGAATGGCCTCTATGATGAACAAGTCATCGGATAAGGAAGATAAATTAATTATTCCTTCGGCAGCTTGGTTTTCTGCTTTAGAAGTAATTGGAACTGCACTACCTGTCCTTCCAAGTTGGTTACTGGGCCATCAGTCTGTATTTCCCCTTTGAAGTTAATCTCAGGTTCAATATAGACCTTAGGTTGACCAACTTCCTCCTCAGAGGTAGGTGGTACGCTCAGCCTTTGATGCTCTTCAGCTTAAAATAGGCAACGACAACATCAAGGGAGGGTTGTTCAAGGGATGAGCTTATTAGAAATTTGGTTTAGAATCTATGAAGGTCAATAAGCATCCTTGGGTCCACTAGAATGGTAATAGGAGGTGGTTGAGGAAAGATGGTTTCAGGGTGTTGCTGTATAGGATAGAATGAAGAAATGACATCAAGGGAAGTTGTAATAGCAAGGCGGGTTCCATATGTCTTTGTTTCTATACATTCTCCCCCTTTATGGTAGCATCATCTTGAGAAGTAGATGAGCTGGAGGAAGAACTTAAAGACCTGAATTGGTACATGCCTAACAGACTTCTCAATCTGTTTCTCAGCTAATTGAGCCTTGAGATTTTCAATCTCAAGTTGCTGAGTGGCAGACCTATCCTCTAAAGTCTTAACCTTGGATTCAAGGTTTGAAACTTTAGAAAGTAGGTACCTGATAGTGAGTTGCAGACTACCATCATCTTCTTTTGAAGAGTCATTGGTAGCGGTTTCTTGGCGCCTGGATACCCTTGCTTACTGATGTCTCTTTCAGAGGCATCAATTTGCAAGGTTGTTGTAGACTCAGTCTCACTAATATTACGACTGTCCTGAGAGGCTAGTGAAACACTCTCAGTAGTGGCAGCTGAGTGTCTACATGAGTAACCTCTATACGGTTGGACTCACCTTAGTTAGGCTTAACTCATGTGGGCTAAACATCAGGGGTTTCCTAGGGCTCAGTTGATCCTAAGAGTGGTCTGTCAGATCAACATCATGGGCCTGATAGAACATGATATCCTCATCAGGTTGGGTTAATAGGTCAAGAAAGGAAGGGAGGTTATATCTAATGACCCGGGACCTTGGTCAGCACCTAATGGTTCTTTAGCAATAGCAGTTGAGCCAATGATATGGCTGTCCTTTTTGGCTTCTCAGGGGAGTGTTGAGACTCACCTGAGGGCTTAAGGCTTCAGTAGTGGGCTCGCCAGGTTGAGACTGAGGAGACTCAACATGACATTGAGGTCAATGGTGGAGGATGGGGTTGGACCTCTGGCTGAGTGGGAGCCCTGAATTTCACTCTAGCCTTTTCTTTTAAAAAGAGGGGACTTGACCAATCAGAGTAGATTGATCAAGGGTTCGTTTGGAGCGTCTTTTGTTGGTGATCTTGATTGGGTGGGAAGAAATAACAGGCGTTGTAGTGGTGGTGTCTGGTGTGGGTTCATCACCTACTGGGCTTGCAGGGATGTCACCATGAGCCATTGGCTCAAGCATACCTAGAAGAAGATCAGTGAATCTTCCAGTGAAATTGGTGGACACCTTCTTTAGAGTCTTGAAGATGCCAAGCCTCATGTGAGGGACCAGTATAATATTTTCACTTTGTAGTTTGTCATGGTCCAACACACAGTTGATTATGTGCTGAATGAACCTGGGATACATGTAGAATTGATCTTAGGTTAGATTTCCTCTTAGGTTATTCAGCATAAATCTTGAGTAGTTAAAACGTAGGCCTTTTACCAACCCATGACTAGGCAGCCCAAATCATATGGGATTTGATCCCATCCCCGAGACTTATTGGGTAGGCAGTGCAGGACGATGTGCAGCAAGAACTTCCAATTGTAGGAGAAATTAAACTTGTAGACTGTAGACTTGCTTACATCGCCATCATATCCCATCTGAGTGTAAGTATCTTCCAACTCAGACTTAGGGAAGTCAGTAGGGGTGCCCTCATCTTGGATCTCTAGATGCTCCCTGATGGTAGTTTCACTTATAATGATCTCCTATTTGCAGACCCTTGATTGAATAATCCTTTCATCATTTAGGGTTTCACAGTGACCATTGGCCCAGAAATCGGCCAGATGGTTTGAGTAGATGGTAGGAATTATGGTAAGGGCTGTGAAGTATGCGAACTATGCCAGAAATTGGACTATGGGGGCAAAATCGACATCCTTTGAAGAATCAATGATGGCGACTTGGTTATGTTAGGGATTCAAGGCCGTTATTCTGAGAAAAATTGGTTAATTGAAGCGAGAAGATTGCAAAATTAGGATGAAGAAGATGAACAGTGAAATTTTGGGTTTTCGATAAACGGTAAAGAAAAGTAAGAAAGAGAAATAGCCGGTAATTTTATATGGTGAAAAATCCACTTGATAAGGTGAAATCATGAGTGGAAAGATGTTTTGAGGTCCAAATGGATGTAGGCGGCAGATGATATGGTGTAAAGATTTAAAAATTCCGGTTATTTACTGTTCTCCGACGGTATCTTTACAGTAAAATCAAGTGGGGCCCAAAGATTTCCGTTACACAGTAAAAGTTTTCTTCTGACGTGTAAAGTTTCTTCTGAGAGAGAACAGTTGTGTTTCTCAATATTGTCTTCCGAAGGCAAACCATATCTCAATGACCAGTTTGCTTTCGAGAGTACAGTCTTCTTCCGAGAATAGAAGTTAGTAAACTTCGAAAGTAGATGTGATCTATGATCAAATGTTCTTCCGAGGCTAAAAACTTTTCGGAAGAGAATATTTATGCATAAGAATATTCTTTGGAAGATGGATAAAGATCTCTTCCGAGGGTAAATTTCCCTTTCGGAAGAATTCATACTTAGAAAAACTCTATGTAACAGGGCTTTGATTGTATTTAGACAACATGGACAAGACACATTTTAAAAGGTTTTCAAAAGAGATAGACTAGTCAATGTTAATCATCCTAATGGCTGTGATTAAGTATTTAAATTTTAGTTCATCTAAGGCTTTTATGAACAAGTCATCATATTGTTCATTTGAATTGACTTTGACTAGCCAGAATAGATTTTTCTCATGAATGTCTTAAATAAAATGATACCTGATGTCAATATGTTTAGTCTTGGAGTGCTTGACGGGACTTTTTGTGATAGAAATGGCACTCTTGTTGTCTATGTGGATAGGAGTTTCTGTTGGACTATTTGAAGATGATACTTACCAAAACCTAAGTTCCAAATCTCATGATGATTACCAAAATAGACACGGTGAAGATATGCTAAAGATATGATCAAAACGAAGAAAATTGACCAAAGTCAAACTTGGTCAAACTTGGTCAACCATGGTCGGTCAACATCAGGGGTTGTCTCAATTGACGCCAGCACCCAGAAGTCACGCATCAGCAATGGAGAATTTATCAGACTTAGAACTATACTTGTGCAATCATTTATGGTTAAATGTAATTTTTTCTTATTTTTGTAAAGAGTATAAATGACTAAGTGTAGTCATTTATACTCTAACATTAGAACAATCACTAACAATCCATAGCATTCACTAGAGAAATCAAGGTTGAGTGTGTGTAAGAGAAAGTGTGCTTGCAAACTCCTTTGTAATTCTCTTGATATCATACATATGAATGAATGACATTTATATGAATATATGTTCTTGAATTTGTTCATCATTCATCATCATCATACATGTTCATCTTGCATATAGATCTTCAAATGAAATCATCAACGGGTTTATGAGATTTCGCATCACAAATTCGATAAACGACAACAATACGATTGCAATATTTGATCCATCCAGCAGAATCGAATTTCCACAGTTTCCATAAAGTTGAAACCATAGTGCATTATCTGATTTTGAATCCACAGCAGTTGAGCACAGCAGCTCGCAGCAGCAATGTATTCAGCTTTAGCAGTTGATGTAGAGACATATGATTGCTTCTTGCATTGCCAGGAAATGATCCTTCCACTAAGAAATTGACATCCTACAGATGTGGATTTCTTGTTGATGTTACAGCCACCATAATCATTGTCAGTGTAACATAAAGATTTAAATCCTTGTTCTTAGGATACCAAAGACCTAGTTTGGGAGCTCCTTTAAGGTATCTAAGAATTTTCTTGGTAGCAATTAAGTGAGACACCTTTGGAGAAGCCTGATATCTTTCACAGATGCATGTTGCAAACATGATATCAGGTCTACTAGTAGTGAGATACATCAGAGATCCAATAATAGCCCTGTACTGATGCTGATCAGTATCCTCCCCCTTGAAATCAGGACAAAGGTTGTGATTTCTGGGTATAGGTGTCTTGGCTAGCTTACAGTCTTTCATCTCAAATCTCTCTAAGATGTCCTTGACATACTTAGATTGAATGATAAAGAACCCTTCTTCCATCTGTTTCACTTGAATTCCAAGGAAGAAGTTCATCATTCCTATAAAACCCATCTCAAACTTCTTTCTCATGATGCTTTCAAAGTCCTTGCATATTTGGTCATTTGAGGAACCAAATTTAATTTCATCAACATAGGCTTGTACAAGCAGCATGTCCTTCCCAGACATCCTTATGAATAATGTCTTATCTATGGTGCCTCTGGTATAGTCATTATTGAGAAGAAATTGAGAAAGTGTCTCATACCACAGCCTAAGGGCCTAATGCAACCCATAAAGAGCTTTATCAAGTTTGCACACATGGTTGGGGTGCTATGGATCTTCAAATTAGGTAGCTGGCACACATAGACTTCTCTATCGATATCCCCATACAAAAATGTATATTTGACATCAAGTTTATAGACTGTGAAGTTCTTGGATGCTGCAAAAGCAAGGAAGATTCGCATAATCTCAAGTCTTGTAACAGGTGCAAAGACATTAGTGTAATCTATGCCTTCATCCTGTGTGTATCCTTGAACAACAAGTCTTGCTTGTTCTTGATGATCAAACCTCTATCATCTCTTTTGTTTCTGAACATCCACATAGTGCCAATGGGGACTTGGCCAGGTGGTAATGGACACAAGTTCCATACCTTTTACTTCTTGAACTGAAGCAACTCCTTTTGCATTGCTTTAACCTAATTATTGTCCTTGAGGGCTTCTTCCACCTTATTTGTTTCCATTTGAGAAAGAAAGCATGAGTACAAGCAGACATTCCTATTATGGGTCAGACATCTTGTTCTCACACATTCCGAGACAACCCAAATGACATTTTCAGCTGGATGAGTGTTGTGTATCCTGAGCCTAGGAATTGCATCTAGTTGTATAGATAGATCCATGTTTGAGAAGTTTTGCTAAGGATTTTGAACACCTTGACCGGTTGATGTCTCACACTCATTCAATAAGGACTAATTGAATGAATGTGTGACAACATCAATGATATTTTGCTGAGA
Organism: Flaveria sonorensis; assembly: GCA_025506505.1. Taxonomy (NCBI): domain Eukaryota; kingdom Viridiplantae; phylum Streptophyta; class Magnoliopsida; order Asterales; family Asteraceae; genus Flaveria; species Flaveria sonorensis. The sequence goes on along the minus strand of CM046440.1, from coordinate 43,741,745 downwards.
AGTAGCATCAACAGTTACCTGTTCCTCTAGATCATTGTCTTTATCAGCTTGGTGTTAAATGTTTGAGTTGTCAGCTATGGAGTTTTGAGGCTCAGTTGGCTGACAACTTGTTGAAGCTTCATTGTTTCCTGAGATATTCAGGCTTTCAGGACTTTCAGTTGAAGGAGCTTGATCTTTATTTCTTCTTGAGAATTTGGAAAAGGTCTAGGTAACTGAAACATTTGATCTTCATAAGGGTCACTTTGAGTTCCTGTTCCAGCTAAAAGATTCTCACAAGATGGTTAAGAATAGTTTGGAAAAAATTCTAAATTGAAAATATATCCAGGACCATAGCCCTTAACACCAGGAGTGTGCTCATTGACAACAATGTTGGATGATTCCTCAAATTGTTGATTTTTGATATTATACACTCTATATGTAGTAGACGTTGAGGAATATCCAACAAAGATAGCATCATCCGACTTTTCAGCAAATTTTTCTAAATTGTCCTGCCAAAGGACCTAAGAAAGCCAATGAACGGTGGCCACTTGCTCCATAGCTCATAAGGGGTCTTTCCATGGGGCTTAACAATGAGAAACCTCTTCTGCACATAACATGTAGTGCTGACTGCCTCTGCCCAGAAAGTTAGAGGCAGTTTTGAATCAGCTAACATAGTTCTTGCAGCCTCAATAAGTTTCCTATTCCTCCTCTCAGCAACACCATTCTGTTAAGGAGTTCTAGGAGCACTATATTGTCTAGCAATCCCTTTTGTGCTACAGAATGAGTCAAGAACTTGATTCTTAAACTCAGTCTCTTGATCACATCTAATGATTTTTACCTTGTTATCTATCTGATTTTCAATTTTAAGGATAAAAGATTTTAAAGTTTCAGTAGTTTCATCTTTAGTTCTTAAAAAGAAAGCCCATGTAAATCTTGTGAAATCATCAACAATCCTAAGGCAATATGATTTCCTTCCAATGCTCATTATACTTGTGGGACCAAAAAGATCAATGTGCAATAAGTGTAATGGGATGGTAATGGAGTTGACCTTTTTGCATTTGTGAGAAACCTTGTGTTGCTTTCCTTTAGGCTGTCAACACAATTATCTTTACGGATAAACTCCTTTTTGGGAACACCATGTAGCAAATTCTTTTTAACCAATTTATTCATGGTTTTAAAATTAACATGGCACATTCTTTTATGCCAAAGAGTTGACTCATCACCATTAGCTTTAGAAAGAAAGCATGATAATTCACCCAGTGGGGAAGCATTGTTCATATCCAGCTTATACATATCCCCTCTCCTGGGAGATCTAAGAAGCACCAATTCCTGAAGAATTGTCATCCTGGGTTTGATGATAATGCACTCATGTTCTGTGAAAAGCATTTGGTGCTTTTGATAACAGAATTAAGAAATACTAAAGAGATTGTGTTCAACCTATTTGACAAAGTTTACTTTGTCAACTTTTAATGTACCATTGGATACACTACCACTACCAGAAATGTATCCTTCGGCTTCACCTCCAAACTGAACAGGACCTCCATTAAAATGTTTAAATTATTATAGGAGAGATCTGTTCCCTGTCATGTGCCTGGAGCATCCACTATCCACAATCCAAACATTTCCATTCTTGTCATGTGGATGTCCCTGCACATAAGGTGAAATGATAAGTTACAATTAGAAACCCAAGCCTTGTTAGTCATGTGCACTTCCATTTCTGATGATATAATTGAACCAAAATGTATGCATGGGGGTTCAATTATGGTTTGTGAAGAAGAGGGTTGGGATGTAGCATCTTTTCTAATCTTCCATACCATCCTATGGTTGATTAGTGTTGATGAGCCTGATGAGGCTTGTGCAACATAGCTTGCTTTCGAGGCTTCTTTCTTCTCGGAAGAAGTTTTCACCACCTTTTCTTCCAAAGCAGCCTTCTTGGAAGGTTTCAAAGGATTCTTTCTGTTCCTTTGTTTGTTCTTTAGTTTGTCTTCTTCCGAAGCTATTTTCCTTTCGAAAGAATGAGTTCTTTCGAAAGCAACTTCGCTTCGGAAACAAGCTTTCCTTTCCTTAACACTTGGACCATATGGTAAGGTCCAAATGTGAAACCATCCTTGACTCCTTCTTTCTTAACATTGGTTGCATAATGTGTGCTTACTGGATTGCAGTAACAATCTTTAGCCATATGGCTATGCAGACCATAGATTATGCATTCAATGTTATTCTTGATGGGGCATGATGACTGTTGTTTCTTGTCTTCTTTTCTTCTTCAACAGCCTTCCTTTTCAACTTTTGATCCTTCATCTGGATAGGAGTGCTAGGACTACACTCTTTTCCTGAATTAGGATTTCCAACCACTTGAAATCTAGCTGATATGAATACATCCTTTTGCTTTAGGTCTATCTTCATCTTATTCTCAGCCACCTTCTTTGCAGTTTTTCTTACTGCCCTGTTTTTGTTCTTTCTTGCTTTGGTGGTTAAGGGTTGATCAGCTGTGGGATGAGGTTTTCTACTTCATCCTTCCCTATGGTGGTCTCCATCATTGCATCATTCTTCTGTTCTTTGGGTAGTGGGTCAGTAGTTGGATCCTCTTACTCCTCAATACCACATCTTGGCTTTCTAACAGACACAAAGGAGTGTGGTGGAGCAATTTCATTGGCTCCCAACCCACTTTTGTTTTGATAGCACACCTTGGAGTGGTAGGATGATGCAATGATGGTGTTGAAGTTATGCTCTTCAATGGCATACTTCTTTTCTTTAGCTTCAGCTATTACTAGCTGGGCTTGAGCCTCAGTCAACTTGGATATTAGATCTTTTATCTGAGCCCTGTAGTTTGAATGTTCATCTTTTAAAGAGGACACAATTTTCTCTAACTCTTCTATTTTGAGTTTATAGTCAGATTCTGCTCTCTTAAAATTAGATTTTAGGATATTTAAAGACTCAATATCAGATCTAATTTCCATGTTGTAGTCCTGATACAATTTAACCTTAGCAATACTGGATGGGGTACATTAATGTTCATATACCTTAATATCTTCAGTTCCAGCCATGAGCTTGAGAAGGTGTAACATCTTACACCATGAAGCTCCGATCAACTTCTTGAGCAACAGCTGTAGTCTGTTGTTTAGTGGGTTTGGCTGCAGCCTTTGGGGTAGCATGATGTTGGGAGGCTTGAGTTGCTCTAGGATTAGATCTAGGAGCTTTGCATTCCCTTGCAAAGTGACCAAGCTGGTTGCCGTTGTAGCACTTGGCCTTTGTTTCGTCAAACCCAATTTGCTGTTGGTTGGGTTCCGAGGGAACTGCCATCTAGTTCTTCAAAAGAACTTCTTTGCTCTGTAGGTCAGAAGAGCCATTTGTTGGACAATGTCCATTTATTCTACATCATCTGGGCTAAAACACCTCTAGATCATCAAAACAAAATTGAAAATTTCCAGAGTGCTCACTCCCTGAAACAAAGCACAACTATCTTGAAAAGAACTTTGTTGAGCTTGTTGAGACCTGGGTGTCTCAAGAAATGTGATGTATTGCCCAGAGGAAGATGATGGCTATTGGGGGTAGTTCAGGTACAACTGGGGCTGGTGAGTTCTTGAACCTTCAGCAACATGTAGAGCATTGCTAACAGAAAGGTTTGAGGGTCTGTTCATCTGATGGCCTTTCTAAGTTTCCATCTCCATATGGTATCCATCAAGGATTCCATATAGTTCAGTCAAAGTGCGAGTGTTCAGATTCTCAGTTCTCTTGATTGAGACATAATAGAAGGTCCACTCATGAGGAAGTTCACTCATGAACTTTCTTACTATGTCTCTCTTCTCAAGAACAATCCCATAGACTGAAGAGAGGTGATCAAGTCCATGTATCTTAAGTATTGTTGGCTCAAGGTCTCACCAACAATATAAGTGAAGTTCTCAAACTTCTGCTTCAGCATATCTTTTTTGGACTCCTTGGATTCAGCAGAACAAGAGTACATCAGCTTCAAAGCATCAAAGAGTTCTTTGGCAGACTCGCATTGCTTTAATGCTTACAATTATAGAGTTTGGTATAGCCATGAGCAAAACAGTCATGGCTTTGTAGTTAATGTCTATCTTCTTGAAGTCTTCATCGAGTAGTCTTCAAAGTCCTTCTCAATCATGGCACCATTACTAGCTGGGGATTCCACCTTTGGTTGGTATGGACCATGATTAACTGATATCCATATGTGACTGTCTTGATACATGATAAAGCCTTTAATATGCTTGCACTAGGTTCCAAAATCATCACGAATAATGATAGGAGCCTTGGTCATGGTTCCCATCTCAGACTCAGAAAATTTCTAGTTAAGAGCCATTTGACTGAAATGAGTGAGTGTGAAGAAAACAAGGGTGATTTGGGATGGTAAGATCTCACAATCAAGAGCCTAAATAGCTCTGATACCAATTGCTGGATCGGTGTTTGTCTCACAATACAAGATTATCTAACAAACTCACTTAAAGTCACTAAGGTTTGATAAAGCAGAATCTTTACTAAGTTCACAGGTCATATAATAAGTTAATAAGAATACAAGAGTGGTTTTCAAGATACTTGTATATATTACTTCTCAACTCAGTATTACAAGACTCTTACAAGCATGGTTACTTAAGTTACAATGAAAAACTATATATACTACTATCTACAGCCGGTTATACTTGGAAATCTAGCTGGAATCTACAACTAGACAAATACTACATTGGTAGAAGTAAAGTATCTAAGATAAAATACTATCCTAGATTAGGTAGTCATGACAGGTCCATTACTTACCTTTTGTCACCAACTAAAAATGGCAACTGTACTAACTGATAATGGGTGAACAATGGATTAAAGTATGGTCAACTACATGGGCATGGTAAAGCACTATGCAGTATATCAGAGTTTGCAGCGAGCTGTAAAATAGACCATACTTATGTCTACTGGTTCATAGTTGGTTCTTCCTAAGCTAAATGGCTTAAGAAGAATAAGTTCTTCCGAGGCCATTTATACTTTGAAAGAAACAACTTCTTCCGAGTCTTTTGCAAGTCTTCAAGACTTTATACTTTGGAAGACTTTGTCTTTAGAATCTTCTAAGTTGTATACTTTGGGAGGAGAACTACCTAGTCTCGGAAGACTGAGTTCTCACTTCGGAAGTTCTTCATACTTTAAGATTTGGAAGATCTTTGACTTGTCTTTAGAAGAGCAGCTTTGTCTTTGGAAGACCACTTCAACTGTACATCAAAATTCTTCTAAGTGTTGTTTTGGTTACACCAGCCTCATATGATCTAACAAAGTTAAAAAAAGGGTTCATGAGATTCACCTGTGAGTTGTTCTTTAGTTAAAACTTAGAAATCTATGGTGCTACCAACCGAGATGGTTCCTAAGATCATTTTCAACATATTAGCATCTCATTAAGTAATTGTCAAATCCCGACCCATAGGGTTTAGGGTTACTTGACTTAAGTTGTTGAATTCCACTACATATGTGTAATTTGCTTTAAGTCTTTCAGTTTTTGAAGTCTTAACATGTATTTTATCTAAGTTTGGATCAACATGTTATAATTTCATAGTGTAGAATCTGTTATAAGTGTATTCTAGTCCCAAAACAGTACAGATTCATTTGTTGGCAACTTTGGTCCCTAGACTTTACTAAATTGACACTTTTAGCCCTACTATTTGGAATTTTTCAATTTAATTAGTTATGATAATGTTTATTATTTTAATTAAGTTGAGCTACTGGAATATATCAATATTTATGTAATTCCATCACCTATAGAGGTTTTAAGAATTTATTTTTAAAATAGGTGTTTTATGTCAATAAAATACAAATTTCTTACCTATAGTTGTTGAGTGGTTTAATATGTTTTTATAATTCGTTTATAAGTTATTTTAGATACTATTTAGTCTCTGGAATATTAATTTTATGATCATATAGTTAGTGCGTCGGTTTTTATATTTTATGCGCATATTAGACCGCGTTTTGTACGCGATATGTAACATATTGTGAATCCAAGGATAGAATAAGGAATTATGAGTTTGATTGAACAAATAAAGATCACGAAATTATCAATATTTGATTTTTAATTTAATTGTTTGTGAAATTGAAATGGACTAACAAAGTATAAACCAATTGAAAACAGAACAATATAATGCAACAAAAGATTGTTTCAATTGTTTTTCATTGATACAAAATTGATTACAATGACTAATGATGCTTTGGTGATCTTATGATCTCCAATGATGTTCTTGATGTATTGTTATTGATTGAATAATTGATTTATATTGTTTCTATGAATAAGTGACTCGCTATTTTAGTATCGATACCTCTCAACCACGTATTCAATCACCTATTGATTGCTTATGATCAACTATCAATAGCGTATGTGTGTATCTCTAATGAGTGCATCCTTTCCTTATATTTATAGGCAGAGGGATTCACGGTTTACAATGGAAACTGTAACTTTCCTATTTGTGGAGGCTACAACTATAACATTCCTAATATGACATCCTAAGTCCTCCAACAGAAAGCCAGTCTTCCGTAGATGTTGACTTGATGACATCACTTCAGGCTGCTACTTGTTGATCATGTGTTGGTACTTGATGAGTGCTCATGCAAGTTGTTCTTCCGTAGGAAGTTGGTCTTCCGTAGGAAATTGGTCTTTCGTAGGAATTTGGCCTTCGTAGGAATTTGGACTTCTGTTGGAATTTGGTCTTCCGTAGGAATTTGGTCCTTTATTCTTGAACTTCATCCTCAGGAGCAAACTCCCTTCTTCTACAGCAGCAGCAACTTGACTTCAGAACTTGTTCTTTAGTAGATGTTGAGCTTCCGCAAGAGATCTGCAGATGCACATCACTTGTTCAGATATGCTCCGGAGAATATCTACGGAAGAACAAAATTGTTCATTCACAGTTGTTCTTGTACTTTGTCAATTTTTCCAAAATGATCAAGTATGATGTTTCCTACAATCAGATAAAATTATTACAAATAACATTTGGGTTAACAAATATTTCATGCATTATAAAATGATAAAGAATTACAGAAGTTCATTACAAGAAGTGATTCATCATCTAACCCTCTACAAAAGATCTAGACCTAACAATACTCTCCCTTAGGTTTAGATTCTTGTAATCATCGGTTCAGCGCTCTTAATTCTTGAACTCTTCTTAAAATTCTTGTGTTGAAGTATTCAATTGCATTCTTTTGATCATCATATAAATACTTAATCTTCATTCTCTTCATTTTCTTTAATGTTGTGTAATTCAGTCCAAGGATGTCCTCTTCAGTGGTCAGTGTTGCCACTACACTGTTGTTTGACACCACTTCCAATATATCTTGTTCTAACATTCTGAGCTCAGTGATTGATGGAATGTCAGATTCCATAAGTTGACCTGTTTCAAATCTTCTTCTTTTATTAGCTTTAGCATGCAGCTTGTCAATCACTTGGATGATATGGACATATAAGCATAAGTCATCTTGAGCTACTTTGTCATTTAATTTTGGAAAATACTTATCATGGAGATAGGATGTGTAGCTGGGATGAAGGAGTTTGATCTCCATTGTGTCAAATAGTCTTATGCTAGAAGCTTTCTTCTAAGGATCATTCCTTTGTAGCACAAGCTCTTTGTTCTCTCTCTATATATCCCCATTCTTGATAGGGAATGAGTACTGATTTCCTTCAATGCTCTTTACATATGCTGAGGTTTTGTCTTCATATCCAACTCTTCTTAAAATTTCATCATCAACTAAGTGAGATGAGCTGGAATAAGACCTTTTCTGCCTTTATCTTCTTTGATTGTGTTCAGCATCTTCTCTCTTTGCTTCCTTTAACACATCACCTTTAAACTTGTTTCTGAGTTTTGCAATCAGCACAGAAAAGTCTCCTACCTTTGGACTGATTGGGTAATTGATGTTAGGGATGTTTTGTAAAGAATACAAGTCTGCACCCGGGAGTGACAGGATTGTCTCCATCAAATGAAAATATTGCACCATCCCAGATGCTCTCTTTATCATAGCACAATCCCATTCAGAATCCAACTTCCATGCAACAATTTTGTTTTCTTCTATTGATCTTGGGGTGGTCATGTGCTCAAAAAGTTAGATCAGAGAAGATTTTTGTTCAGTTATTTCTCTCACAGTGGTTCCCAGAGGCCAGATTTTATTGGGGATTACATCCCTTGGCTCTCTGATAAGGTTTTCTTTTCTTCTGTTTATATCCTTGCTTTCTACAACTATAGGCTCAGCATGAGTTTGTTTTGATTGTTGTTTGTAAGTAGGATTGGGAGCTCCGGTTCTAAATCTTACACCAGTGTCTAGCTCAACCTTCATTACATATTCCATCATGGCTCTTAATTCTCCCACTAATCTTCCCTTAAGCTCATAAGACCCATAGTTGTGACTTTGCAACCAACAAGTCATGTTATATATTGTCAGCTTCTTAGGGTCACAGTGACCCAAATCTTTTCTTATCTTGTCAATGGCTTTGAACTTTGAGAATGTATCATAGTTGCATACTGGCAGTATCAATCTAGCAATATCAAATTTTTTTAGTACTTGAATCATTTTAGCCATGTTCATCTTTTGAACCATGTCATATAGGAACCCATTGTTTATCAGATCCATGAACATTGAGGATTGGGCTCTTTCCTAAAAATTATCTTTAGTGGATAAGAGCTCTTCATCGGATCTAGCTTCTTCATCATCCTTTTGAGACTCATCCTTTGTTAAATCTATACATTCAGCATCACTTTGTTCTACATCAGGTTCAGTTGGCATCAGAGTAGAAAGATTCACTGATGGAGTATGCTCAGTAGAGATGGTGCTTGCTTTCTTTGGGGTATCTTCAAGTTGAGTAACTTATTCTATAGTTTTTCCTAAATACATTCTTTTCCTATAATATTTGATTATTGGTTCCTTTGATTTGATCATGGAAAAGATAGTAGTTTCTTTGATTGGCTTTTGTAGGCTAACTCCTTCTTGTTCAGCCACTTTCTTCTTTAATCCTTCTATCTCCTCATCTTTGGCTTTCAGCAGATCCAACTGCTCAGAGATAGTTTGTAGTGCATTGTTGAGCTCAGCCATTGCTTTCTCCTTTTCTTGTTTGTCTTTCTTAATAAATTCGTAGGACTCAGTTGCAAATTGATCCATCCAGTCAATCACTTCATTGATAAATTCAATCTCCACTTGTAGCTGCTTGATTGTAGCTTCTAGTTTTGAGATTGTCTCATCTTTCTTAATAATCTCCCTTTCAATTTTTCCTAACTTTTCTAACTTTTTATTGCCTTTGATAATGAGATTCTTGTATTTGTCCACTAGAAAACTTTTGCTCACATCTATCTCTTCATCTCTCAGATCATTTTCATCATGAGCAAATATGTCAATGTAGTTACTCTCATCTGGTTGTTCAACTACTTCATCATTCTCCCCTTCTACATCTAAATAAAACTCTTCTGTAGCACCATCATTCAAAGCATCATGCTCATCATCCTCATCAAGATTGACTAGTTCAATATGAGTTGGGCTTTCAGCAGGTGAGATTGGTTCAGTAGGTGTGGGTGAGGAAGTTGGTTGTGTTGTTGGGTGTGATGGAGATTGTTGAAGGTCATCAAATGAGAACACTTCTGTTTTAGCAGAGTTCATTAATGTTTGAGAAAGTGAAAGAGATAGTGGTTGTGTGTGTTCATTTGGTGGAGAGATGATATGGACAGGTGATGATAATGGTATGTTGGTAAAGGATGGTGGTGAAGGAGAATTTGGTTCTTGATGTTGTGGTTCAGGGGATTCAGCTGGTGGAGATTGTTGTTGTTGTTGATTAGAAGATTCAGCTGATGATGTTTGTTGTTACTGATCATCAATGTATAGAAGTGCTTGAGGAATGTGAGCATTCTCATCAACTACATTAAGAAACATCTCCATTTCTTCTCCTTGATATTGCCTAGTGATCTTGTTGAGCACAAATCTTCCATGATGAGCTTGAACAAACACTTCACCTTCTCTTTCAATATTGGGCATTGCTTCATTAATGATTAGCTAAAGAAACCTTTGAAACATATACATCTTGTTTTCCTTATGTACCCCTATGTGGTCACACAAGCATCCCAGAATGTATTTGGCATAATTATACGTTCTCCCTTCAAACACACCAATGATTCCTGATGATATATGCCTTGAAAATCTATCCAATCCAGACTTCTTGTTTGACATGCATTTAAAGTACATGTGACATAGGAATCTGTATGGCTTGCACAACCTCCCTTTCTTGATCTCACCATTCCGGTAGTCACCATCATAACCCATTAAGTGAAATAATTTTTGAATGTATTCATGTTCGAATACATCAGGGTGACCCTCTTCTTGATCTCCGAACTCTAACACTCTCCTGATTGTTTGTTTGTCTACCCTCAACTCTTCATTTCTTATTGGAGCAAAAATCACATGTTCATCATTTTCTTCCTCAGTCCTTGCAAAGTTCCAGAAATCCATGATGTGCGATTGATAGATGATAGGATCCGCAAATAAAGCATAGAATAATCTTGATCTTCTCAGGTATATGATAATATCTCTGCATCCATCGGCTGCTGTATCCTCTGGATTAAGAAAAGCACAGGATATATGATCTTTTTGCGAATCGATTGGCCATTTGGAAAATGTTCCAAAGTGAATAGAAATGCCAACATCAGTATCCTTTATACTCTCTCAGACAATTAAAAACCTCTATTTAATGTGTGTGTCCATATCCCTCTTACCCTTCCGTGGTATTTGGATAGTTAATTATTCCATAGAACATTACGTAAGGAAAAACTTATCCTTTTCTTCCGAAGGTAATTTTGATAAAATTTTCTTCCGAAGTAAATGTTTTTTTGCTATATGATCCTAACATATTGTTAGATTTTGATAAACTTATCCTTTAAGTTATAAGCTCTATCTTAAGATTTCTTTGAAATCTTATTAATGCAGATATGATTTGTAAACTTTGAATTCATATACTGTTGATCACATTGGATTCTTTTAGAGCTGTTCCTTTTTGGAATTTTTGATCATCAAACAGGACACCAGGTCTTTACTTACGTAAAACAGAGGTGCATGTGAACCCAGATCTTTGTTTACACAAAACAAAGGATCCATGATGTGCAAAGATAGAGGTTATAAAGTGTCACAACATAGTGTGCTTTGGTGAATAAGTTGATCACATCAGGATAGGACTTACTTGCTTGTTCCTCAAAATAGAATTGTCCACAATTAGTCACCTTGGCATTATGTTATGCATGAACTTGTATATTTTCCACTCAAGCTGAACCTACTCATATATAAAATCACATCTGATCAGTCTTTATTGTGTGATAAAATTGAGGAAATTAAGCAAACGTATAGTGTACTATCATTTACAATGACATGAACTGCTTATTCAAGAAAACATGAAATTATGACAATACTTTTGGAATTTTATATGTTTTATAAATGTTTTTGGCTTTTTCATATTAAGAAATTTAAGAACAGATCATGCTTTTCTTTGAGTTGATTATTTAATATAAGTTGATAATGCCTAAGGACTCAATTAAGAAATTAAATCTCATTGAGTAAAAGGCTTTAGTGAATAAATCAGCAAGCTGATTTGTTGTATCCACTTTAATCAACTTGATTAAACCTTTTTCAGAATAATCTCTCAAAAAAAGATATCTGATTTCTATGTGTTTTGTTTTACTATGTTGCACTGGATTCGCAGTGATGAACATAGCAGCTGAGTTATCAATATGTATTAGTGTTTAACGAAAATTGTAATCGTAATCAAGTAATTGGTTTTGCAACCATAAAACTCGAGAGCAACTAGCTAAAGCAGCTATGTAGTCAGCCTCAGCTGTGGATACTAATACATTTGTTTGCTTTTTACACTGCCAAGAAACTAGTCTTGGTCCTATGAATTGACATCCACCAGTTGTGGATATTCTATTGTTGTTAACCCCTCCAAAGTCACTATTAGAATAAGAGTAAAGGTCGAAGTCTCCTTCTTTGGGATACCAAAGTCCTAGAGCTGGCTTCCCTTTGAGGTATCTGAATATCCTCTTCACTGCATTCATATATGACTCCTTGGGGTCTGATTGGTACGTAGCATAAACACACACAGCAAACATTATGTCAGGTGTGCTGGCAGTTAAGTACATTAAAGATCCTATCATAGATCTATATAATCTTTAATCAACTGACTTCCTTTTAGGATCAGGTATAATCTTATCTATTGTTGATGCTGGAGTTTTGTATGAAGAAGACTCAGCAAGGTTGTACTTCTTCAAGATTTGATTCACATATTTTTCCTGATTGTTGAAAATGCCATCTAGTTTCTAGTGAACTTGCAAACCAAGGAAGAATGTTAATTCTCCCATGGAACTCATTTGAAACTCAATTTCATCAAAGATTCAAAGTCTTGACATAATCTTTTGTTTGTTGACCCAAAGATGATATCATCCACATAGCCTTCGACAACTAAGAGATCTTGATGATCATGTTTCAGGAAGAGAGTCTGATCAATTATGCCCCTTTTATAACCATGCTTGAGAAAGAAGGACGGTAATGTTTCATACCATTTTCTTGGGGCCTGATGAAGACCATACAAGGCTTTGTCAAGCTTGTACACCCTGTATGCGTAATCAGGATCTTCAAAGCCTGGTGGTTGGGCAACATAGACTTCTTCATCAATTTTACCATATAAGAAGGCACATTTTACATCCATTTGATAAATAGTGAACTTCTTATGTGATGCATAGGCTAGAAAGACTCTAATGGCTTCAATCCTTGCAACTGGGGCAAAGACTTCATCATAATCTATCCTTTCTTCTTGAGTATAGCCTTGTGCTATCAGCCTTGCTTTGTTTCAGATGATGATACCTCTATCATCTAGTTTGTTCTTAAAAATCCACCTTGTACCAATTGGATATTGGCCTTCAGGAAGATCAACTAGATTCCAAACCTTTTGCTTTCTGAATTGTTAAAGCTCTTCTTGCATTGCTTCAATCCAACTGTTGTCTTTCAATGTTGTAGTTATTTTGGGTGGAACCACTTATGAAAGAAAACAAGAGAACAGACAAAAATTAGCGGCTCCCCTTGACTTCTTGTGGTTCTTTCATTAAGATCACCAATACTGTTTTCTATTGGATGATACTTATGAATTGTTGTTGTTAGTATTGATTCAACTGGAATAGATGATTCCAAGTTAGTGATGTTAGTTGATGGAGATGGATCCAGCTGAGATGGGGAATCAACAAAGTAATTAAGATCCTCATCATTTTGGTCTTCTGATGCTGACTGAAATCCATCTTCATGAATTTCTATTTTCGCAAATGTTGGTATAACTTCCGTAGCAGTTACAGGAACAACTACGGATGTTGTAGTTTATGGGTCTGCAGATGTGAATGTTGTTGGAATGTTTTTTGAATGATTAGGAATTTTAGATGAAGGAAATGGATCATCTTTGGAAGTAGATGGAACATCTACGAATGTAGAAGGAACTTCAGCTAATGTAGAAGGACTTCTACTGAGGTTGAATTTCAATCTCCATCATAATTGTCATTGCTTGTTTGAGATAAAGGGCCTAGATCAGCAACCTTTGAAGTATGTGTCTGGGGTAGTCTTGGAGGATCAGCTGACAAAGACACTTCACTCATGCTTGAAGGTACATAAGGATAACATGTATCCGCAGGACCTGCAACATTCAAATAACCAGACTTAAATGAATTTGTTAATGCATCTATATCAAACAACCAAGATGATCCTTTTACAGATTTTGGAAGTAAAGATTCATCAAAAGATACATTAGATGTTTCCTCTATAATATTGTGATGAGTAAGTATACTCTATATGATTTAGATGTTGATGAGTAACCAACAAAGAAACCATCATAAGTTTTTTCATCAAACTTTCCTAATTGATCTTTGGTGTTTAAAATAGACACATGACACCCAAAAGCTCTAAGATAACCTATAAAAGATTTTCTTTTAAACAAAAGTTCATAAGGTGTTTTATTATGTTCTTTGACAATTAATGTCCTGTTTTGAACATTGTATGCTGTGTTCACTGCTTCTGCCCAAAATGTGATAGGCAACTATGAATCAGCTAGCATTGTTCTTGCTGCTTCAATTAGAGTCTTGTTTCTTCTTTTAGCAACTCGATTTTGTTGTTGGTGCACTGAATTGTCTGTCTATGCCTTTGTTCCTGTAAAAGGAATCTAAAACATGATTAACAAATTCAGATCCATTATCACTTCTTAAGATTTTGACCTTTAAATCCAGTTATTTTCTATCTTAGAGATAAACTCCATTAATGTTTCTGATGTTTCACTTTTATGTTTTAAGAAAAAGACCCATGTGAATCTAGTGAAATCATCAACAATCACCAAACAGTATTGTCTTTTACCAATGCTCAAAATATTGGTTGGACCAAAAATATCCATATATAGCATTTTGAGTGGTGTTGTGTTTGTGTTGATTGTTTTGGACTTGTGTGACACCCTATGTTGTTTTCCTTTATAACATGATGAACATTGATTTGAACAATAAAATTCTTTCTTGGGAAGGCCAATGACTAAGTCATGTTTGACCAACTTATTCATGTTCTTCATGTTTGAATGAACCATCCTTCTATGCCATAGTTGAGCTTCATCTTCTGATGACTTAGAAATCAAGTAGGATTCATTGCTTTTCATAGAGGTGTTGTTCATATCCAAAACATAAGTGTTTCCTTTTCTTGGTGCTTTAAGAAGGATCCAATCTGTTGGGACTTGAAAACCAGGCTTAAGACTGTAACAGAAAGAGTTATCAAATAAAGTGGTATAATTTTGATCACAAATTTGAGATACACTGAGTAAGTTGTATTGTAAATTTTCACAAAAATTAACTTTCTCAAATTTGAGTACACCATATGTTACCATTCCTTCACCAACAATTTTACCTCCCTTCATATCCCCACCAAATGCCACATATGAAGCATTTTTATGTTTGAAATCATGGAGGAGTGAACAGTTTCCTGTTATATGCTTGGAACAACCACTGTCAACATACCACTTGTTGTCAGTCCTCCATGGATGTTCCTGCAAAAATAATGAAATCAATTAGAAAGTGGAGCACAAGCCTTAATGGTCTTGGGCTTGCCATTGTTATCTAAAATAGTTACTCTATCATGAATGAGCCTAGATGACTCAAGATTGTTTTTAGTCTCAATTGATTCATTATGTTCTGTTTGGGGTAAGGATGGTTCTATTGGAGATGGACTTGAAGCACTTTGATCTTGATTCACAGTCACTTTCTCTGTCACTTCTTCCTTGAGTATCTTTTCCTTCAAAATTGAAGATGACATTTTGCTAGAAAAAGTTTTAGCATCTTTAGTTTTTGACTGTGGTACATGATTTTCCTTTTTAAAGTGATCAAAGAAGGCTTCATCTTCCCACAACACTACCTTCTTGTGAGGAGTCTTGCTTTGATAGTGTTGCTTCTCCTTCTTCTTCTTTGTTTAATCATCAGCAGATGTTGGCGTCTTGACCTTTGGCACCTTTTGTTTTGCCTACTTCTTCTTTTGTTTTGAGACCTTTGATTCTTCATTCTCAGAAGATTGTGAGTCTGATTCATCATTCTTAGATTGTTGCTTCTTTGGCACTTTAGATTTGTTCTTCTTGTTGAAGTAACATTCTTGAGTAGAATGGTTCTTCTTGTTGCAAATAGCACAGTGCTTATTGAAGTAGGAATCAGAAGTCATATGATTGTTCATATTACATATGGAACAATAGCTTCTGAAATAACAATCTTCTGTGTTGTGATTATACATGTCATACCACTTGCAGTATTATTCTTCAGCTTCACTATCAAACTCCATTGTCTTCTTCTGCATCTTTTTCAATATTCTTTCAATCTTTGCAGCTGAAGTATCTTCTTTTGGTTGCTGAGGATTCACATCTCTTTGTTGTTTCTTTACTTTCTTGATAGTTTGTGATTCAGCAAATGTTTTCTTGTTCCGTACATCTTCTACGGATGACTATTTTGATTCAGATGATTGCTTCTTCCACAGATCTTCTACGTAAGTTGACTTTGGAACATTTTTCCTTTGCTTTTCTATAGATGTGTGAGGACCAGTCTTCTTCTTCTGCAGGTGTTCATCTAAAGTGTTTTTCTCTTCTTCCTCCGTAGTTCTTTTTGCTGACTGACTTTCGTGCTTTTTGTTGAGCTTCTGAATTCCTTTATTAAGCTGACCAATTCTTGTTAAGATGGTCTTCAACAAGTTTCTTTGTTTTGGGGGATAAGGTAGCTTGATCTCCTTAAGGACTTTGGGAATTATAGGTTCAATTACCACATTCTTTTCCATACCCAACCCAACACATTCTTGTTCATTAGGCTCATCAACCTCATCCAGATCATCACAGCCATCAAAATCAAATTCTGATTCATTTTGTTTTGAAAATTCTAATTTAGATGAATCAGTTTCAGTGATTTTCGTATCTTCACCATTTACCAAATCATTATTTTCAACTCTTGATTCAGTTTTGGTGCTTAACACAAAATGATTTGATAAACTGTTTGTCATTGACTCAGGTAGTGTCATGTAATTATCATTCATTGGTGGTACAATAGCATTAAATCCTAACCCATTCCTGTTCTTTGATTTAATATGAGAATTTAACAATTTCTCCTATTTTCACTTTAGTAGATGCATGATCAGACATGGACTTGGTTAAAGTGGTGGTCAGATGCTTAACTTGGGCTTTTAGATTATAATTTTCAGACACAAGTTTATCTATATCCATTTGCAATGAAGTGATTTTGACCTGATACAGTTTATGTTCTCTTACATGAGATTCATTTAAAATCATTGTTTCTTTGACGTTATCAACCAATTATTGAGCATGGACCCTGTATCTCTCTACCTCTTCAACACATGTTGGTGAACATAACCTATCCTTTACCACTCTAGCCATAGGTGGAACTTTGTTCTCCAAGTTTGCCATCAGTGCTTGATTTTCCTCCTGGACTTCCTTCTCATACATGCTCCAATCATAAGTTCCATCCTGCAAAATAATCAAACTAGTTTCTTTAGAGTTACTGGTACCTGTTGAAGAACCTGTGGCTGGTGGGGATGAGTTTGTTAGCTGAGGTTCCTTAAAGCTTCTCTGATTTGCTTGTCTTGTGTCTATTGTTGATTGTTGATCGTTATTGCATTCCCTTGAGAAGTGACCATACAAATTACATTTGTAACACCTCACATTTGATTTGTCAACACCAATCTTTGTTGTTCTTCCTACAACAAATAGTCCTTTGTTCCTTCTTATGTACATCTTGGCCCTGTAAGCAATCATGGCCATTTGCCATTGTAGATCCATCTCTTTTCCAATTTCTTCCAGGTCACAGATGTGATGAGTAGTTTGAAAACTTGCTGCCGTAAATGCTTTTATTTCTAGAATCAGATTTGCATGAATTTCCCTTTTGTTTTCTTGTTTGAACTGCTTTGAAAGCTAGATTTAGAAGACTATGCTGTATAGAAACCAGTTTCTTCTTCATCATCACTTTCAACACAAGAGCTTCCTTAATCACCATTGGAAATAAAGGCACTTCCAACATTCTTAGCTTCTTTGAATTGATATGGTGCAATAGGAGCTTTTGCACTATTGTTTTTGGTTTTCTCATCCAACTCCAATGCTTCTACCTTGGCTACCAAAGTATCTAGTCCAATTGCCTTTAGATCAATGGTATTTTTGAACATAGACACAGTTTGTGTCCAACTTTCAGGAAAGTATGTAGCATCTTTTTGTTCAGTTCCTCATTACTGTATTTCAACTCAAGAATATTCATCTCAGTGACAAGTTGCGTAAATCTGTGGAGTTGTTGAGGGACGGATTCACCCTGAATATGATGGAATGCTTCATACTCTGAACGCAGGGAATCCTTCCTGATGCTTCTAATTTATTGTTATTGATTGAATAATTGATTGATATCGTTTGTATGAATAAGTGACTCACTATTTTATTATCGATATCTCTTAATCACGTATTCAATCACCTATTGATTGCTATTGATTGCTTATGATCGACTATCAATAGCGTATGTGTGTATCTCTACCTAATAAGTGCATCCTTACCTTATATTTATAGGTAGAGGGATTTACGGTTTACAATGGAAACTGTAACTTTCCTATTTGTGAAGGCTACAGCTGTAACATTCCTAATATGACATCCTAAGTCCTCTGATAGAAAGCAAGTCTTTCGTAGATGTTGACTTGATGACATCACTTCATGCAGCTACTTATTGATCATGTGTTGGTACTTGATGAGTGCTGATGCAAGATGTTTTTCATCAGGAAGTTGGTCTTCCATAGGAAATTGGTCTTCTATAGGAGTTTGGTCTTCCGTAGGAGTTTTGTCTTCCAAAGGAATTTGGTCCTTTATTCTTGGAACTTCATCCTCAGGAGCAAACTCCCATCTTCCGCAGTAGCAACTTGACATCAGAAATTCTTCTTCAGTAGATGTTGAGCTTCCGCAGGAGATCTGCGGATGCATATCACTTGTTTAGATATGCTCCGGAGAACAACTATGGAAGAACAAAATTGTTCATTTGCTGTTGTTCTTGTACTTTGTCAATTTTTCCAAAATTGACCAAGTATGATGTTTTCCTACAATCACATAAAATCAACACAAATAATATATGGGCTAACATATATTTCATGCATTTTAAAATGATAAAGAATTACAGAAGCTCATTACAAGAAGTGATTCATCATCTAAGCCTATACAAAAGATCTAGACCTAACAATACTCCCCCTTAGGTTTAGATTCTTGTAATCATCGGTTCAGAGCTCTTAATTCTTGAACTCTTCTCAAAATTTTTGTGTTGAAGTATTCAATTGCATTCTTTTGATCATCATATAAATACTTGATCTTCATTCTCTTCATTTTCTTTAATGTTGTGTAATTCAGTCCAAGGATGTCCTCTTCAGTGGTCAGTGTTGTCGCTACACTGTTGTTTGACACCACTTCCAATTCATCTTGTTCTGACATTCTAAGCTCAGTGATTGATGGAATGTCAGATTCCATAAGTTGACCTGTTTCAAATCTTATTCTTTTATCAGCTTTAGCATGCAGCTTGTCAATCAATTAGATGATACAGACATATAAGCATAAGTCATCTTGAGCTACTTTGTCATTCAATTTTTGAAAATACTTATCATGGAGAGAGGATGTGTAGTTGGGATGAAGGAGTTTGATCTCCATTAGGTCAAACAGTCTTATGCTAGAAGCTTTCTTCTAAGGATCATTCCTTTGTAGCACAAGCTCTTTTGTTCTCTCCATATATCCCCATTCTATGATAGGGAATGAGTACTGATTTCCTTTAATGCTCATTACATATGCTGAGGTTTTGTCTTCATATCCAACTCTTCTTAAAATTTCATTATCAACTAAGTAAGATGAGCTGGAATAAGATCTTTTCTGCCTCTATCTTCTTTGATTGTGTTCAGCATCTTCTCTCTTTGCTTCCTTTAACACATCACCTTTAAACTTGTTTTTGAGTTTTGCAATCAGCACAAAAAAGTCTCTTCCTTTGGACTGATTGGGTAATTGATGATAGGGATGTTTTGTAAAGAATAGAGGTCTGCATCTGGGAGTGACAAGATTGCCTCCATCCAATGAAAATATCACACCATCCTAGATGCTCTCTTTATCATAGCACAATCCCATTTAGAATCCAACTTCCATGCTACAATTTTTGTTTTCTTCTATTGATCTTAGGGTGGTCATGTGCTCAAAAAGTTGGATCAGAGAAGATTTTTTTTTAGTTATTTCTCTCACAGTGGTTCCTAGAGGCCAGATTTTATTGGGGATTACATCCCTTGGCTCTCTGATAACTTTTTCTTTTCTTCTGTGCATATCCTTGCTTTCTACAACTGTAGGCTCAGCATGAGTTTGTTTTGATTATTGTTTGTAAGTAGGATTGGGAGCTCCGGTTCTAAATCTTACACCAGTGCCTAGCTCAACCTTCATTACATATTCCATCATGGCTCTTAATTCTCCCACTGATCTTCCTTTAAGCTCATAAGACTCAAAGTTGTGACTTTGCAACCAACAAGTCATGTTATATATTGTCAGCTTCTTAGGGTCACAGTGACCCAAATCTTTTCTTATCTTTTCAATGGCTTTGAACTTTGAGAATGTTTCATAGTTGCATACTGGAAGAATTAATCTTGCAGCATCAAAGTCTTTTAGCACTTGAATCATTTCAGCCATGTTCATTTTCTCAACCGTGTCATATGGGAACCCATTGTTTATCAGATCCATGAACATTGAGGATTGGGCTCTTTCCTCAAAAATATCTTTAGTGGATAATAGCTCTTTATCAGATCTTGCTTCTTCATAATCCTTTTGAGTCTCATCTTTAGTTAAATCTATCCATTCAGCGTCACTTTCTTCTTCATCAGGATCAATTGGCTTGAGAGTAGAAAGATCCACTGATGGAGTGTGCTCAGTAGAGATGGTTCTTGCTTTCTTTGGGGTATCTCCAAGTTGAGTAACTTCTTCTACAGTTTTTCCCAAATACTTTCTTTTCCTATAATATTTGATTATTGGTTCCTTTGATTTGATCATGGAAAAGATAGCAGTTTCTTTGATTGGCTTTTGTAGGCTAACTCCTTCTGGTTCAGCCACTTTCTTCTTTAATCCTTCTATCTCCTCATCTTTGGCTTTCAGCAGATCCAACTGCTCAAAGATAGTTTGTAGTGCATTGTTGAGTTCATCCATTGCTTTCTCCTTTTCTTTTTTTTTCTTTCTCAACAAACTCGTAGGACTCAGTTGCAAACTGATCCATCCAGTCAATCACTCCATTGATATATTCAATCTCCTCTTGTAGCTGCTTTATTATAGCTTTTAGTTTTGAGATTGTCTGATCTTTCTCAATTATCTCCCTTTTTATTTTTCTTAACTTTTCCAACTTTTTATTGCCTTTGATAATAAGATTGTTGTATTTGTCCACTAGAAAACTTTTTCTCACATCTATCTCTTCATCTCTCAAATAATTTTCATCATGAGCAACTATGTCAATGTAGTTACTCTCATCTGGTGGTTCAACTACTTCATCATTCTCCCCTTCTACATCTAAACAAAACTCTTCTGTACCACCATCATTCACAGCATCATGCTTATCATCCTCATCAATATTGACTAGTTCAGTGTGAGTTGGGCTTTCAGCAGGTGAGATTGGTTCAGTAGGTGTGGGTAAGGAAGTTGGTTGTGTTGTTGGGTGTGATGGAGATTGTTAAAGGTCATCAAATAAGAACACTTTTGTTTCAGCAGAGTTCATTGATGCTTGAGAAAGTGAAGGAGATAGTGGTTGTGTGTGTTCACTTGGTGGTGAGATGATATAGACAGGTGGTGATAACAGTATGTTGGTAAAGGATGGTGGTGAAGGAGGATTGGGTTCTTGATGTTGTGGTTAAGGGGATTCAGCTAGAGGATATTGTTGTAGTTGTTGATCAGAAGATTCAGCTGATGATGTTTGTTGTTGCTGATCATCAATGTATAGAAGTTCTTGAGGAATGTGAGCATTCTCATCAACTAAATGAGCAAACATCTCCATTTCTTCTGCTTTATATTTGCCCAGTGATCTTGTTGAGCACAGATCTTCCAAGGTGAGCTTGAACAAACACTTCACCTTCTCTTTCAATATTGGGCACTGCTTCATTAATGATTACCTGAAGAAAACCTTGGAAACATATACATCTTGTTTTCCTTGTGCACCCCTATGTGTTCACATAAGCTAGGGTGTGCAAAAATATCCGAATCCGAAATATCCGAATTTTCGGATATCCGAAAATTCAGATTTGGATTCGGATAGTAATTTTCAAAAGTTTCGGATATTCGGATATCCGATTATCCGAAAACTAAAAATATTTTTTTTATTTTCTTAAATTTGAGACATATTTACTATATTTTGAGATTTTTTAGTGTATATTGAGACTTTTATGATATGAGTTGGTTTTTTATATTATTTTTATAATAGCATATTTATAATTATTATAAAAAAACTAAAAAACAAAAAAATAAAAAATGAATTTTGGATATCCGAATCACTATCCAAATCCGTATCCAAAAATTCGGATATCCGAATTTCGGATACGGATACGGATAGTGAATTCTACTATCCGAAATTTTCGGATATCCGAAATTCCGACTTTGAACACCCCTAACACAAGCATCCCAGAATGTATTTTGCATATATATATGTTCTCCCATCAAACACACCAATGATTCCTGATGATATACGCCTTGAAAATCTACCCAATCCAGACTTCCTGTTTGACATGCATTTCAAGTACGTGTGACACAGGAATCTGTATGGCTTGCACAACCTCCCTTTCTTGATTTCACCATTCCAGTAGTCACCATCATAACCCATTAAGTGAAATACTTTTTGAATGTATTCATGTTCGAATACATCAGGGTGACCCTCTTCTTGATCTCCGAACTCCAACACCCTCCTGATTGTTCGTTCGTCTATCCTCAACTCTTCATTTCTTATTGAAGCAAAAATCACCTGTTCATCATTTTCTTCCTCAATCCTTGCAGAATTCCAGAAATCCATAATGTGCGATTGATAGATGACAGGATCCGCAGATAAAGCATAGAATAATCTTGATCTTCTCAAGTATCTGATAATATCCCTGCATCCATCGGCCGCTGTATCCTCTGGATTAAGAAAATCACAGACATTATGATCTTTTGCAAATCGATTGGCCATTTTGATGTTGTTTGAGAGGTGATTAGGTGATGATTGTTGTGTGGAAAGTAAAATTGATTGTTGGCGGAGAAGGGGTTTATGTTGTGAGCATTTTTTTAGGTCTGAAAAAAAAGTTCTGAAAAAGTGAATAGAAAGGCCAATGGTCAAGGTATCCTTTATATTCTCTCAGACAATTTAAAAACCTCTTATTTAATGGTGTGGTTCCCATATCCCTCTTTACCCTTCCATGGTTATTTGGATAGTTAATTCTTCCGCAGAACATCTACGGAAGGCAAAACCTTCCTTGTTTCAAGTTAATTCTTCCGCAGAACATCTACAAAAGGCAAAACTTATGCTTTCTTCTGAAGCAAATGTTTGTTTTTCTTCCGAAGTTAATTTTGATAAAAATTTGAATTTTCTTCAAAAGCAAAAGTTTGTTTTTCTTTCGAAGGTAATTTTGATAAAATTTCTTGAGAAGCAAATGTTTGTTTTACTTCCGAAGGTAATTTTGATAAAATTTTCTTCCGAAGCAAATGTTAATTTTGATAAAATTTTCTTTCGAAGCAAATGTTTTTGCTGTATGATCCTAACATATTGTTAGATCATTTTTTGTTTGCTGTTGGACCTTGTTGACTCTGCTTCATGGCAAATGTGCAAAATAGATATTTAGTTAAAAAATCAAATATCCTGCAGCCAAGTTAGTGCACTGATACCACCTGTGAATCCAAGGATCGAATCAGGAATTATCATTCACTGGTGGTGCAACAACATTAAATCCCAACCCATACATGTTCTTTGATTCAATATGAGAATTTAACAGTTTCTCATATTGCTGTGATGATAATTGGAACTTTTGAAGTTTCACTTCAGTAGATGCATGATCATACATGGACTTGGTTAAAGAGATGATCAAGTGCTCAACTTGGGCTTTCAGATTATAAGTTGTAGACACAAGTTTATCTAAATCCTTTTGTAAGGAAGTGATTTTGAGCTGATACATTTTTTGTTCTCTTACATGAGATTCATTTAAAATCATTGTTTCTTTGACTTTATCAGCTAATTGTTAAGCATGGACCCCGTGTCTCTCTACCTTTTCAACACATGTTGGTGATCATAACCTGTCCTTACCTCTCTGGCTATAGGTGGAACTTTGTTCTCCAAGTTAGCCATCAGCGCTTGATTTTCCTCCTGTACTTCCTTCTCATAAATGCTCCAATCACAAGTTCCATCCTGCAAAATAAGCAAACTAGTTTCTTTAGAGTTACTGGTACCTATTGAAGAACCTGTGCCTAGTGGGGATGAATTTGTTAGCTGAGGTTGCTTGAAGCTTCTCTGATTTGCTTTTCTTGTGTCAGTTGTTGATTGTTGATTGTTGTTGCATTCCCTTGAGAAGTGACCATACAAGTTACATTTGTAACACCTCACCTTTGATTTGTCAACGCCAATCTTTGTTGTTTTTCCTGCAACAGATAGTCCTTTGTTCCTTCTCATGTACATCTTGGCCCTGTAAGCAATCATGGCCATTTGCCATTGTAGATCCATTTCTTCCACTTTATCAGGATGAAGTTCTTCCAGGTCTTGTTGATAGATGTGAGCAGGAGTCAGAGTACTACCCAAGTAAGCTTGAAAGCTTGGACTGAGCTGCTTTCTATTCTTCTATTCCTAGAACCATAGTGATTGGTTTAGATTTGTTGTTGCTTTGGTTGTTTGATGATCCCTTTGCTGCTGAACTTTTAGAATCATCAGATTTCCCTTTTGTTTTCTTGTTTGAACTGCTTTGAAAGCTAGATTTAGATGACTTTGCTGCATAGAAACCAGCTTCTTCATCATCATCACTTTCAGCACAATAGCTTCCTTTATCACCATTAGAAATAAAGGCACTTCCCACATTCTTAGATTCTTTGAATTGATATGGTGCAATAGGAGCTTTTGCACTCTTGTTTCTTGTTTTCTCATCCAACTCCAATGCTTCTACCTTGGCAACCAAAGTATCTAGTCCAATTGCCTTTAGATCAATGGTATTTTTGAACATAGACACAGTTTGTGTCCAACTTTCAGGCGATGTATGTAGCATCTTTTTGTTCAGTTCCTCATTTATTGTATTTCAACTCAAGAATATTCATCTCAGTAACAAGTTGCATAAAACTGTGGAGTTGTTGAGGGATAGATTCACCCTGAATATGATGGAATGTTTCATACTGTGAATGCAGGGTATCCTTCCTGATGCTTCTAATTTCATCACTGCCTTCACAAAGGTGTGAAGAATTTTCCACAGTGAGTTGGCTTTTTTGTATGCTTCCCATCTAATTAGGAGGTCTTCAGGTAGGGCCATGGTAAGCATACTATATGCCTTAATGTCAACTTTGACTTTCTTGGCATCATCAGGAAACAGATCTTTCAGTTATAATCAGGTCCTAAAGCAGGTGGAATGTAAGGACCTTTAGTAATGGACACCCATAAATCAGAATCTGTATAGTTGACATGGTTCCTGAATCTGATTTTCCATGTTTTGAAATCAGATTTGTTCTCCAACTTTAGAGGTTGATAAGCTCCAACCACTGAAATGCTCATATTGATTGTCTGTATTAATTATCAAAATTGTCAATTGATCTAATCTCCTATGAATGTGTAAAAAACAATGCAAATACATTAACACAACAATAACAAATCACTGATAATATTGATATCAAGTCAACTAAGACAAAAATTCCTTGGAATTAATGACTTCTGAGGTGAACGAACTAATTAATAACACACTCTTAATTAAATAAGAAGATGGCCAAAATTAGACATATCGCTCAATATATTTTCAGTTAATTTGAAATTAACAGTGTTTAATGATGATGGGTTTTGTTCAAACTTGATAGAACAGGCTTGAAATATCATACAATAACACAAATCCACGAATCTAAAGCGATTCTGATGCAAATCGAAATTAATCGATCAATGGAACAGTGAATAATGATCGATATAACAAGATTTTGATTATTTGATAAAACAAACAATCAATTAAAATAATCAAACTGATAGATCAATTGATCTAGATCAATGAGCACGAGGATCTGATACCACCTGTGAATCCAAGCATCAAATAAGGAATTATCAGTTTGATTGAACGAATAAAGATCATGGAATTATCAATATTTGATTTTTAATTTAATTGTTTGTGAAACTGAAATCGACTAACAAAGTGTAAAACAATTGAAAACAGAACAATATAATGCAACAAAAGATTGTTTCAATTGTTTTTCATTGATACAAAATTGATTACAATGACTAATGATGCTTTGGTGATCTTATGATCTCCAATGATGTTTTTGATGTATTGTTATTGATTGAATTATTGATTGATATCGTTTCTATAAATAAGTGACTCATTACTTTAGCATCGATATCTCTCATTCATGTATTCAATCACCTATTGATTGCTATCGATTGCTTTTGATTGACTATCAATAGCGTATGTGTGTGTCTCTACCTAATGAGTGCATAATTACCTTATATTTATAAGCAAAGGGATTTACAGTTTACAATGGAAACTATAACTTTCCTATTTGTGAAGGCTACAGTTGTAACATTCCTAATATGACATCCTAAGTCCTCTAACAGAAGGAAAGTTTTCCGTAGATGTTGACTTGATGACATCACTTCATGCAGCTACTTGTTGATCATGTGTTGGTACTTGATGAGTGCTCATGCAAGTTGTTATTCTGCTGGAAGTTGGTATTCTGTAGGAAATTGGTCTTCCGTAGGAGTTTGGTCTTCCGTAGGAGTTTGGTCTTCCATAGGAATTTGGTCCTTTATTCTTGGAACTTCATCCTCAGGAGCAAACTCCCATCTTTCGCAGCAGCAACTTGACTTCAGGAATTGTTCTTTAGTAGATGTTGAGCTTCCGCAGGAGATCTACGGATGCACATCACTTGTTCAGATATGCTCCGGAGAACATCTACGGAAGAACAAAATTGTTCATCTGTAGTTGTTCTTGTACTTTGTCAATTTTTCCAAATTGACCAAGTATGATTTTTTCTTACAATCACATAAAATCAACACAAATAATATATGGGTTGACATATATTTCATTCATTATAAAATGATAAAGAATTATAGAAGTTCATTACAAGAAGTGATTCATCATCTAAACCTATACAGAAGATCTAGACCTAACACATATTTATAAATCATTTGATTTTATTAAATTTTATATCATGGTTAAATTTTAAATGTAATATGCTAGTATAAGTTTTCAATTTCTTTTTTTTGGGGACTTTACATAATTTTCTCATAATAATGTTTTTACTACTTTATATTAATGACAATTTTGTATAAATTACAAGAAAAGTCTATAAATGCTAATATTTGGTTTATAACTTATATTTATCACTATTAAGTCATTGGTTACTAGAATTTCAGGTTTTAGGTTGTTCTCACAGTTTTATGATTTTTAACACTCGTAGTTTGGTTTTTAATATGTTTCCCGGTTTGGGTTGACTTTGGTCAAACTTTGGTCATATATCACTTTTATATACTTATTAACATATTTAAGTTCTGGAGTTTACAAGATTTTGACACAAAAACTGGTTATTTAACAAATTTTTCTATTTTCAGAATGCTTTAAATCTGTATTTTTGTTTACTAGTCATATAAATTCCAAAAATTATGAAACATAATTTCTTGCTATTTCTCAACATTCTAAGACTACAGGAATTTTAAATTTTCAAAATTTTTATATTTTTCTCATTTTTGTTATATTATCCGATTAGTGGTGTTAAGTGTCCGTTAAGTCTCGATTTTGGCTTAATAAGCATTTTAGTTGGACTTTTCCTTTTCAAAATACTCCTATATCATACATAAGTTTTAAATAACCCCATATTTTTAGTAAGTTAAATCTCCAACCTATTTCTCTTGTTTTTCTCAAAGATACATATTTTTAAGTTTCTTTATACTTCTTATAAAATGTATAATTTTGATCCATAAGTCATGAAATTTTATTTTTAATTATTGTTAGACATGATAAAATTCCAAAAATATTTAGATTATGATTTTGAACTTAGAACATATGCTTTTACATTTATGCAAAAACCATGTTTTTCGGGTGCCTTAGATTTATCAAAACCGCATTTGTGATCAATGAGGGTTATGAGAATGCTTTTATATCTTTTAGTTGCTTAAAAACATAGTGGTTTAAGTTTTCAAAAGAAGTTGGGGTGCCATGGGATTGGTTGTGTTACTAACGTGACGATACGCGATATTTTGCATTAGGTTGTGATGAATTACCTTGATGCTAGGATGAACAAGTGGAGTTTAAGGGTTTTTGTAGGGGCTTGAAATGGTGTGGAGAGTCTATCCAAAAGGTTAGTAGTTCATATCTTAGGATGAAAGAAATGAAAGATGGAAACTTTGTAAGGTGTAAGTGTTTGTGTATGTGTGTGATTACCTTGCCTTGATATGGTTGATGATGCTTTTGTTGGATCGACTCTTTGCTACAAAAGGCCTGGAACTTGTTGTTTCTTGAGTTCAAAAGAACAAGAAAGTGACTAGATAAGAGTGGATAGTGTTTGAGGGAGTTGTGAGTTGAAAATGAAAATGGAGGTGTGTGTACAGATAGGGGTTGGCTACGAAAGGGTAGCGAGGAGGGGTTTGGGTCCTATTTTTCTTGGTTATCAGAAGATTATTCATGGATTATTGATGAGGTTAGTCAATTTTCCAAGTTATCAAGATATGGTAATAAAGTACCGATTAAGGGTGTTGCAACAGTTTCACAAGGTTGGAGAGATCAAACACTTAACAGATCAAATAAGGAACTGACAAATGAAACAAAGAACAAGAGCAAAGAACACAAATAGAACACAAGTATCTGGTTTTCAAGAATGATATATATTGCTCTCAGCTGTTTTACAATTATTAGAAGGCTTAGTCCTAAGGACCGGTTACATGAGATACTTAATACTGCATCCTACAACCAACTATACTTTGAAGGCCAGCTGGAACACTAATCTTGACAACAAGATCAATGTAAAGTCAAAAGGCAGATTTCCTTTTGACTAGTTACTATGACATTTCATAGCTCACATCCTAATCTATTACAAAAAGAATAAATGTACAAGAGCAGAAAGTTACAGATAGTAAGACCATAATCTATAGTTTACAAAAGTATGAAGATATCACCAACTTGTATAAGTTGGTGAGTCTTTAAAGATGATAGTGAAAAATGGTTCAGCTTTTGTCAAAAACATGTCAGAGAAAGCATGTCTTCTCTGTGTTTAGAAGAAAGTAGTCTCTTGGCTTTAGAAGACTTTGTCTTGAAGCTTCGAAAGACTTCATCTTTGGCTTTCATAGAATTGGTCTTCAGCTTCGGAAGATTTGACACTTAGTGAATTTCTTTGTGCAATTGTCAAATCATCCGAAGTAACTTCATTGTACTTCAAAATGTTTGCTGAGAGAACTTTGGTTTGCATCAGCCTCTATGGTAACTCTCACAAACTCCCCCTAGGCTGATGCTACAAAAACATGAAGATGACTTTGAGTATTTATCTTTATTTGTTTACAGTCCTCATTAGAATCAGGACCACTCCTTCCTTCATCAGGTGGTCTAGATTCCTCAAAATCTTAAAGTACCTCCTCATGTAGAGAAAGGTCAAGCATATTTTTCCAGAAGTATATATCTTAACCCCCTTGATCTCTTGTGACATACCATCTCTCTAGGTTTGTAGACAATGCCCATGATAGAATGGGTCACTCAGCAGCAAGAGGCTCTACTTGAAGTGGAGTTGGTTGAGTAGCCTCTTTTTGTTCACCCTCTGGATGTTCTGACTCATCCTGTGATGCAAAGGTGGATGCCTTAGACTTCTTCTTCTTTTTTATTCATTCTAATGACCATCCTCTTCCTCTTTCTATATTTCAACTAAGAAGGTTGGTCTTGAGTACCAGATGTTCCTTCTTTATCCTTCTCAATTAGGTCCTTTCCCTACACATGTTTAGTAGGAGAAGGTTTAGGACCTTGCTATGGGTTAGAAGATGAAGCTGGCTATGATTTAGCACTAGACCCAGGTTTCTCTAACCTTACCTCTTCAGATCACTCTAATGTGCTAATCCATACATATAGACAATGGACCAAGTCTCCTTCCAAAGAACCCATACAGCTTGAAGAAGCTCACCATCTTAATTCTGTCAAAAGACTTCTTCTGATTGGCTTTGATGATGGCTCTTAACTTAGCAGCCTCCTCTCTCATCTTCCTCTTACCAGCTTTCTTTTCTTTTATAACTTCTTGCTTTTGCTGCTTGAGGTACTCAAACTCTATATACTCATATGATAGAGGGAGTAGGGCTGCTGCTTGATAGAGGCTTATGGCACTCAGGTAGGTTATAATCTTTTGTCTATCTTGTTCACTGCCTACCTAAGTTTCTTGTTCAACTTCCATAGTCTATACTTCAGGACTTTCTTGAACTGGAGAGAGGACAGGACTTTATACAATCTTTTCCTTTTCCTTTCTTCCTTGATCTTGAGGAGCAATTCTGCAGCCTTACATCCTTTCTCTCTTTTGACACTTTAGTGTAAACCAGTTCATTCAACTTATCCAACGAAAAAGAGATTATTTCATTAATGTTATAGTTCCCTAGCATTTGGCCTAGCGGCAGGCCTGATTGCAGCTTGCATGAAGCTGGGGTTCTTTCTTATTCTCTCTTTCTTGACTTCCTCTTCCTCTGCCTCTTCTCCTCTTCACTCTCCTCAGAAGTGAGAATCCTCTTCCCTTTGTCATCACTGGCCTTTGTGACTTAGGGTGGAGAGAGCTTTGGCCTTCTTGACTTGTACTGCACTTGAGCTCTGGCTAGGGAGAGACTGTGAGACACCTTCACCAGCTGTTGTATCACTAAGGGTACTGGGTGCTGAAGCAGTTACAGTGTCAACGTTCATAGGTTCTACTACTTGGCCTTCAATTGAGGTTTCCCTTTCAAAGCTAAGGCCTACCTCAATATCCAGCAGACCAATAGTTTTTCCTACTAGCCTCTGTCTATATAGCTTTGATCTTCTATTGAACTCTTCAAGCATCTTCAGCTGGATCCTCTGAGTCAACCTATTAGCTTGACTGTTATGACTTGGGTTGGCAAATTCCAGGTCAACCAGAGGAAAAATCTCATAGTATCTTAAGGTCTAAAAATTGAACACTTCTTTTTAACCCTAGGATCTAAAGAGTACTAGGGCTCTTCTATTATTGTCATACTCTATCCTACTATTAGGTTGTTAGAAGATAGGATGGGGTAGACATAGCCCTTGGTATTACCTCCTCAAATAAGCTTTGAATTAAGGCCTCTACATTTATATGGACCTGAGGAGGTTGTTGAGTGTGGACAATTACAAGTGAGGATTGTGAGGCTTCAATGTCCATACTCTGGGCAGTGCTCTCGGGTTCAGTGATTGTAGTTAACACTTTCTCCCCCTTTTTGGTAGCATCACCCACTTGCATAGGTAAGCTAGAGGTTAGGTCCACCACACCCACAGGTTCTTGTAGACCTGATTGAACATGCCTGGCAGGCCTTACAGCTAACTTGCCCTTGAAATCGGTGATCTCAAGTGGCTGTTAACGACCTGCCTTTGTAAGGTAGCCACCTAAGATTCTAGGTGACTTACCTTTGAAACCAAGTAGGTGCATGCTTTTGATAGTGTTTTCATCTTTAGTTACAGACTCCCTCATCTTCATCAGAAGAATCATGGGGGATGAGAGAACATAATCGAATTCATCTCCCTCACCACCAGATATTTCTTCTTGGGCTCTGGATTTCCCCTGCTCCATGGCAGCTTCATGAGAAGTGTCAAGGGGCTAGGTTGCCATGGTTGAGGTCTTAATCATATAATAACTTGCTAAAGTAAGAGCGTCCCATATGGACCTCCTGATCATGCTCAGGTAAGTCCACCTCAGTTGGGGGCGGATGATGTGGGCTAGATATAGGGGTATCAAGAGCACTCATCTCTCCTTGAGTAGGGGAGGAGAAGAGAGACTCATGGTACTCACTGAATCCCATATCCTTATCATCATAGAATTAGAGGACATAAAGGCTAGGGATGGTAACTTTCCCCTGAAGGTTGTTCACCTGAGTTTTGAGACTCAGAGTGAAGTCTTAGAGCTTGGTTATTGAGCTCATCAGGATGAGCAAGAGTTAGTTTATGTCTAAAGGCTGGGGATGGTAATTGTCCCTTAAAGGTTGTTTACCTGAGTTTGGAGACTCAATGTGAAGGCTTAGAGCTTGGGTAATGAGCTCATTAGGCTGAGCATGAGGAACCTCAGCACTGATCATTGAAAAGATAGTAGTGGTTTGCTCCTCAGAGAAAATGGGAGCTCTTGGTTCCATTTCCTCCTACATGGGTGATTGTATGGGGGCCTGCTCAATCTGAATAGACTGAGCATGGGTTCGCTTGGACTTTCTTTTGTAGGTGATGGTTATTTGAGGCTGTTGGGGTTGTGAAGATAAAGAAAGTGTGGGTTCAACATAGGCTGATGCTGCCAAGTTGTCATCTTGAGCGGGGAGCTCTAATATATTTGGGACCACGGTTATTTCTACCCATGAGAAACCAACATTGTTTTTCTCATGATTTTGAAGATGTCGGGCTTCATCTATCCCAATTTAAGAGTGTTACCTATTCCAACCCAGTTCATAGTTGAGAATGTGGTGGACATATCTAGGGAACATGTAATACTCTAAGGAGTCTAAGTTGGCAAGCAAGTTTGTGTAAATATACTGAGAGTACCTGAACTTACCCCTTGAACCATCCCATGGAC
This sequence comes from Flaveria sonorensis, assembly GCA_025506505.1. Taxonomy (NCBI): domain Eukaryota; kingdom Viridiplantae; phylum Streptophyta; class Magnoliopsida; order Asterales; family Asteraceae; genus Flaveria; species Flaveria sonorensis. Next base: position 43,709,287 of record CM046440.1, on the reverse strand, counting down.
TATATAGGATAAGTCCTTTGGAATTTGATGCCATCCTCCATCTTTGTTTGATAAAGAGTGAAGAGACCTTACCCTTTTAAAGGTCGTGACAGAGTAGTATCCTTGATAGCCCATTTGCTTGAACGATTCATTGACAACTTCTTTAGGGATGGATACCTTGCCTTCTTCATCATCCAGCCTGAGATGAGTGTTGATTGTGGCTTGGGTGATGAAAACACTCTTCCCCTGCATTGATGCACACAGTGCCTTCTCGCCATCCAAGATGACCTCTTGGCAAGTCCTCCAAAATTCTAGGATTTTTTCTTCATATAGTGGAGGGTCTATTATGATTGCGGTGAGCTATGATGATTGAGTTAGAAAGTGGCAAACATCGGAGAAACCAGGATCTTTCTCAGACGACAATAGAGCAACTTGGATGTGTTGCCTGTGTAGGTGCATGGAGAAATCTGGCTAGTTTTGGGGTTCAGGGTTGGCCATTTGAGTTAGCTTTAGCAAGAATAGTAAACGTTTACGGTTGAATTTAGGGTTAGAGGTTTGTGGATGAAGAGGAAGAAGAAAGAGGGGAACCATGGTAAGGCTATTTATTTGCTTGGATGTGAGACAAAGTTAATGCTAAAGGATAAACTTTGAAATCCAAATGTCGATCCTACCTCTGAAAAAGTGTCCAAAAAGGTAGTTATCTTGGAAATAGAAAATCTTTTGAAGGTAATTTGTAGTCAGAAGTTTGAGAAAACTTCCAAAGCCAATTTGACTTCGGAAGATATTCCTTAGTTTGAGAAGAATTCCTTTGGAAGAAAAATACTTAAAGTAATTTCGCTTCTGAGATATATTTGGTTGCGGAAGATATTAAACTTCAGAAGTTTTATTCAAAGAATGAGAAAAGCTTCCGAGACTTGATTGCTTTTGGAAGAAAATTGTCCTTCAAAACTTAGAAGCATATTTATGCTTCGAAGATATATCAGAATTTCTTCCAAAGTTAAATTCCTTAGTAAGTTGTTATTAGTTTTGAAGACGTAACTTTCTTCCAAATTCAATATAATGTCTTCCGAAAGAAAATCGATCTTCAATTATTAAAATTCTAAGGAATATCATTTAGAAAAATTTTTCTTCCAAGGTAAATAGAGCTTATATGAGTGATAATTTAGACAACTTTTAAAGACACACATATTTGAAAAACAATCTTGAAATTAATTTGAGAAAATATGCTCAAAGTTAATCATCCCAATAGCTAATATAAGATACTTAAATCTCTATTCATTAAAAGATTTTGTGAACAAATCAGCGTATTATTCATTTGTGTTAACTTTGACCGGTTTTATCAATCCCTTTTTAAAATTATCTCTTATAAAATGATACTTGATTTTGATGTGCTTTGTCTTTGAGTGTTTTACTAGATTCTCTATGATAGAGATAGCACTGTTGTTGTCTATATGGGTAGGAGTCTCCTTAAAGTTGAATCCATAGTCTAGCATCTGATTTTGAATCCAAAGCACTTGAGCACAGCAGCTTGTAGCAACAATGTGTTCAGCTTCAGCAATTGATGTAGACACACAAGATTGTTTCTTGCATTGCCATGAGACTATCCTTCAACCAAGATATTGACATCCCCTAATATAGACTTTGCAGTCATGTTACAGCCACCATAGTCACTATCTATGTATGCATATAGATTGAATTTAGAATTTATTGGATATCAAAGTCCTAGCTTAGGAGCACTTTTGAGGTATCTAAGAATCCTTTTAACAGCAACAATGTGTGACATCTTGGGGTTGGCTTGATATCTTGCACATATGTATGTGGCAAACATGATATCATGCCTGCTGGTTGTGAGATACATAAGTGACCCGATCATAGCCTTGTAAAGATGTTCATCAACACACTCCCCCTTAATATCAGGTCCTAGGGAGGGATTTTTGGCTATGGGAGTCTTAGCAACCTTGCACTTAGTGAGATGAAATCTGGTTAGTATGTCTTGCACATACGTTGACTAGTTTATGAAGATAACATTGTCAACCTGCTTCACTTGAATTCCTAGAATCAAATTGAGTTCCCCATGGCACTCATTACAAATCTATTCATCATCAGCTTCTTAAACTCTTCATAAAGCTTTTGATTAGTCGACCCAAAGATGATGTCATCTACATAAACTTGAACCATTATCAAGTCATTTCATGTTTCTTTAATGAAGAGTGTGCTGTCAATAGTAGCTCTATTGTAACCATGTTAGACTAGGTACTGTGACAGTGTCTCATACCACTTCCTTAGAGCTTGATACAATCCATAAAGAGCTTTGTCAAGCTTGGAGACATAATCTAGATGAGCTGGGCCTGCACAGCCAGGTGGTTGCTTGGCATACACTTCCTCATCTATCACCCCAATTACACACTTGACATCAAGTTGGTAGACCTTGAAATCCTTGGATGAAGCAAAAGCAAGGAATATCCTAATAGATCAAGTCTTGCCATAAGAGCAAAAACATCTGTGTAGTCAATCCCTTCTTCTTGAGTGTACCCTTGAACAACTAGTCTTGCCTTGTTCTTGATGACAAGTCCTCTATCATCCTTCTTATTCCTAAAAACCCACTTTGTATCTACTGGTATTTTCCTATGAGGAAGAGGACATAGGTTCCAAACATTTGATCTTTTGAATTGAAGCAGCTCCTCCTGCATTGCTTCAACCCAAATTCCATCTTTCAAAACCTTATCAACTTTCTTTTGTTCAATCTAAGACAAAAAGCAAGAGTGCAGACAAACATTTTTTTCATGGATTTGTCCTCTTGTTCTCACCCCTGTCTCAACATCTCCAATGATGTTTGTGGAGGGGTGGGACTTGTGGATTCTCTGTTCAGGAATCACATCAAGTTGGTTTGATAGATCTAAATTAGTGAAATTTAGATTGGTGATTGAGTATCACCCACCACATCAGGACACTTATCAAGAGAAACTTGATTCAGAGAGTATGTAATATCATTGACGTAGTCTTAAGTGGAGTGGTTGTTAGCATCATGAAATTCTTGATCACTTTCACTATTTCCATCTCCTCCTGCATTAGAAATCCCTTCATTTGAGTTTTATGCCTCATTACTGGAATCAATAGGCACCTCAGATGTATCAGCTGAATAGTTTGTCATGGTTATGCTGACAGAATTTCCACTTGCAGGGTTTGTTACCATTGGAGTTGAAGGGATTCTATCATTTGGTTTTCTTAACTCAAATCTTGGATCAGGATCTCCTACTGATGTGTTACCTGTAGATCCTAAAACATCTTCACAAGATTTGTTAAAATAGTTGGTAACTAAATCAAGATCAAATAGCCAATCAGGACCAAAACCTTTCACACTAGGAGTGTGCTCATTGAGGTCATATTGGCTAACTCCTCAACTACCCTAGTTCTGAGATTGTATACTCTATAAGCCTTAGCTTGGGAAGAGTATCTAATGAAGTGTCCATCATTTGATTTCTTAGCAAATTTGGCTGTATGATCTTTGGTATTCAAGATGGTGCATGAACATCCAAATGGCCTGAGGAAACTAATGAAAGGTCTCTTTTTATGAAACTATACATAAGGAGTCTTACCATGAGTTTTGACAACTAAACCTCTGTTCTGCATATAGCAGGTGGTGTTGACTACCTCTACCTAGAAGATGATGGGTAGTTTAGAGTCATAGTGCATGGTTCTTGTAGCCTCAATAAGTACCCTATTTATCCTTTCAGCAACACCATTCTGTTGAGGAGTTCTAGGAGCACTATATTGTCTTGTAATACCCTTTTCATCATAAAATGTATCAAGGATTTGGTTCTTGAATTTAGTTTCTTGATCATATCTTATGATCTTGACCTTGTGATCATATTGATTCTCAATTTTTAAAATGAAGTTCTTCAAGATTTTAGGAGTCTCATCCTTATTCTAAGAAAAAAGACCCAAGTATATCTTGTGAAGTGATCTGTGATCACAAGGCACTATGAATTTCTTTATAGACTCATTACACTGGTAGGGCCAAAGAGATCCATATGTAATAAGTGTAAGGGAGTAGTAATGGAGGTTATTTCCTTTGGCTTGTGAGACACCTTGTGTTGCTTTCCTTTCAGACATGCAACATAATGGTCATTACTTGTAAACTCTTTCTTTGGCATTCCAGTTACCAAATCAACTTTAATTAAATTATTCGTGTTTTTAAAGTTTACATGGCACATTCTTTTATGCCAAAGAAAAAACTCATCACTATTGGCTTTAGATAAAAAGCAAGAAATTTATCCTGATAGGGGGGTTTCTTACAAATCCATCTTGAACGTGTTCCCTTTCCTGAGGTCTCTAAGTAGAATATGCTCTTGAGTAATGACCACCCCAAGTTTGAGAACAATACACTCATGCTCAGTGAAGAGCATGTTATGTCTCTGGTTATAAAATTGAGATACACTCAATAGATTGTATCCAAGCAATTTGACAAAGTATACATTCTCAATGCTAAGGCTACCATTTATGACCATACCCCTTCCTATGATGTAACTACCTGATTCTCCTCTAAAAGCAATTGGCCCTACATTAATTTTCTTAAACTTCTGAAGCAAAGAGCCATTGCCTGTTAAATGCCTTGAACAACCACTATCAATGATCCATACATTTCTTTTGGTGTTCAGCTGTTCCTGTATATGAAAAAGAGATGGTTAGTTACATTTGGAAACCCAAGCCTTGTTGGTCCTGGGCTCATCGAGACGAACTGAAGATAGTTCAATAGTTGTTGATCCTATATGCAAGCTTTGAGGATCCTTGGCAGTTGTTAATGAAGAAACTTTAGTCACATGGCTTTCCTTTATCTTCCACACCATTTTTAAAAGATTAGATTTGGCCTTTAAAACTTTGGAACTTTTGATGAATTCAAAAGTTTTGGAGACTGAACCTTCGGAATCTTTTACATCCACTACAGCAGACTTCAGTGCTTCGGAAGCATTTTTTTCATCCGAGACCAAATTTGCTTCCGAAGACTGTTTTCCACCTATCTTCTTCATGTTCACCTTCGAGATTCCGAAGGAAAGTGATTTTCCTTCCGAAGCTATTTTCTTCTTCCTCTCAGAAGTCTTATTTTTTTCCTGTGGATGGCACTCTTAGGATTGTAAATGCAATCCGTACCAAAGTGAGTAGTATCACCACACATGATGCATTCAACAGGCAAACTTCTGAGGGTCTTCTTCTAAGGAGAAGGTTGAGCTTGATCTCTTTCCACTCCCTTCTTCATCTTCATAGATGATGTAGTAGGCTTTTAAGGGTGAAGCTTCTTCTCTTGATCTCTTGGAGCTGTATAGTTCAGGTTGTGCAGCAGTGGCGCACATTTGTTCAACATTCTTCGATTGACCAGGATGGCTTGAACTTGAACCAGGACTCCTGGTACTAGAGTCCATAGTTGTAAGGCCCCGTCTCCGGGAACCCCACAGTTGGTCAATCACAACCTTATTTACTATAAGACATAGTAAATTTCATAAAAACATTGCAGCGGATTAATTTATCAAAAACTATTCATGCATTAATATTTGATGTTGACAAATAATACATCATTGTTTTAAAAGAGTTACAAAAGAATATTCAGTAGTATTACAAAACAACAGCATTATCGTGTATGAAATGGATGCCAGTTTTTGCCTACCAAGTAGCTTCACCCTCGTCCCATCCTCAGCAACAAGCTACCTGCCAACTGAAAATGCAAAAAAAGTCAGTGTTGCTGAGTGAGTTCTAGTTTTAAATAATAATATACTTTACCTTTATTAAAAACCTTTCCTTTACATTCGTTCGTGAACACACACATACATGCATCTTGATAATATCATTATTATCTTTTATCATCGTTCATAATCGTTCGTTTCTCACCTTTTCATTATCTTTCACTTCTATCTAGATCCTGTCATAAGCTTTGCCCCATCATTAGGCACGAAGCCACCTCAGTCTTGGGGTTAAGCAACAAGGATCTTGTTTCGCACGTATGGATCAGTCACCAAGACTGACCCCCCTATGTATACGCTCATGGTTTAGCCAAGATCGCACGCTACATCGCACATAGTTGAGCTAACAACTCTTCAATGAGTTGTGAACCTCTTTAAATTTGCTTGCAAGACTTTCATTCATTCATTATGTTCCACTTTTCATTATCTTTAATCTTTCACTTCTTTTATGATATTACTTTATGTATAAGAGCATTAACACACTATGTAAAGTTACGTAATGATACGTAATAAGGAACATCAATAACAGACCACAAACACGCGTAATATGAATGAACATAAACCACCAAAATATTCCAGAGCTTTATCAATAATTTCTTTTTCACAAGATTTCAGAAAAATCCTAAGTCAATTTAGGTGCATGAGCACTATGTAGGCACATGGGTACTATGCAGGCGCATTGGCAGTTAGGTGCATGGGAAAAAAACTTTGGCGCATGGGTACTATGTAGGCGCATGGGCAGTACATAGCTGCATGGGCAGTTGGGTGCATGGGCAGTTGGGTGCATGGGCAAATGGGCTCATGGGCAATTTACCAGTTCTAGCTTATACTAATTACAGTCCCCATTCATCATCCTAGCGTATTCTTAGCCCAAATCTAGCATACTAATCACTTAGAACAAGCATACAACCACATGATTCTGTCAAAACATTCACAAACACACACACCCGTGTAAAACAGGGGTAACATACGTTCCAACACACTGTGAGTGGTAAAAATGATAGTTTATATGCACTTCAGCCCCAAAACTAGTTTAAAACAGAAAAATCGGGGACCTAGAACTCACCTATAGCAGCCTTCGAGTAAAACTCCTCCAATCTCGAGAGCACTTTTAGTTCAAACACCTAAACACACCAAAAACACATAACCGAACACAGCGGAACACATAAGACTCGGTCCAAAAGCTGAAAATCCAGCTGAAACTGAACAAAACATACGAAAAGCTCACCTACAAGCCGATCTTCTTCTTCTCTCTAAAAACGGATGGAAACTCTGTTGTTCTTCTTTTTTTTTTTGCAGCCAAAATCAGTTGGGGGAGCAGGGTAGTGGGCGGCCATGCTCACCTTTTAAACATCATAATAATAAAGTTTGCCTCTTGCACAACTTTAACCCCTTAACTTGGGTTATTTCACCTTTCTTTCTTTATACTTCTTTTTTCTTTTCTTTTCTTTTTTGTAAATTTCTGGGTGTTACAAGTCCACCCCCCTTATATAGGTTTCATCCTCGAAAACTGTCACTCCTCAAATAGTTGTAGATAATGCTATCTCATCTCTTCTTTAGTCTCCCACGTAGACTCAGATCCCTTCCTGTGCCTCTACTGTACTCGCACCAGTGGAACCACTTTACTCTGTAATCTCTTCTCTTTTCGATCAATGATTGCCACTGGTTGCTCTATGTAATTGAGTCGTTCATCCACTTCAATGTATTCTAGTGGTACAATTATATCTTCATCAGCTAGGCACTTTCTCAGATGAGATACATGGAATGTTGGATGAATCCCACTTAACTCATCGGGTAGCTCCAAACTATATGCCACCTCTCCTACTCGAGCAATGATTCGGAAAGGTCCTATATACCTTGGGCCCAGCTTACCCCACTTTCTGAACCGAATGATCCCCTTCCAAGGTGAAACCTTCAGCATAACTTTATCACCCACCTTGAATTCAATAGGTCTACGCCTCTTGTCAGCATATGACTTTTGCCTATCTTTTGCCGCCTTCATAAAGGCCTTGATCTTCCCCAACTTTTTAGTCGTAGCCTCGATCACTTCAACGCTCCCCAACACCTTCTGTCCAATGTCACCCTAACATACGGGCGTTCTACACTTCCTACGGTATAGGATCTCATATGGTGGCATACCAATGCTTGCATGATAACTGTTGTTGTATGAGAATTCAGCTAATGGTTAGTGTTCGTCCTAACTTCCTCCGAAATCAATGATGCATGCTTGGAGCATATCCTCAACCGTCTGTATAGTTCTCTCTGACTGACCATCCGTCTGACGATGATAAGCCGTACTGATGTGCAACCTTGTCCCATTGCATCATGAAATCTATTCTAAAACTTGGATGTAAACTGAGTGTCATGGTCAGACACGATAGACATTGGTACACCATGACGTGTCACAATCTCTTTGATGAACAGATTCGCCAACCTCTCAGATGAATATGTCTCGTGGATTGGTAGAAAGTGAGCACTCTTCGTCTAACGGTCAACTATCATGCATATGGCATCGTACCCCCTTGCCTTACGTGGTAACTTTGTAATGAAGTCCATGGTCATGTGCTCCCATTTCCACTCGGGTATATCCAAAGGTTGGATCTTCCCGTATGGCTTCTGATGCTTCGCCTTCACCTGCAAGCAAGTAAGGCACTTGCTCAGATACTTCGCTACATCACGCTTCATACCCAACCACCAGTAATCTTTTTTCATATCATGATACATCTTCATAGCACCGGGATGAATTGAGTATCGAGTCTTATGTGCATCATCTATGATTCGCCCCCGTAGGTCTCCATAATGAGGGATCAACATCCGCCCGTAGCGGGTTCTAACTCTGAGAGTGTTCTCACCCAACTCCAAGACTAGCCCCTTCATTCTTTTGGAGTTGATTCGGTCTTCTTTTAGTGCCTCAATTTGAAATTCCTTGACCTGTGTCATCATATTGGAGGTCATTACCAACTGGTAAGCTTTCACCTGGATTGGCTCGGGTCTCTCCTTTCAACTAAGGGCATCCGCCACTACATTGGCCTTGCCTGGATGGTAGTGGATCTCATAATCATAATCCTTGATCAACTCTAACCACCTCCTTTGCCTCATGTTGAGGTCCTTCTGCTCAAAGAAGTATTTCAAGCTCTTATGGTTAGTGAAGATAGTGCACTTCGTCCTGTACGAGTAGTGCCTCCAAATCTTCAATGCAAAGACGACAGCCGCTAGCTCCAAGTCATGAGTAAGGTAATTAGCCTCATGGATTTTCAACTGTCGGGACGCATAGGCTATAACCCTTCCCCATTGCATCAGCACGCAACCCAATCCTGAAGAAGAAGCATCTGAATAGACCACCAAGTCTTCATACCTTTGGGTAACTTCAAGACAGGAGCTTGAGTCAATCTTGTCTTTAACTCCTTAAAAGCATTCTCCTATTCTAGACCCCATACAAACTTCTCATCCTTGTGGGTCAGCTTGGTCAATGGTGAGGCTATCTTAGAAAAGTCTTGAACGAATCTCCTGTAATAGCCCGCCAAACCCAAGAAACTGCGGATCTTGGATGGCGTCTTTGGATTCTTCCATTGCTTCACCGCCTCCACCTTTTCCCGGTCTACCATGATCCCTTTGGAATTTACCACATGACCCAAAAACTGAACCTCGCGCAACCAGAAAGCGCACTTGGAGAACTTAGCATACAACTTCTCTCTTCTAAGTGTCTCTAATACCTCATGAATATGACCGGCATGCTCTTCTTCGCTCTTCGAATAAATTAGGATATCGTCTATAATAACAATCACTGATTTATCCAACATCAACCGACACACCCGGTTCATCAAATCCATAAATGCAACTGGGGCGTTAGTCAGACCAAAAGACATACGAGAAACTCATAGTGTCCATAACACGTGCGAAAAGTTGTTTTGGGATATCTTGCTCTTCACCTTTATCTGATGGTAACCAGATCGAAGATCTATTCTCTAAAACCAACTGGCACCTTGGAACTGATCAAACAAGTCATCAATTCTGGGTAGTGGATATCGGTTCTTCACCGTCAACTTGTTTAACTCACGGTAGTCGATGCACATCCTCATACTACCATCCTTCCTCTTTACAAACAAGACCGGAGCACCCCAGGGAGAGATACTCGGACGAATAAACCCTTTGTCCAACAACTCTTGCAACTGAATCATCAGTTCCTTCATCTCAGATGGAGCCAATCCATACGGTGCCTTGGCAACAAGTTGAGCACCAGGTATCAAGTCGATCTGGAACTCGATGTCACGGTCCAGTGGCACACTTGGTAAATCTTCTGGGAACACGTCTGGATAGTCACACACAACTAGTATGTCGGATAATTGTGGTACTGACTTATCCGCATCCTTCACGTAAGATAGGTAGGCACTACATCCACGTTTCATGCACTTCTCAGCCACCACCATCGAAATCACCTTCAGAACCGTAGTAACTCGATCACCGTAGATCGTCACCGAACTCCTATCAAGCGCAGTCAAATATGATTATCTTCTTGCAACACATAATATTAGCCTCATAGGTTGCTAACCAATCCATCCCCAGAACCAAATCAAACCTGCCTAGGGGCATCACGAATAATTTAGCAGAGAACCTATGGCCTTCCAATTCTATGTCATAATTTTCTATCAGATCAGAAATCCTAGTAGACTTACCAATGGTAGTTTCTACATCAAAGGGAGCAGAAATAAAACTCTTACTAGCACCAGAATCAAATAGTACAGAGGCACAAGTTTGGTTTACTAGGAACGTATCTGACACGACATCGGGGTCCGCCCTAGCCTCCTCCCGGGTCATCGTGAATGCTTTGGATTTCGCCTTCCGTCCCTCCTTTTCAACCCCTTTCCTCACCCCGGAGCTCTCGGCCCTTGGCCTCTTGCAATCCCTGCTCAGATGGCCCTCTTCACCACAGTTATAACATCTTACAACCCCACACTCTCTTGCCATATGACCAGGCTTCCCACACTTGAAGCAAAGATTCAGTCCTCACTTACACTCCCCTATATGTTCCTTCCCGCACTTACCACACCTCTTCATTCCCGTACCTGATGTTACTACCCTTCGATCATCCACCCTTGCCCTCTTGTTATTTGGAGTGAAACCACCACGACCAAACCACTTCCCATTCTAGTTCCTGAGATCACCACCCTTCTTGCTCACCTCTACCACTACCACCTACCTCTCATCTTACAACCTCCCTGCCAGATCAACCACTTACCTAAAAGTACTCAGTCGAGCTGCGATCATGTACCTGCGGATATCTGCCGGCAAACCCTGGATATACCTCATGATCTTCCTTGACATCGGCATCAGCTGATCCAGCACCAGCCTTGCCATCTCATTGAACTTAGTAGTATACTACTGGTGTATCATGGTTCCTGCCTCCAGCTGTAAGAACTCTCTCTCAATCTTGTCAAGCTCCTTGTGAGGACAAAACTCCCTAATCACCATCTTCTTTAACTCACTCCACCTCATTCTCCCAACAGCCCTGCTACCCTCGGCCTAGACAATATTGTCCCACCAGCATAAGGCCGAGTCCACGAATGAGTGGGTAGCAAACTTCACCTTTTGACCCTCCCTACATTCGCTGATATCCAACACAACCTCCATCTCCCTCACCCATCGGTGAGCAGCAGCAGCATTCCCGTTACCATCAAAAGTCGGGGGCTTGCATCTTTGAAATGCCCCATAACTACACCACTTGGCAGTTTCTTGCACTGCTTCCTCTTCCTCTTCATCACTGGAGACAACCATCTCAGTTTCTGGTTGCTCCCCTTCTCCTCAACCTCTCTCCTCACTCCCTCTCCCAACGGTCCTCTTCCTATCCTCCGTCTCTTTCTTTTCATCCTCCCTCACAGGACGAATAACCTTGGTCACCATAGACGGCAGGATCATCTGCATGACCTGGTGAACTTCCTCCACAACTGCCTCTTTCACAGAGGCTCTCAGATTAGCACTCTCATTAATGCCTTCCTGATGATGAAGCTCGGGCTCTACAGGAGCCATCTTAGTAGCCTTAGCCTTGTTCCTGGTGATGCGTGGTCTAGCACCACGACCATCCAGTACACCACCTCGAGAAGCCTTCGAAGATCTACCACCTACCATCCTTTAAACACTGTAAGATTCAAACACCAACACGGTCATTCAAGGTAATAGCTCAGATTATGTTAAGTATAGTAAGTCCCTAATTACAGTGGCCAGTTGTGATTAGCCACTTACTTTACTCTTCATCCCCCAAGCATTTCCTATCCTGACTACATCAGTATCCAAATCTACTAAGAGCACATAAATCAGATAGCACACGCATATAATACCAGTTAACCTTAAGAAAATAAATTACCCGATGGCATATAGCTACTTGGGCTGGCATCCTCCTATTTAGTCACATTCTCAGTTTAAGTTTAGGTTTTGAACATATTTACCCATTTCTCTTAAACTTTGGCTCTGATACCAACTTGTAAGGCCCCGTCCCCGAGAACCCCACAGTTGGTCAATCACAACCTTATTTATAATAAGTCATAGTAAATTTCATAAAAACATTGCAGGTGATTAATTTATCAAAAACCATTCATGCATTAATATTTGACATTGACAAATAATACATCATTGTTTTAAAAGAGTTACAAAAGAATATTCAGTTGTATTACAAAACAACAACATTATCGTGCATGAAATGGATGCCAGTCTTTGCCCGCCAAGTAGATTCACCCTATGCCATCCTCAGCAACAAGCTACCTACCAACTGAAAATGCAAAAAAAGTCAGCGTTACTAAGTGAGTTCTAGTTTCAAATAATAATATACTTTACCTTTAGTAAAACCCTTTCCTTTACATTCGTTCGTGATCACACAACATACATACATCTTGATAATATCATTATCATCTTTTATCATCATTCACAATCGTTTGTTTCGCACTTTTTCATTATCTTTCACTTCTATCTAGATCATGTCATAAGCTTTGCCCCATCATTAGGCACGAAGCCACCTCAGTCTTAGGGTTAAGCGACAACGACCCCGTTTCGCACGTATGGATCAGTCACCAAGACTGACCCCCCTGTGTGTACCCTCATGGGTTAGCCAAGATCACACGCTACATCGCACACAGTTAAGCTAATAACTCTTCAATGAGTTGTGAACTTCTTTAAATTTGCTTGCAAGACTTTCATTCGTGCGTTATGTTCCACTTTTCATTATCTTTAATCTTTCGCTTATTTTATGATAATACTTTATGTATAAGAGCATTAACACACCATGTAAAGTCACATAATGATACGTAATAAGGAACATCAATAACAGACCACAAACATGAACGAACATAACCACCAAAACATTCTAGAGCTTAATCAATAATTTCTATTTCCCAAGATTTCAAAAAAATCCTAAGTCAATTTAGGCGCATGAGCACTATGTAGGTGCATGGGTACTATGCAGGCTCACGGGCAGTTGGGCGCATGGGAACACTTGGGCGCATGGGTAAAAACTTAGGCTCATGGGCAGAACATAGGCGCATTGGTACTATGTAGGCGCATGGGCAGTACTTAGGCGCATGGGCAGTACTTAGGCGCATGGGCAGTTGGGCGCATGGGCATTTGGGCACATGGGCATTTTACCAGTTCTGGCTTATACTAATTTCAGTCCCCATTCATCATCCAACGTATTCTTAGCCTAAATCTAGCATACTAAGCACTTAGAAAAAGCATACAACCACATGATTCGGTCAAAACATTCACAAACACACACCCATATAAAACAGGGGTAACATACGGTTACAACACACTTTGATTTGTAAAAATGATAGTTTATATGCATTTCAGCCCCAAAACAAGTTTAGAACAGAAAAATCGGGGACCTAGAACTCCCCTACAGCAGCCTTCGAGTAAAAATCCTCCAAACTCGAGAGCACTTGGATTTCAAACACCTAAACACACCAAAAACACACAACCGAACATAGAGGAACACATAAGACTCGGTCCAAAAGCCGAAAATCCAGCTGAAACCGAACAAAACACACGAAAAGCTCAGATACAAGCTGATCTTCTTCTTCTCTCTAAAAACCGATGGAAACTCTGTTGTTCTTCTTTTTATTTTTGTAGCCGAAATCAGTTGGTGGAGCAGGGTAATGGGCGGCCATGCCCACCTTTTAAACATCATAATAATAACGTTTGCCTCTTGCATAAATTTAACCCTTTAACTTGGGTTATTTCACCTTTCTTTCTTTATACTTCTCTTTTCTTTTTCTTTTTTTTTGTAAATTTTCAGGTGTTACAATAGTTAAGTCTTCAGTCTTCACCACTTCAAACCCAGTAGAGATAAATACTTGTTATTGCTTTGGATTTAAACTGTGCTTTATCTATTAGGCTTTTTATGTTTTTTTAGCTGCCCTGATCAGATTCTTCCTAGCTGACTTAACCATCCTTTGTCCTTTCTTCTCTCCTGGAGTATAGTCACCCTTCTTAGGATGAATCTCCTCACTCACTTCTGGTTCATCCTTAACTATCTCCTCTTCATCTTCATCCTCTTATTGGATAGGATCAATGAGGGGCAGCTCATCTTGACTAGTTCCGCACCTTAAAGATTTTACAGATAATAATGTGTGTGGAGGAGCTATCTCACTTGATCCCAGTCCCTGCCTATTTTCATAACAAATCTTTGCATGCAAGGATGAGAATATGATGTTCTTGAAGGTATCCTCTTCAAGAACACACTTTTCTTCACTGGCTTTGATGATCACAAGCTCAGCCTGGCATTTAAATAACTTGGTAATGAGATCTTTGATTTGAGTCCTGTAATTTGTGTGCTCATGCTTAAGAGTAGAAATTGTTTTATCTAAATCTTCTATTTTAAGTTTATAGTCATTTTTTGCTTTTTTAAAATCAGCTTTTAAAATATTCAAACACTCAATGTTAGATCTCACTTCCAAGTTATAGGACTGATACATGTTTACTTTAGCAATGCATTCAGGTTTACAGAGATGTTCTAATACCTTGGCTTCAACATGGTCATCCATCAATTCTTGATTTGGAGAAATATCCTCTACCTGAAAGCTCCAGTCAAAGCCTCCATGTTCAACAGCAACAATAGCTTGTTGTTTTGGTTGGCTTGGCTTATCAGATCTAGGAGCTACATCAGTGTAGCTTGGTCTAGATTGTGCTTGGCCACTATTTTTCCTTGGTTCCTTGCACTCCCTAGCAAAGTGTTCCATCAGGTTATAGTTCTAACACTTCACTTTGCTTTTATCCAGTCCAAACTTTCCACTAGTTATATTGCTGGGAAACATTCTTCCAGTTCTCTTATAGAACTTGATGTCTCCATGAGTGAGAAGAGCTATCTGCTAGACTATTTCCATATACTCTAGGTCATCTGGATGGATAAAATCCAAGTCTTTAATAGTGAAAAGAAAGTTGCCACAACTTTCATCAGACGACACAAAGGTTTGAGATAAGCTTGTCTCTTCAAATAGGCTTCCTTGGGTGTAGCTCTCCCTTGGTGACTTTGAGAAGATGATGAAATAGCCCTTTTATGAGTTATCAGGGTAGTATATAAGATTATTCTGTCATTCTCTACTATCTCTTTCAATCACATGGAGCGTCAAAACTTATTGATTGCTGGAAGAGTTGATGGATGGATTCTGTATGTTCATCTCTATTTGGTTACCACTCAAGATACCATACAGCTCTATGAGAGTAAGGGTGGAGAGGTTTTTAGTTCTCTTAATGGCCACACAGTAGTGAGTCCATTGTCTAGGAGGAGAGAACATGAACTTTCTCACAATGTCCCAATTCTCAAGTTTAACTCCAACGTCCATTAGAGTATCTACAATCTCAACATACTAAAGTATTGTTGAGTCATAGTTTCACCTGATTTGTAGGTGAAATTCTCAAACTACTGCTTAATGAGTTCCTTCTTGTTTTCTTTAGTTCCTTCTTGAAGCCTCTATAGATAGAGTTGGGAAGAGTAGTTTGTAGAGCGGTCATGGCCTTCTGATCTATATCAATCTTCTTCGAATCTTCCTCAGAATAGTTAACCACTTCCTTTGGAATCATACCACCACCAGTAGTAGCTGAAGTGGTGCTTGTGAAGTGAGGTTTTGAGGTAAGAGATCTCCATATCCTACTGTCTTGAGATTTGATAAAGCCTTCCATTCTTTGGTACCAAGTATCAAAGTCATCACGAGTGATCACTAAAGATTTAGTCATGGTACCGCTTTCCATGTTAGCCTTACTAAGAGCTACCATTTGAGCTGGTAAGTGTTTTGTGAAACTAAAGAGATTAAAGATGGTGAGATCTTACAATCAAGAGCCTAAAATGCTCTAATACTAATTGTAGGACCGGTTAAGGGTGATACAACAGTTTCACAAGGTTAGAGAGATCAAACACTTAACAGATCAACTAGGGTACCAGTAAATAAAACAAAGAACAAGAGTAAAGGACACAAGCAAAACATAAGTATTTGGTTTAAAGAATGATGTATATTGCTCTCAAGTTTTTACAAAGGTTACAAGGCTTAGTTCTAAGGGCTGGTTACAGCGGCCATACTTTGAAGGCCAGATGGACCACTAATCTAGACAACAAGATAAATGTAAAGTCAAAAGGCATATTTCCTTTTAACTAGTGACTATGACATGGCATAGCTCACATCCTAATCTATTACAAAAAGGATAAAAGTACAAGAGCGCAAAGTTAATGACTCTAAGACCATAATCTACAGTTGACAAAAGTATGGAGATATCACCAACTGTATAACTTGGCGAGTCTTAAGAGATGGCAGCAGAAAGTGGTTTAGCTTTTGTCAAAAGCATGTCAGAGAAAGCATGTATTCTCAATCTTTGGAAGAAATCAGTCTCTTGGCTTCGGAAGCCTTTGTCTTGAAGCTTCGGAGACTTTGGAAGAATTGGTCATTGGCTTTGGAAGATATGACACTTAGTGAATTTGTTTTAGCAATTGTCAAATATTTCGAAGTAACTTCCTTGTACTTCGGAATGCTTGTTGAGAGAACCTTAGTTTGCATCAGCCTCTAAGGTAACTCTTACAGGTAAGATTGTGAGTTCATCCATTCCATGCATGGACTTGGATCGGATGAGAGGTAAGGTGGAGGTTAGGTTAGGTCTACTAGGTTGTACCTTATAGGGTTTTAAGTTTACTTGCAAGATATATTATATGATGTGTATAGGTTGTTGCTATTTGCGTGCATGGGTGTATATGTGTATATGTGTCGTGCATATGTATGTATTTTCATATGAGTGTGTGTCATGATGTATATATATACATATGTAGTATGTATGTATGTCATATATATATATATATACATATATATATTTATATGTATGTATGTATATATATATATATATGTATATATATATGTATGTTTATATATATGTATGTATGTATGTATATGTATGTGTTGGGTTTATACATATACAGATATGAAATATTATAGCAAGATACATATATATATATATGGATATATATTAGTTTTTGTTGTTATTGTTGTTGTTGTTGTGTTGTTGTTGTTGTTGTTGTGTGGCTGCTATTGCGGTTGCTGTTGCTGTTGCTGTTGCTGTTGCTGTTGCTATTGCTGTTGCTTGTTGCTGTTGCTGTTGTTGTTGCTATTGTTGTTGCTGTTGTTGTTGTTGTTATTTTTGTTGTTGTTGCTGCTGCTGCTGCTGCTGTTGTTGTTGTTGTTGTGTAACGCCCGAAAATTTTTGAAGAAAAAGAAGGAAGGAGAAGTTCTCGTCCGAAAGGAAGTTCTCGTGCGAGAAGTTTATGCGAAAGCACAGCTGGTATAAATAGCTAAGAACACCCATTCTGACTCCATTTCGCACGAAAAGTTCAGCTGCTAGAGAGAGAAATCGGCTGCGTTAAGAGAGAAAGTGAAGAATCCAAGTATTTAAGGTATGTAACTCGTGTTATGTACTAAGAATGGATTATTGATGAATATAACACATTTATGTAGTTTTCTCTCGCAAAGGCTTCGGGAAGGTTGTGTTTGTGCTATAACTTCAGGAGGTGAGTTTCTAGTCTCCTTTTTACGCAAGTTTTATGTTTTGGGGGCTATTATGCATACTAGAACGTTTTAAAATGCTTGTCTATGCTTGGTTTGATGATGTTTAAGATGTTAGCGTGTTAGAACAGCATTAGGCGCGATAACTGTGATTGGGTGGGAAAACCTGTAGTTTTCGCGCGAGCAGTTTTGATGTACGTTAAGATTTTGAATTCTGGGAAGTTTTCATGTGAAAGGTGTAGTTTTTGCGCGATATGCAGTGTTTTCGCGCGACACTAGTTCTCGCGCGATGTGTAAGTTCTCACGTGATAGGTTGGTTCTCACGCGATGAGGTAGTTTTCACGCGAGATGCTGCTGATGTATGTTAATTTTCGCATGTGATGCTATTTTGTGTGATTTGTTATCTTTTCATGTTAAACAATTTTTAAAACTATAATGTTTTATGATGTGGATTTACTTGCTATGTACGTATTATAAGTAAAGTAATATGTAATGAATTAAAGATAAGGAAGGTGAGTCATGACGAACATAATGAACGAATGAAAAGTCATGCAAGCAAAATGAGGGAGGTTCACGACTCATGAGGTAGTTGTATGCTCCAACTGTGTGCGTTTAGCTTACCCTTGATGATGTGCACAGGGGTCTAATCCTGAAATTGGCCATGATTGATGGATTCTTGTCGCGTACCCCGGTACTGTGTCAGCTTCAGCATGACGTGGGGGTTTATTTATAAACCCCGGCACAGATCAGCTTTTTAAAGCATGATGCGGGGGTATTGCATGAGACAGAACCTATATAATGATGAACTAAGTAAAAAATGATGATGAATGATGTTGAAGATAATAATTAACTATTATCTGAATGTACGTATGATCTGTGATGACAAGGGATGTAAAAGATATGTTTATATAAATGAACTATTTTATTTATAAAACTAGAACTCACTCAGCGTCACTGACTTTTTGTATGCATAATAGTTGGCAGGTGATCGTTTGATGCTGAGGAGGTGCAGGCATGGATGCATAAGCTATCGGGAATGATTTAAGTCTGGCATCCACATTTTTGGGAATGATTATTGTATTAACAAAATTTTGAGATGTACGTGAATGATTTGATGTATTGACAAGATTTTAATCATGAATGAAAAGTTTTAATTCCACTACAAATGATGTGTTTTTAATATTTTATGCGACTATTGATCGACTGTAAGCCCGTCTCGAGAACGGGGCCTTACAAGTTACTATCAGAGCCTAAGTTTAAGAGAATTGGGTAAAATATTTCAAAAACCTAAAACTTAAACTGAGAATGGGACAAAAGGGAAATGGATGCTAGTCCTAGTAGCTACATGCCTGCAGGTAAAGGTTTTATGTAAATGTTTTATGTAAGATAATAAAAAGGAATTATGTGCATGTGTTATGTGGTGTATGTGCCCCTAGTAGATTTGGATACCGATATAGTCAGGATAGGGAATGCTTGGAGAGGGAAGAGTAAAGTAAGTGGCTAATCACAACTGGCCACTGTAATTAGAGACTTACTATACTTGACATGATCTGGGCTATTTCCTTGAATGACCGTGTTGGTGTTTTGAATCTTATAGTGCTTTGAGATGGCCGGTGGTAGATCTTCTAAGCTTCTTCGCGGGTGGAGTGTGTGGTGGACGTGGTGCTGGAACACGTGCCATGAGGAATAAGGCTAGAACTGCCGAGACGGCACCTGCAGATCCCGAGATTAAAACCATGAGGGCGGTTGATGAGAGTGCTAATTTTGGGGCCTCAGTGAAGGAGGCGGTGGTTGAGGAGGTTCATTAGGTCATGCAGATGATTCTATCGTCTGTAGTGACCGAGGTTATTCGTGCTGTGAGGAGGATGAAAAGAAGGAGAAGGAGGAGAGGAGGAAAGATGCTAGGTGAGGGGGCGAAGAAGGAGGTTCAGGGGCAAGAGAGCAACCAGGGGTAAGAAGGTGAAGGTGGATGACTGGAGGATGTTAATGGGGGGAGAGAAGGCATGCAAGAAATATAGGAAGAAGCATGCGGGGGAATGAAAGTGGGGATCGAATCTCTGCTTTTAGTATGGGAAGGAGGGCCACATGGCAAGGGATTATCATATGTTGTAGTGTTACAACTGTGGTGAAGGGGGCCATATGAGCAAGGATTGCTAGAAGCCTAGGACCGAGAACTCCGGGGCAAGGAAGGGAATTGAGAAGGAGGGGTAGATGGCGGAGGCCAGGGCATTCACTATGACTTGGGAGGAAGCTAGAGTTGACCTGATGTTGTGTCTAGTACATTCCTAGTTAACCGGACTTGTGCCTCTGTACTATTTGATTCTGGTGCTAGTAAGAGTTTTATTTTGTTGCCTTCTGTGCTAAGTTGCCTGTTAGGAGTAGAAAGATTGATGAGCCCTTCGATGTAGAAACTGCCATTGGTAAGTCTACCAAGATTTTTGATCTGATAGAGAATTATGACATAGAGTTGGATGGCCATAGGTTCTCTACTAAATTATTCATGATGCCCTTAGGTGGATTCGATGTAGTCCTAGGGATGGATTGGTTAGCAGCCTATGAGGCGGATATTGTGTGTCGCAAGAAGATGATTCGATTGACTGCGTTGGATGGGAGTTCAGTGATGATCTATGGCGATAGGGTTACTTCGATTCCGAAGGTGATTTCGATGGTTATGGCTGAGAAGTGTATGAGGCGTGGATGTGGTGCCTATCTAGCCTATGTGAAGGATGTGGAGGCATCAGACCATGGTTTTCGGACGTGCCGGTAGTGTGCGACTTCCCGCTGAGAAGTGTATGAGGCGTGGATGTGGTGCCTATCTAGCCTATGTGAAGGATGTGGAGGCATCAGTACCATGGTTGTCGGACGTGCCGGTAGTGTGCGACTTCCCTGATGTATTTCTGGAAGACTTATCAGGTCTGCCACTTGACAGTGAGATCGAGTTCCAGATTGACCTGATACCTGGTCCCCAACCTGTTGCTAAGGCGCCGTATCGTCTAGCTCCCTTCGAGATGAAAGAGTTGACGACTCAGCTACAAGTGCTATTGGATAAGGGATTCATTTGACCGAGTATCTCTCCATGGGGTGCTCCGGTCTTGTTTGTCAAGAAAAAGGACGGTAGCATGAGGATGTGCATCGACTACCATGAGCTGAAAAAGTTGACCGTGAAGAACCGGTATCCGTTACCCAGAATTGATGACTTGCTTGATCAGCTCCAAGGTGCTAGTTGGTTTTCGAGAATAGATATCCGATCTGGTTACCATCAGATGAAGGTGAAGGAGCAAGATATCCCCAAAATAGTTTTTCGCACGCGTTATGGACACTACGAGTCTCTCGTTATGTCTTTTGGTCTAACTAACGCGCCAGCTGCCATTATGGATTTGATGAACCGGGTGTGTCAGCCGATGTTGGATAAATCAGTGATTGTGTTTATCGATGATACCCTGATTTACTCGAAGAGCGAAGAGGAACATGTCGGTCATATTTAGGAGGTGCTGGAAACGCTTAAAAGGGAGAAGTTGTATGCCAAGTTCTCCAAATACGTGTTCTGTTTGCGCGAGGTTCATTTTCTGGGTCACGTGGTCAACCCGGAAGGGATTATGGTAGACCCGACGAAGGTTGAGGCGGTGATGCAATGGAAGTCTCCAAGGACGCCATCCGAGATTTGTCGTTTCTTGGGTTTGGCAGCTACTACAGAAGATTCATCCAAGACTTCTCCAAGATAGCTTCACCATTGACTAAGTTGACCTAGAAGTATGCGAAGTTTATAGGGAAAGTAGAGCTGGAGAATGCTTTCGAAGAGCTAAAGACAAGATTGACTCAAGCTCTTGTCTTGACGTTACCCAAAGGGAGCGATGATCTGGTGGTCTATTCAGATGCTTCTTATTCGGGATTGGGTTGCGTGTTAATGTAGCGGGGGAGGGTTATAGCCTATGCGTCCCGACAGTTGAAGATCCATGAGGCTAAGTACCCTACTCATGATTTGGAGTTGGCGGCTGTGGTCTTTGCATTGAAGATTTTGAGGCAGTACTTGTACGGGATGAAGTGCACTATCTTCACCAACCATAACAGCTTGAAGTACTTTTTAGACCAAAAGGATCTCAATATGAGGCAAAGAAGGTGGTTAAAGCTGATCAAGGATTATGATTGTGAGATCCACTACCATCCGAGCAAGGCCAACGTAGTGGCGGATGCCTTTAGCCGAAAAGAGAGACCCGAGCCGATTCGGGTAAAGGCTTATTAGTTGGCAAATGACCTCTGACGTGATGAAGCAGGTCAAGGAATTTTAGGACGAGGCGCTGAAAGAGGGTCGAATCAACTCCAAAATGATGAAAGGCCTAGTCGTGGAGTTGGGTGAGAACACTCTCGGTGTTAGAACCCGATTTGGGCGGACGTAGATTCCTTGTTACGGGGACCTACAGGGAAAGATCATGGATGAGGCTCATAAGACTCGATACTCGATTCACCCTAGTTCCACGTAGATGTATCAAGATATGAAGAAAGATTACTCGTGGCCGGGAATGAAGCGCAACATAGCGGAGTATGTGAGTAAGTACCTTACTTGCCTGCAAGTGAAGACGGAGCATCAGAAGCCATACGGGAAGATCCAACCTTTGGATATACCGAAGTGGGTACCATGGACTTCATTACGAAGTTGCCGCATACTACAAGAGGTATGATGCCATATGGGTGATAGTAGACCGTCTGACGAAGAGTGCTCATTTCTTTCCAGTCCGTGAGACGTATTCATCTGAGAGGTTGGCGGATATGTTAATTAAGGATATTGTGACTCGTCATGATGTACCATTTTCTATAGTGTTAGACCGTGACACTCGGTTTACATCTAAGCTTTGGAAGAGATTCCATGATGCGATGGGTCAGTAAGAGAGAACCATATAGAGATTTGAGGATATGCTCCGAGCATGTGTATGATTTTGGAGGGAAAGTTAGGACGAAACACTTACCGTTAGCATAATTTTCATACAACAAACAGTTATCATGCCAGTATGGTATGCCTTATTAGGAGATGTTAGGATCAGTGATCTAAGTTTGATCAATTAGAGTTGAATCACAGCGGAATTAGAGCAAGAATTAAGCAAATATAGCAAGAACACAATAAATATTCAATGGAACAGTACACGGTTATATAGAAATAGGGTTTTCTGCATTGGGATAATAACATTCATGCACACATGCTTCGGTATGGCGGCTGCTAGGTTTTCCTAAGCTGCACGATTACAATTAGGTCAGCATTCCTTATATAAAGGAATGTGACGTCTGCTGATGTCACTTGATAGTGACGTCTAACAGAATTATTACAAACTACTGAAAGTAAGCAAACTACTGAGAATGTCACACAACTGAGAACATCTCAGAGATTCTAAGTACACGAAGAAACATAAAACTACTGAAACTACAAGTACAGAAAAGAAAATACAACTACTGAAAGGAAACCATCACAACTACTGAAGAGGTCTTCTTCAGCTGTTGTGACAATCATCTGAAACTTGGTCTTCAGTCTTTGTCTTCAGCTCTTTCACTTCAGACTTTGTCTTCAGCTCTTACTTCAGACTTTGTCTTCAGCTTTGTCTTCAGACTTTGTCTTCAGCTCTTTCACTTCAGACTTTGTCTTCAGCTCTTTCACTTCAGACTTTGTCTTCAGACCTTGTTATCAGCTGATGTCTTCAGCTGTTGCAGACTACTTCAGTTGTTGTAATGTCCGTGGGACTTAAAGGTTTTTCTGATCAGGCTCATTGGTTCTTTTGGTCCAACAAACTCCCCCTGAACCAATGCAGCCAAAACCTTTAAGCTTATTGAGGTCCCACTTATTCTTGGCAGAAATACTCTCTTGATCAGCTTTAGAGATATCAGATAAGCACAGGCCAGGGAACAGGTTTCAGTAGATGTGAATGTCAAAGGATGGAAGGGAACTCTGTCTTGGGGAACTGGACACAGAGCCGTTATCCCAACCATGAAACCTACTTCCCATTGATGAGTCTATAAGACTCTCTGACGTAGGCCTCAAGGAGAACAACTTGTTCCTCCTTAGTGAGTTCTTCTGCTTCTCCTTCGAAGAAGAACTCTGGGCCATAGTACTCTGATAAGTACTTTTCGTCTTTCCATTTTTCAACTCAACAGTTGTTATCTCTCTGTAAGCAAATTCATCTGGGTGAGTCCCTTCTAATAACAACTGGAGTTCATTTTTCTTGATCTCTTCAAGCCTCTTGTATAACAACCCCTTCTTGACCATTTTGTTCTCCATTAGAGTTTGAGGGGTCATCTTTGACTTGTAGGCTCTCTTGAAGTCTTCAAGTATTTCCAGGGTGAGACTACAATGGCCAACATAATAGCAGCATCTATGGTCTTTCTCACTTGGCCATTGTATCTACTTGGTATGGATTTCTTATGAATTCTAGAACTAACCCTGGGGTCTGGCCAAATCCTTACTCTCTCCTTTTGATATTGAAAGGTATACCTGAGAGCATACAGCCTTTGAGCATGTTTCTTCATGGCTTGTATAGATGATGACTGAGGAAACTCTTTGTCAATCATCTTCAAAAGTTGCTCATCGTGCTGTTTTGCTGTTCTTCTTCTTCAATCTTAACTTTCACCATTTGCCTCTGAAAGTCTGGTGTGATCATTTGTTGACTTCTGGGCTCAGGTAATTTTAGAACAGCAGAGATTGGCAGACTATCTTCTTCATCATCTTCTTCTTCTTCTTCTACCATCCTCAACACCCTTCTCCTCCTTCTGGGTGCATCACTGGATGTGGTTGAGGTGGTTTTTGGGGTAAGGGAGTTGGTTTTGAGGGTTGAGTTGATTTGGAGAGTTGTGGGGTTGGTTGTTTTTGAGAGGGAGTTTGGGAAGGCTGATCTAGCATTTTTATGGTGAGTTTGGCTTTGGAAAGCTTGGCCATATCAGTTCTCTTCCCAGCACCTGCTTCATCTAGTGCTTCGATAATTAACCCCTTGTTGAATGCTTCAGAAGTACAGATTCTGGTGGTTATTGCCAGAATACTGTCTCTGGTCCATGATTTAATCTCAATTAATGATCTTCCCAAGTATTTTGCAGTAAACCTGATCATTATTCCAACCTCTCCCTTTCCATCACACTATAACTGGCCCATCTTTCTTGTATCTCTTCAATCTCCAGCTTTCTGATCTCAGTGTCTAATGTGGCTGTATCAAAGCCCTGTCTGAAGAGTTGATCTATTATTCTGTCCATTGATCTGCTGTGAGCTTCATCAGCTTCTTTAATCAGATCTTCCAATGATTTCTCTTCATCAGGCTTTTGAGTTTCAGCACTTTTCTTTCTTTTGTATGTGATCAGCTGTTTTTCCTTTTCTTTCTCTTGTTTCTCATTTTCCACTCTCTTTCTTTTTCGTTCTTTCACTGCCTTAGACTCCCCCTTTTTGGGTGCATTGGGTTCAGGGGTTTGAATGGCAGAAAGCTTCCTTTGCACAGCATCATCAACAAGTGTTTGTAGATTTGAGGAAATCCTCTCATCAATGGCTTTATGCACAATCTCATTGATGATGGGAGTGATGAGAGGTAAGGAATTTTGAAAGGTAGCAACCATCTGCTCAGAGGGGTTCTGTCCCTGAGAGGTGGTGCCAAAAACAGTGGCTGGTGGCTCAGTTGAGTGTAGTGGCTGAGTGTTTGGTAAACCTTCAGATGAAGGTGCCATCTGTGGGTTTATTGGGGCAGATGGACTTTGATCCTGAGACATTTTGGCAAGCAGTTCTTTGAGTCTGCTCACCTCAGCCTCAAGGATTGTGTTATGGGCTAAAACATCAAAGAAAAAGCCCAGGTCATCATCAGTCTTTGCTGAATCATCTGACCTCCTGATTGAATCAGGATGTACATGCCCTGAGTGTAGATCAGTTGTAGCATGTGCCCCTTGTTCTTGGTTCTGGGGACTTCCTGCCTCAGGACTGAGTCCTTCATCGGCAGTTGCCTCTGGTGAGGTCTTAGAGATGTTACCAACTTCATCCTGTTCATTTGCTGAATCAGTAGAAGTGGCAGCCTCACCAGATGTTCTAACCTCCTCCTCTACACGGGGAGATTGAACATTATAACCCCTGTGCTGTGGGTTATCAGCAGCATTTTGGTCCTCTTCCTCAGCTGTGGGGTTCTCCCCATTGTAATTGGTGTCTGGGGAGGAGGAGAGGAATGCAGCTGACTCAACACTTGTGCAACAATAAATGTTGGGCTTTGAGGGGCGGTTGCATTTGGAGATAGGTTTGAAGCAGATTGCACCCGGGGTGACTGGTGCTCTTCAATGGTAACCTTCTCAATTGAGATAGGTTCCAGCATTGTGGTATCCCCAATTTGGTTGCATCAGGATCCTGTTGAGAGGATGCCTGAGCGGCTAGGGTGGTGGAGTCTTGGACACTACTGGGGGGTTAGAACCAGTAAGTGTTTCCTGTATTGGTGTTACAGGGGCATCCTCAGGGGA
Organism: Flaveria sonorensis; assembly: GCA_025506505.1. NCBI lineage: Eukaryota > Viridiplantae > Streptophyta > Magnoliopsida > Asterales > Asteraceae > Flaveria > Flaveria sonorensis. The sequence continues at coordinate 43,683,102 of CM046440.1, read as the reverse complement.
CTCATCTCCCTGAGTAGCCTTTTTGGGCTTTTGGTTTTGGGTTTGGTGGGGACTTTGGATCTGGAAGTGGAGGCTGTGGGTTCCCGCTGCTTGGGTTTTAGCAGCCGGGCAGCCCCTTTCATGTAGGGTCAGAGTTGTGCCTGGAGTATACTTCAGGCAATACAGCCGGAGCAGGGACTCCAAGGCCAACAAGGCCGTCTGATTTTAGCTGTGTTAAAATTATGGCCATGAGAAACCTGGGATATAATCCATCTGTTTGCCACAGGTTTCAAGGCCAGATCCTTTAGTTCCATAAACACTATCTCAGAAAAATTTAAAGTTTGTCGTTCAAAGATAGAGTATAATACCTGTTGCCATCGGGAAGACATTTGATCCCATGAGGAGGTTTTTGGTGCAAGGCAGACATTCACCATGTGGAATATAAGACGTTCAGCATCATGGAAGTGCTTCTTCAGAATGGTGGTAGCACTTAAGTCTCCTTCATACCCGTTGTTGATGAAAGACATATCGGTTGTGCCTTTCGGGTATTCTGTGACACAGGTGGCATCATGTAGATCTAGGGTTTGTCGAATGATGTCCGGAGTGATGACCACCTGTTTCTGGTTGACCAACGACTGGAGAGTGATTTGGCTATCATTCTCACTAGTTTGCACAGAGACGTTGGTCCAGAACTGGCTTAGGGAATCGGGGTAGATGGTAGGATTCAGAAGAAACGCGGTTCGGTACTGGGAATCTACCATAAGATCGATGGCGTTATCAAATTTGTTCCAGAAGGCCGATTTCGAGAGGTAGGCAACACAGTTGTGTCTGGGTTTGAGTTTCATGGTCGCCATTGTTGAGAGAGTGAAGGACGGAAAACGGCTAATGAAACGTCTGAAAGTAGGTTTAGGTATTTATAGGGTAAAAAAAAGCTGATATAAAACGACTGAAAGTGTTGGTGCTGTCATCAGTTGTTTGAAAACAACTGAAGACCTGGTTTTAACTTTCAGAAGTTGTAACAACTGAAGACTTGGTATTAGTCATCAGTAGTTGTGAAACTACTGAAGACATGGTTTTGGCTTCAGGTGTTGTAACAACTGAAGACTTGGTGTTAGTCATCAGTAGTTGTGAAACTACTGAAGACATGGTTTTGGCTTCAGTTGTTTGAAGTGAAGCAGCAGTTGTAGAAACAACTGAAGAGAAAAATTTCTCATCAGCTGTTGTCGTCAATTCTTAGCTCATCAGCTGTTTCATTCTGACCTCAACACTTCATCAGACTTTGTCTGAGTTTCAGATGTTTCATAGGTCATCAGTACTTATCTGTTATTCTGACATCAGCAGTTGTAACTACAGCAGTAGTTGTAACCACATCAGTTCTTTTCAACAGATGAGTACTTCAGTACTTTTAAGTAATTTAGTCTTCAGTAGTTATGAAAACTACTGAGGATAAAAGAACTTCAGTACTTATTTGTGACAGTAGTATACGAATGCTCATCAGTACTTGTTGACTGAGATCATCAGTAGTTGTCACTTATTCTAGCTGCAGCATACCAAGCCTTAACACTAGGTTTTGGAAAGTTGAACTGTCCAAAGGCTTAGTAAATATGTCTGCAAGCTCATCAGCACTAGGAACAAACTTTGGATCAATCAGACCTTTTTCAAAACAATCCCTAATAAAATGGTGTCTGATCTCAATATGTTTGGTCCTAGAGTGCTGGACTGGATTCTTGACAATACAAAGAGCTGAAGCACTATCCATTAGTAATGGAGTCTTAGTCTCTGTAATGCCATAATCCAGTAATTGATTCTGAAGCCAGAGTACCTGAGATGTACAACTTGCAGCAGCAATGTACTCGGCTTCAGCAGTGGATGTAGCAACAGATGTTTGTTTCTTACTCTGCCAAGAAACCAAACAGTTGCCTAGGAATTGACATCCACCAGAAGTTGATTTTCTAGTTAATTTACACCCTGCATAGTCACTATCAGAAAAAGCAACTAATTTGCAAGAGTGCCCAGTGGAATACCAAAGACCTAGAGATTGAGTACCTTGCAGATATCTAAAGATCCTCTTGACTGCAATCAAATGAGACTCTTTAGGAGCAGCCTGAAATCTAGCACAAACACAAGTTGCAAACATAATATCTGGTCTAGAAGCTGTTAAGTACATCAAGGACCCAATCATACATCTGTAAAGTGTTTCATCAACAGCTTTACCTTTCTGATCTGCATCCAGTTGTGTGGTGCTGCACATGGGAGTAGAACAGGGCTTACAGTGTTGTAAATCAAACTTTGCCAAAAGACTTTTTGTGTATTTTGACTGATGAATGAAAGTTCCATCAGCCTTTTGTTTGATTTGCAAACCTAGAAAGAACTGTAATTCTCCCATGGCACTCATTTCGAATTTTTGTTGCATCAACTTTGTAAATGCATCACACAACTGTGGATCAGAGGAAGCAAAAATAATATCATCAACATAAATTTGAACAAGGAGCTTATGCTGACCCACTTTCTTAATGAACAAAGTTTTATCTATGGAGCCTCTAGTGAAATTATTCTGAAGAAGAAAATTTGACAGTGTTTCATACCAGGCTCTAGGAGCTTGTTTCAACCCATAAAGAGCCTTATCAAGTTTATACACCCAATCAGGATGTTTATTATCCTCAAAACCTGGTGGTTGACACACATAAACCTCTTCTTTTATTTTACCATATAAAAATGCACTTTTGACATCCATTTGAAAAACTTTAAGATTGTGGAATGCAGCATAGGCTAAGAACAATCTAATTGCCTCCAGTCTGGCTACAGGGGCAAAGGTTTCATCATAATCAATACCTTCTTGTGAAAAACCCCTGGACAACCAGTCTGGCCTTGTTCTTGACAATTTGCCCATTTTCATCTTTTATTCCTAAACACCCATTTAGTGCCTATTGCACACTTACCTGGGGGTAGAGGAACCAGTTCCCACACTTGCTGCTTTTTGAACTGAAGAAGCTCAAGCTGCATGGCATCAACCCATCCATTGTCTCTTAATGCAATATGATAGTTCTTTGGCTCTTGCTGACTGATGAAAAGAGCATAGAAGCAGAAGTTGGACAATTGACTTCTAGTTGAGACACCAGCATTGATATCACCAATGATTTGAGACGTTGGGTGATTCTTCAGCTCTTGATACACTATGAGATCTGTGCAAGTGTTTGTAGCACGCTCAGCAGCAACAGATGTTGATCCAGATTCTTGAAACCAAGTGTTAGATGGCAGGTCAAATGAAGTAGAGGATTCAGAAATCTCATCAGCATTTGTTGTGGATGGTGCTACTGAAGCTACAGGAACATCAAGTTGAGTAGACTCAGGCAGTTGATCACTAAACTTGAATAGGTGAGTACTGGGATCATCATGAACATCAGTACCACCAGATGGATGACTAGCTGCAGAAGGTGATGAATTCACATGATCTGCAACAGCTGGAGGCTGATAAGGAACATATTGCAGTATGTCCAGATCAAACAACTCCACAGGGTTTTGTGGGATTTTGTCCTTAGGAGATTCATTGAACTTCACATGCAAGGTTTCTTCAACCATCTTTGTTCTACAGTTGAACACTCTGTAAGCCTTGCAAGTGGATGAGTACCCAACAAAATACCCTGCATCCACCTTAGAATCAAACTTTTGGAGTTGATCCTTTGTGTTGAGAATGTAACAAGGACACCCAAATGCTCTGAAGAATGAAATTAGAGGAGCCAAATGATGTAGAACTTCATAAGGAGTCTTCATCAACCTCTGATTCACTAAAGCTCTATTTTGCACATAGCATGCTGTGTTGACAGCTTCAGCCCAAAAGGTCAGTGGCAAACCAGAGTCAGCCAACATGGACCTTGCAGCTTCAATTAGGGTCCTGTTCTTTCTCTCCACTACTCCATTTTGTTCTGGAGTCCTTGGGATGCTATACTGCCTCTTGATTCCTTTTGAAAGGTAGAAATCATCAAGTGTATGGTTTCTAAATTCAGTTCCATTATCACTTCTTATACACTTGACTGATAGGGAATACTGCTTCTCAACATACAACACAAAGTTAATAATTGTCTGAGCAGCCTCATCCTTTGAATGCAAGAAGAAGGTCCATACAAATCTGGAGTAATCATCCACAATTACCAGACAGTATTTCTTCTTTGCCATGCTCATTACTCTCACAGGACCAAAGAGATCCATGTGCAGTAATTGCAAGCAGGCAGTGGACTTTGGTTCTTCTATAGGAGGGAATGAGACTTTGTGTTGTTTCCTTTTAAACAAGCAGTGCAGGTTTCATCACAGAGGAACTCCTTTATTGGTAGACCTCTTACTAAACTATTGTGGATCAGCTGATTCATGTTTTTGAGATTAACATGACCCAGCCTTCTATGCCACAGTTTAGATTCCTGAGGAGAGGCCTTGGAGAACAGGCAAGGATGACCTTTTAACGCAATCTTCTTTGACAAATCCAAGGCATATACTCTTCCTATCCTGTTGGCCTTCAGGAGAGTATGTTCATCCAATACCTTGTCAATCAGCCTCAGAACTTTGGAAGACAGAATCCGGCAGTTCTGGCTTGTGAAAAGTGCAACATGCCCTTTATCACACATCTGACTGACACTCAGTAGATTATACTTGAGATTCTCCACATGGTTAACATCATCAAATCTGATTTCTCCATTTGACACAAATCCTTTCCGATGATGTAACCCTTAGCATCATTTCCAAATGAGACAAATCCCTTCTTTCCTTGAGAGTAGTCATTAAGAAGAGAACTGCTCCCAGTCATATGCATAGATCCTCCACTGTCTACATACCAGATGCTTCTTTGGCATGCTGAAGAACCCTGCATTTATCATAAGAAACTAGTTAGCTTTAGAGACCCAAACCTTTTTGGTTTTGGGTCTGTTTTCATCAACAGATTTAACCATAACTTGTTTCTCATGATTAACAGCTGATGAAGGTGGAGATGGTGCTGAAATGGAATTCTTAGATTTGGGCTTGGATTTCCTTTTCAGTGGTTTGATCACAGGTGCATCTAGTTGGTTAACTCTCCCCAACAAATGCTGAACCATCATAACAAGTTGTGTCTGATTTGTTGCTAAAGCCTTCAGCTCATTTGACACATCAGTACTTGTTTTTGATGAGTTCCTGTGACCCACCATTTCCTCCTTCTTGAAATTCACAGACTTCGTCTGATGTTTATCATGAGGAACACTATCAGCTGTTTTCTGATAAACCCCATCCTTCTTTTTGGATTTTGGTGAGGCCTTGGGTTTATCAGTTTGAGATGACTGTGGTACAAACTTGGTTTCAAACTCATTTTTTTTTTTTTTATCTCTTCTTTAATGAGCTTATCTCTGTTGAGTTTGGAACCCTTTTTGTACCAGCATTCATCAGATAGATGATTGAATTTACCACATATTTCACATGGCTTATTCTTCATCTTGGATTGATCAACTGCTGAAGTGGAAACTACTGAAGGTGTGATCTTCAGTACTTTCCTCCTTTCAGTACTTGTGTTAAGTACTGAAGGATCGGTAACAACTGAAGACTTGTTCTTCAGCTGTTCTCTATCCGTCCTGAAAGACTGTATGATAGATTCCTCAGCAGTTGTTACTCCTTTTATTTCGTCAGATTTGAAATGCTTTTCAGATGTTGTGACTTGCCCTTCAGTACTTGGAGTACTTTGAGGGACAACATCTGAATTTCTCAGCTTCATGTGTTTATCAGCATTTAAACCATCAGGCAATTGACTTGCTGAGATCTTAACACTGACTTCATCCTCTAATTTTGTATTATCATTTGAGGATGAATCACATGATGATGTGGTTTGGAAATTACTTTCACCTTCAGATTTTACTATTACTTTTGAAGTAAAATCAGTAGGTGGTGCAGTATGATTGTAACCTATTCCAAACTTCACATTTGAAGCTGTTTGCTTGCTGAGAAGCATTTCAAATCCCTTGCAGGATGTTACCCAGCGGTCACACTCAACTTGGGTAGCTGCAAGTGTCTCTTTGAGACTTCTGTGGTTCTCGAGTATGACCTCTACCTTAGCCTTTTCATCATTAAGTTGGCATTTAAGCTTGTAAATCTCATCATCTTTGTCATTAAGTGCAGACACATACTCATCTTTTCTTTTGGAAATAGTTTTCTCAAGCTCAAGATTTTGATTGATTAAAGCTACATTTGCCTCTCTAATAGAGACAAAGGCAGCTATGCATGATTCAGAACATAACTTGGCTTTAGCCTCAGAAGATACCTGGGTTACCTGTGAAGATGAAGCATCGGAGCAGGAACCCTCAGTAGACTCCAGGGCCATGAGAGCAAGATTCCCAAAAGGATGTTCACCACCATGTTGACCAGCACCAGCAGATAATTGCTCATTGAAACCAGAAAGATCATCTGGTAAGCTGCTCCAGTCAACAACTCCTGGTGTGAAGAAGCTGTGATGAGGTTGAGATTGTGATGGAGATGGTTGAGGCTCAGGTAGGGCTTGAGGTTGTTGTGCTATAGGGACATGAACTGGATTTGGCTGTGGCATGTAATAGCAGGGATAAGGATATGGCATTGGACCCTGAGGGACAAAGTATGCAGGAGATTGAGGTTGTGAGTGATGACCAGAACTAGCAGGATGTTGCCCTTTATTTTGTGAACTATTGCTTGGAAAGGTCACAAAGGGTGCAGAGGAGTTAGATCCAGTTGATCTACACTCTCTTGCAAAGTGCCCAAGCCTGTGGCATTTGTGACACCTCAACTTACTCTTGTCAAAACCAACTTGGTTTTGCCAGAGAGTCCTGGAAATTTCCTACCAGTTCTCTTGTAGAACTTTTGAGATCTGATATTGATCAGGGCCATTTGGCTCAAAATATCCATCTCTTCTAAATCATCATCAGCAATACCTTGCAAATCATCCATGATAAAGCATAAATTATCACTATTACACCCAGAATGACTGTCAACACCAACAAATGCATGATCAGAACTGTTTGAAGAGAAATCTATATGCTCATCATAATGACTTTCTGATCCAGCATATTCTGACTCATGACCGACCAAGGCAGTGTTACCTGGTACAAAGTCATCAGAGAGCTTTCCTGATGATGCCAGTTTCCTTTTCTGCTCTATCTCTCTTTCAAATGTAAGCAGTTTCCCATGGAGTTGGGTGAGAGATAGGCTATCCAGATTTGCACTGGAGCGTAGGACAATGGTGTATGTGTCCCATCTCTCAGGCAGTGATCTGAGGAATCTGTTGTTCATCTGGCTGTTAGTATACTCATGCTTGACCATTTTCAGCTCAGAGATCAAGCAGGAGAAACGCTCAAACTGTTGAGTCAGTGTCTCACCCTTCCTATGAGAGAATGTCTCATATTGTTGGGCGAGGATTTCTCTGTTGTTTGCTAAGACCTCATCAGTTCCTCCGAATTGTTCCTTCAAAGCATTCCAGAGGTCATGAGCAGTTTCATGATGCATAAGCCCAGAATAGATTTCATTCGGCAGTGCCATGGCCAGAATTCCATGGGCTTTAGCATCAATCTCAAACAGTTTACGATCTTCATCTGAGTATTGCTCCTTCTTCTTCGGAACCATTTGATTGGTCTCCGGATTGTTCACCATAGGCTTGTGTGGACCGTGAACCACAGATGTCCAACAACCTGAACTGTTAACAGACAGGTGATGGAGCATTCTTCGTTGCCATATGTTATACTCACTCCTAACCAGCATCGGAGGCTTGGTTGAGGAGCCAGTATTGTGAGGATCATTAGATGGAGTAGTCATTCTCAGATTCAAACCAAATCAATCAAGTTTCAAAAGATTTAGCACAAAAACACAACAAACTCAATAAGAACCAAGAAGAAACTCAATTTAAATAACCAGAAGCAGCAGAAAATCAATCTTTATAACCAATTCTTGCACATATGCTAATTCGATCAAACTATAGATATCAAAATAGCAGTTTCAATGATCAATTGTTAAACTGATCAATGATTAACCAGCTCTGATACCATTGTTAGGATCAGTGATCTAAGTTTGATCAATTAGAGTTGAATCACAGCGGAATTAGAGCAAGAATTAAGCAAATATAGCAAGAACACAATAAATATTCAATGGAACATACACGGTTATATAGAAATAGGGTTTTCTGCATTGGGATAATAACATTCATGCACACATGCTTCGGTATGGCGGCTGCTAGGTTTTCCTAAGCTGCGCAAATTACAATTAGGTCAGCATTCCTTATATAAAGGAATGTGACGTTTGCTGATGTCACTTGATAGTGACGTCTAACAGAATTATTACAAACTACTGAACGTAAGCAAACTACTGAGAATGTTCACAACTGAGAACATCTCAGAGTATTCTAAGTACACAAGAAACATAAAACTACTGAAACTACAAGTACAGAAAAGAAAATACAATACTGAAAGGAAACCATCACAACTACTGAAGAGGTCTTCTTCAGCTGTTGTGACAATCATCTGAAACTTGGTCTTCAGTCTTTGTCTTCAGCTCTTTCACTTCAGACTTTGTCTTCAGCTCTTAGCTTCAGACTTTGTCTTCAGCTCTTGTCTTTAGACTTTGTCTTCAGCTCTTTCACTTCAGACTTGTCTTCAGCTCTTTCACTTCAGACTTTGTCTTCAGCTCTTTCACTTCAGACTTGTCTTCAGACCTTGTTATCAGCTGATGTCTTTAGCTGTTGCAGACTACTTCAGTTGTTGTAATGTCCGTGGGACTTAAAGGTTTTTCTGATCAGGCTCATTGGTCCTTTTGGTCCAACATAACATAAAAGTTGGAAAAGATCAAGACCTTTATGAAGGAAGCAAAGGATAGACAAAAGTCGTAGACCGATTGAATTCTAGGTGGGTGATAGAGTTATGTTGAAGGTATCACCTTGGAAAGGGATCATCCGGTTCAGAAAGTGAGGAAAGCTAAGCCCGAGGTATATATGTAAGGCCCCATTCCCAAAGACCTCGCAGTTGGACAATCATAGCATTATTATATTAAACAATACACATTTCATAAAATATTGCAATGAAATTAAGTTAACAAAAACCATTCATGCATATAATTAATGTTGCAAAATAATACATCGTTGTAAGTTAGGATTACAAAATAATCAGTTAGTTGCATTACAATACAACAAAATCATAAAGCATGAACGGATGCCAGTCTTGCCCCGACGAGTAGCTTTCCCCGCGTGCCATCCTCAACAATAATTAGCAGCAACTGAAAATGCATAAAAGTCAGCGTTGCTGAGTGAGTCCTAGTTTTAAAAGTACAAAAATACCTTGTATGATTTGTATACAAAAATATCCCTTTTTAAATAAAATACATTACTTTCGTATGCGAGCACACATCATACGTACATTCAGATAATATTCATAATTATCATCATTATCTTTCCTTTCTTTCTTTCATTATTATCTTTCACTTTCTACTGGACCAATGTGCAATACCCCGACATTATGCACGAAGCTGGTACTGGGCCTGAGGTCTATAAATAGACCCTGAACATTGTGCACGAAGCTCACCCAGTCACCTGAGGCAAGCAACAAAGGTCCCGTCAATCTCAAAGATTGACCCTACGTGCATCCTCATAGGGTAGCTAACCCGCACACAGTTGAGCAGACAACCCGTGGCTATGAACCTCCTTTCATTTGCTTGCAAGACTTTCATTCATTCATTATGTTCCACTTTTCATTATCATTAATCTTTCACTTTCATTATGATAATACTTTACGTTACGAGCATAAACACACCACGTAAAGTCATATAATAATAATACATAATATAGAACACAAGAACAGGCCATAAAATAAACAAATATAAACACCAAGTCAAACTAGGGTCAAACCCTAAAATTCTGATTTCCTAAAATTTCAGAAACTTTCTAAGTGTTCCAGGCGCATGAGCACTATGTAGGTGCATCGGCAATATGCGGGCGCACCAACACTTAGGCGCATGAGCAACTTAGGCGCATGAGACTATTTGGGCGCATGAACTTCACATAGGCGCCTGAGAACCAATTCTGGGCGTATGGGATACTGCTCAGATGCATGACTAGTACTTAGGCTATTTGGCAAAAATTCTAGGCGCATGGGAACTACTGTGGCGCATGGTCAGCACTTAGGCTTTTCTAAGTCAAATTTCTAGGCGCATGGGCCCTGTTTGGGAGCATGGCCAAGTGTTGTTCATTTTTCAGAATCAAATTCAAACCCAATCTGCATATGTACCTGTTCTAAGTTTAGTCCTATAATTCTAAGCAATAATATCCCATAAACAACCATAAAATGAGAGCACAAGCATATATACATACGGTTATACATGTAACAGTAATAAATCATTTAACATGCATTTTCAGTCCTAAAAAGTAAAAAAACACATAGAAAACCGAGGTCTAGAACTCACCTATTGCAACCAATAAGTAAAACTCCTCTAAACTTGTGTTTACTAGAGTTCAAACACCTAAAACACAACCTAGCAAACAACCAAGCACAATGAACACATGAAAATCGATTCTAAGGTCGAAAACCCCACAAACCGAACTAAAAATACAAAGAACACTCACCAAAGTGCGAATTTTCAGCCTTTCTTCCTTGAATGTCCGAGAGAGCAGCTTCTTCTTCTTCTTTCTTCTCTTTTCAGTCGAACACAGAAGTGGGGAAAAGATATATGGGCGGCCATACTCTCAAATATATTAAAATATTTGAGTTTTGTACTCTTTACACTTTAGCCCCCTATACTTTGGCTCCTTTTCCCTTTTTGCAAGTTACTTTTATTTTCTTTAATTATTGTTTTTCTTTTCTTTTATTTTGACAAAATTCGGGATGTTACAAGTCTACCCCCCTTAAAGAGGTTTCATCCCCGAAACCTGTCACTCTTCGAACAATTGTGGGTAATGCTATCTCATTTCTTCTTCAGTCTCCCACATAGACTTCGAACCCTTTCGGTGTTTCCACTGCACACGCACCATTGGAACCACTTTATTCTCAATCTCTTCTCCTTTCGATCGATGATTGCCACTGGTTGCTCTACATAAATAAGTCGTTCATCCACCTCGATGTCCTCCAGTGGTACAATCATATCTTCATCAGCTTGGCACTTTCTCAGATGAGATACATGGAATGTCAGATGAATTCCACTTAACTCATTGGGTAGTTCCAATCGATAGGCCACCTCTCCTACTCGTGCAATAATCCGGAAAGGCCCTATGTATCTCGGGCTTAGCTTACCCCTCTTTCTAAACTGGATGATCCCCTTCCAAGGTGAGACCATCAACATGACTCTATCGCCCACTTTAAACTCAATCGGTCTAAGCCTTTTGTCGGCATACAACTTTTGCCTATCTTTCGCCGCCTTCATAAAGGCTTTGATCTTCTCCAACTTCTTCATCGTAGCCTCAATCACCTCAAGAATCCCCAATTCCTTCTGCCCGATGTCTCCCCAACACACGGGCATTCTACACCTTTTACCGTATAGCATCTCATATGGTGGCATACCAATGCTGGCGTGATAACTGTTGTTGTATGAGAATTCCGCTAACGGTAAGTGATCATCCCAACTTCCTCCCAAGTTGATCGCGCATGCTCGGAGCATATCCTCGAGCGTCTGAATCGTCCTTTCAGACTGACCATCTGTTTAAGGATGGTAAGCCGTACTAATGTGTAGCCTCGTCCCCATCCCATCATGGAATCTTTTCCAAAACTTCGATGTGAACCGGGTGTCACGGTCCGATACGATAGACACCAGCACACCATGACGAGATACAATCTCTATAATGAAAAGATCCGCTAGGCTCTCGAATGAATACATCTCGCGGATCGGTAGGAAGTTAGCACTCTTTGTTAGAGGATCAACTATCACCCAGATGGCATCATACCCCCTTGTCGTGCGGGGTAACTTCGTTATGAAGTCCCTGGTGATGTGCTCCCACTTCCACTTGGGTATATCCAGTGGTTGGATCTTCCCATAAGGCTTCTGATGTTCTGCCTGCACTTGCAAGCAAGTAAGGCACTTACTCACATACTCCGCCACATCACGCTTCATACCCGGCCACCAGTAATCCTTCTTCATATCATGATACATCTTGGTAGCACCGGGATGAATGGAGTATCGAGTCTTATGAGCTTCATCCATAATCCTCCCCCGTAAGTCTCCATAACGAGGGATCCACATCCTCCCGAAGCGGGTTCTAACCCCATAGGTATTTTCTCCCAACTCCTTGACTAGACCTCTCATCCTTTCAGGGTTAAGGCGATCTTCTTTCAATGCCTCATTCTGAAATTCTTTGACCTGTGTCATCACGTCAGAGGTCATCACCAATGGATAAGCTTTCACCCCGATCGGTTTAGGTCTATCCTTTCGACTGAGGGCATCGGCCACTGCATTGGCTTTGCCCGGGTGGGAATGGATCTCACAATCATAGTCTTTGATCAATTCCAGCCACCTCCTCTGCCTCATGTTGAGGTCTTTCTATTCAAAGAAGTATTTCAGGCTCTTGTGTTCAATGAAGATTGTGCACTTTGCCCCGTACCGGTAGTGCCTCCAAGTCTTTAGAGCAAAAACCATAGCCGCTAGCTCCAAATCATGGGTGGGATAATTGACCTCGTGTGTAAGGCCCCGTTCCCGGAGACCCCACAGTTGGACATTCATAGCATCATTCATTATTAAAAACTCCTTAAATCACATTATTATAAGAAAACAATCGCAACGGAATAATTTAACCAAAAACTATTTCTTGCATCAATTAAAGCTTTTGCCAAATAATACATTATTGTTAGAGTTACAAAAGAATATTTAGTTGCATTACAAGAAAAAAATATCATAATTGCATAAATGGATGCCAGTCTCTAATCACCAGGTAGCTTCGGCCGTGCCATCCTCAGCAACATCCTTACCTGCCAACTGATATACATATAAAAAGTCAGCGTTGCTGAGTGAGTCCTATTTTAATAATATAGAAAATATACTTTGGTAAACTTCACATGGTGATCATTTATCATCATACATAATCAATCATTAAGGGATTTTTATCTTTCTTTCATTCATTATCTTTCACTTTCATTGTCTAGGTTTGTAGAAAGCAAGAGCCTATATTGTTGGTTGGTAACAAATGCCGAACCCCTATCGGTACATATTTATAAGTGGTAGCTAACCCCAAACAGTTGATCCATACTGCTAGGCACGAAGCCTGCTCATGAACCTGGATCCCATTCGTTTATTGGTCAATCACAAGGAATAGGCCCCAGATGTGCCTTTCTTGGGCTGAAACAACCACACATCAGTTGAGCTAACGACAACATCGTCCTGAACCTCCGTTGGAAAAGCTTGCAAGGCTTTACACCTTTTGTTAGGGCCTTGGGTTAACATTTATTATGTTTCACTGTCCTTCTTTTATTCCTTTGTGTCCACTTATTATGAATAATACTTTTATAATATTATTACCTTAAAACCACATATCATGAAATAGTAATAATTATTCATAGCAAGCAGCCCAAAAGAAGGTAAATAAAACATTAGAAACATAGGACAAACATAAACACCCATTAAACATAACTTCTTAACACTTAAACTCTATTCCCAAAATTTCAGAAAAACTCCTACCAAAATTTCAGAAAAACTCCTAAGTGTTCACAGCGAATGAGTGACTTATACAGCGGACGGCTTAAAGTACTAAGTATCCATAGTGGACAACTTAAGTCTACAGCGGACAGCCAAGATCCATAGCAGATGAGTAAAACACTAAGTGTTCATAGCGGATGAACATAGTCCAATGCGGATGAATAACATCCACAGCGGATAACTAAAAGTGTACAGCGGATGAAATAAGTACACAGCGGATAACCAACGTCCACAGCGGACGTACAAATTTTTCTAAGGGTTCACAGCGGACAGTGTCCATAGCGGATAACCAACATCCATAGCGGACAACTAAAAAAAACTCCTCAAGTGTCAACAGCGGACATGTAAGTCCACAGCGGACGTCCTACATTTCTATGTGCCAAAGCAAGCACACAATGTCCACAGCCGATGACCATCATCCACAGCGGACACTTGTTCAGCACCTGCAATGCAAATTATGTGGTTTTCCAATCTCAAACATCATTCTAGCCTGAACTTAACATAGATCTAACATGTTACAAGCTTAAAGCATAACAAACATCATCACAACATCGTAGAAATCACTTAAAACCAACATATATCAAACACAACCATACACCATGTAAAACTCATAGTTAGTTAGGAAAAACAGTAATTATAATGCATATCAGCCCCAAAACAAGTAGAAAACATGTAAAAGAGGGGATCTAGAACTCACCTCTTAGCAGCTTTCGAGTGAAACACCACAACCCGAGAGCTAACAAGAATATCTAACACCTAACCACATAAAACAAAACACCAACACAAGAAAACACATAAAAATAGGTTTATAAGCCCGAACCCTCTCACCTTTCAAAGAACTTGAGCTTTCACTCTATAAAACCGGATGGGGTTTCTTTTCGAAGCTTTCAGCTGAAATTGTGCATGAGAGAGAGAGTCATGGGCGACCATACGACCTTTTTGTAACCCATTATGGGTAAGTTTACCTTTTGTACACCTTCACCGTTAACCTTTTGGATACTTATCTTTTATTCTTTTCTTTTCTTTTCTTTGAATTTTTTGGGTGTTACAAGTCTACCCCCCTTATATAGGTTTCGTCCCTGAAACTTGTCATTCCTTAAAGAGGCCTGGGAAGAGCCGTCTCATTTCTTCCTTCGACTCCCAAGTGGCTTCGGATCCTTTACGATGTTTCCATTGGACTTTTACTTTGCCAATCACTTTATTCCTTAACCGTTTCTCCTTCCGATCCAATATAGCCACTGGTTGTTCCATATAATTCAACCTTTCATCAACCTTAATATCCGTAAGAGGAACAACAACGTCACTTTCTGCCATGCACTTGTAAGTGAGATACATGGAATGTAGGATGAATACCATGTAGTTCACCGGGAAGTTCCAGCCTGTATGCCACTTCACCAACTCTGGCAATGATTTTGAATGGCCCAATATACCTAGGGCTCAACTTTCCTCGCTTGCGGAACCTGATAATTCCTTTCCAAGGAGATACCTTCAACATCACCTTATCTCCCACTTGGAATTCACTTGGCCTCCTCCTTTTATCAGCGTAGGACTTTTGCCGGTCCCTTGCTGCCTTCATGAAGGCCTTGATCTTTTCCAACTTCTCCGACGTGGCTTCAATGACCTCTATACTTCCCAACTCTTTCTGCCCGATGTCACCCCAACACACCGGGGTTCTGCATCTTCGCCCGTAAAGCATTTCGAATGGTGGCATGCCTATACTGGCATGATAACTATTGTTGTAGGAGAACTCTGCCAACGGTAGGTTTCATCCCAACTTCCACCAAAGTCAATAATACATGCCCAGAGCATATCCTCTAAGGTCTGAATGTTCCGTTCTGATTGATCGTCTGTCTGAGGGTGATAAGTCGTGCTGATGTGTAACCTCGTCCCCATCACATCATGAAATTTCTTCCAGAACTTGAACGTGAACCGGGTGTCCCTATCAGAAACAATAGACACCGGCACGCCATGACGAGTTACAATCTCCTTGATGAACAGCTCCGCCAACCTTTCCGGCGAGTAAGTCTCTCTGATTGGCAAAAAGTGTGCGCTCTTCGTCAGACGTTCTACGATCACCCAAATGGTATCCATCCTCTCGCAGTGCGAGGCAACTTTGTGATAAAGTCCATGGTTATGTGCTCCCACTTCCATTCGGGAATATCCAAGGGTTGGATCTTCTCATACGGTTTCTGATGTTCCGCCTTCACTTGTAAACAGGTCAGGCACTTACTCACATACTCCAGCACGTCACGCTTCATCCCTGGCTACCAATAATCCTTCTTCAGATCATGATATATTTTTGTTGCACCATGATGGATGGAATACCATGTTTTGTGAGCCTCATCCGTGATCCTTCCCCTCAGCTCCCATAACGAGGAATCCACATCCGCCCGAAACAGGTTTTAACGCCAAGGGTGTTATCCCCTAAATCTATCGCCTGCCCCTTCATTCGTTAAGAGTTGATCCTATCATCCTTTAATGCCTCATCTTGGAATTCCTTGATTTGACCCATAGCATCTGGCGTCATAACCAGCTGGCAAGCCTTCACCCGAATCGGTTCCGGCCTCTCCTTTCGACTGAGGGCATCGACTACCACATTCACCTTACCTGGATGATAGTGAATTTCGCAGTCGTAATCCTTGATCAACTCTAACCATCTTCTTTGTCTCATGTTAAGATCCTTTTGCTTGAAGAAGTACTTCAAGCTCTTGTGGTCGGTGAAAATGATGCACTTCGTCCCGTACAGGTAATGCCTCCAAATCTTCAATACGAAGACTACAGCCGCCAACTCCAAATCATGAGTAGGATAGTTAGCCTCATGAATCTTCAATTATTAGGACGCATAGGCTATAACCTTTCCTTGTTGCATCAGCACACAACCTAAACCCAAATACGAAGCATCTGAGTATACCACCAAGTCTTCATTCCCTTCAAGCAACATCAAGAAGGGGGCTTGGGTTAACCTCATCTTCAACTCCTGAAACACACTCTCCTGCTCAGAACCCCATTCAAACTTTACATCCTTACGAGTCAGCTTAGTTAACGGGGCCATCACCTTAGAGAAGTCTTGAATAAATCTCCTATAGTAGCCTGCCAAACCCAAGAAACTACGGATTTCGGACGGCGTCCTCAGGGATTCCCATTGCATTACAGCTTTGACTTTTACTGGATCCACCATTATCCCTTTGGTGTTAACCACATGGCCAAGAAATTGAACCTCACGCAGCCAAAATGCGCACTTAGAGAACTTTGCATACAACTTCTCATTTCTAAGTGTCTCTAGTACCTCCTTGATATGACAAGTGTGCTTATTTTTGCTTTTCGAATAGATCAGAATATCGTCAATGAATACAATCACTGATCTGTCTAGCATCGATCGGCATACCCGATTCATAAGGTCCATAAAGGCAGCTGGCGCGTTGGTTAAACCAAAGGACATCACGAGAAACTCGTAATGTCCATAACGCGTGCGAAAGGCTGTCTTAGGGATATCCTGCTCCATCACTTTCAGTTGATGATAACCCGATCGCAGGTCTATCCTGGGGAACCAACTAGCACCCTGGAGCTGATCAAACAAGTCATCAATTCTCGGTAATGGGTACCGGTTCTTTGCGGTCAACTTGTTCAACTCACGGTAGTCGATACACATCCTCATACTACCGTCCTTCTTTTTCACGAATAGGACCGGAGCACCCCATGGTGAGATACTCGGCCGAATGAAGCCTTTATCCAATAGGTCTTGTAGTTGCATCGTCAGATCCTTGAGTTTGGATAGAGCCAACTGATATGGTGCCTTGGCTACGGGTTGCGCTCCCGGTATCAAGTCAATCCGAAACTCGATCTCTCTGTCGGGTGGAACCCCTGGTAGGTCTTCAGGAAACACATCAGGGAAATCGCATACCACCGGCACGTTAGAAAACCGGGTCACAATGGCATCCACATCCATCACATAAGCCAGGTAAGCACCGCACCCTCGCCTCATAAACTTCTCTGCCGTGATCATCGATATCACTCGCGGAGCGGTGTATTTCCTAGTCTCCATGAAGCGCAACCACATCAGGCGTAGTCAAACGAATCATCTTCTTTTGACATACAATATTCGCTTTGTAGGTGGCCAACCAATCCATTCCTAACACAACATCAAAACCTCCTAGGGCCATCACGTACAATCTAGAAGGGAACTTGTGACCGTCCAGTTCTATGAGGCAATCGTCTATCATATCAGTCACCTTGGTAGACTTTCCTATCGCTTTCTTTACATGAAAAGGAACATCTATTTTCTTATTCTTACCATACATTTCATGACAAAAGGTACCAGATACAAAACTTCTACTAGCACCCGAATAGAAGAGCAAAAAAGCATACACTTGGTTTACCAAGAACATACCTAATTACTTTCGGGTCCACTTTGCTTCTTCCCGGGTCATGTTGAATGCCCTTGCCTTGGCTTTGGTGCTCTCACTTCTCCCTTTTTCTCCCATAGTCTGGGTCCCTGAGCCCCCTGCTCCACCGTTCTTGCAATCCCAGCCCGAATGACCCACCTCTCTGCACTGTTAACATCTCGGTACTTGGCAATCCTTAGCATAGTGCCCTTCACCTTAACATTTAAAACACTGGTTTGTCCCCACTCTACACTCACCCAGGTGACTCTTCCCATACTTCCTACATTCTTTCCGGTCATTCCCCTTCCTCTGTTCTGGGCGACAATTATCAACCTTCATCTTCATCTCCGCAACCCCAAAGTTGTTGTCCCTGAACCTTTTCCCATTACCATTCTTGTTCCAACTCCTCTCAACCTTCCTCTGAATTGGCACCGGATCCCTCTCATCATACAACCTTCCATCCAAATCCACTGCAGACCTGAAAGTGCTCAGTCTAGCAGCTATCATGTTCCCCGTGATATCCACGGGCAAACCCTGTATGTACCTCTTAATCTTCTTGGACTCTGGAGTTACTAGATCCCCATCTCACCATTCAAATAATATAGAGGCACTAGTTTGGTTTACTAGAAACATACCTGACACGACATCGGGGTCCACTCTGGGCTCCTCCCGGGTCATCGTGAATGCTCTAGCGCTCGCCCTCTGTCCTTCATCCTCCATCCTCTTCTTCGCTCTCGAGCTTTCGGCCCTTGGATTCTTGCAATCCCTGCTCACATTCCCCTCCTCACCACCGTTATAGCACCTCAACACCCTACAATCCTTCGCAATGTGACCAGGCTTCCCACACTTGAAGCATACATTCGATCCCCACTTGCACTAACCAGTGTGCTCCTTCCCACATTTGTCATAATTTTTCATCCCCGAGTTTGATGACCCCACTCTTCGGTCATCCATCCTCATCCTCTTGTTGTTTGGAGTATAACCACCACGCCCAAACCGTTTCCCTTTCCAGTTCTTGTCACCACCACCCGTCTTGCTCATCTCAACAACAGCCACCTCCCTCTCATCATAGAGTCTTCCTGCCAGATCCACTGCTGATCTAAAGGTACTAGGTCGGGCAACAATCAGGTGCCTACAGATATCCACTGGCAACCCTTGAATATACCTCTTTATCTTTCTCGACACCGGCGTCACCTGATCTGGCACCAGTCTCACCATTTCATTGAACTTCGTGGTGTATTGCTGGTGGGTCATGGTTCCCGCCTCAAGCTGCAGGAACTCTCTTTCTATCTTTTCGAGCTCTCGGTGAGGATAGAATTCCTCAATCACCAGTTTCTTCAACTCTCCCCACCTCATCCTTCCAATGGCTCTGCCGCCCTCGACTTGGACAATATTGTCCCACCAACACAGAGCGGAGTCAACGAACGAGTGAGTGGTGAACTTTACCTTCTGGTCCTCCCTGCACTCACTAATCTCTAACACCGCCTCCATCTCTCTTACCCAGTGGTGAGCAGCGGCAGCATTATTGTTGCCATCAAAAGTTGGGGGTTTGCATCGTTGGAATGCCTATAACTACATCCCTTCGCGGTTTCCCGCGTTTCCACCTCCTCTTTATCACAGGAGGCCGCCATCCCAACGTTCAGTTCTTCCCTTCTCCCAGTCATCTTCCTTCTCTCCTCCTCCTTCTTCTCATCCTTTATCCCAACACAGATGACTTCCTTCACTATAGACGGTAAGATCGTCTACATGACTTGATGCACCTCCTCCACAACCGCCTCCTTTACTGAGGCTCTTAAGTTATCACTTTCATCCACACCCTCTGGATGATGAAGCCCATGCTCAGCAGGAGCCGTCTCTGCTGTCCTTGTCTTGTTCCTTGTGGCACGTGGCCTTGCACCACGACCACCTCATACTCCTCCTCTAGAAGCCTTCGATGATCTACCACCAGCCATCCTCTAACACTATAAGATTCAAACACTAACAGGGTCATTCAAGGTAATAGCTTAGTTTATCTCAAGTATAGTAAGTCCCTAATTACAGTGGCCAGTTGTGATTAGCCACTTACTTTACTCTTCATTCCCCGAACATTTCCTATCCTGACTACATCAGTATTCAAATCTACTAAAAGCACATAAATCAAATAGCACACGCATATAATACCGGTTAACATTTAAGAAAAGATATACCTGTTGGCACGTAGCTACTCGGGCTGGCATCCCTCCATTCGGTCTTATTCTCAGTTTAAGTTTAGGTTTTTGAAAATATTTACCCTTTTCTCTTAAACTTTGGCTCTGATACCAACTTGTAAGGCCCCATTCCTAGAGACCTCACAGTTGGACAATCATAACCTTATTATATTAAACAATACACATTTCATAAAATATTGCAGTGGAATTAAGTTAACAAAACCATTCATGCATATAATTAATGTTGCAAAATAATACATCGTTGAGTTAGGGTTGCAAAATAATCAATTAGTTGCATTACAATACAACAAAATCATAAAGCATGAACGGATGCCAGTCTTACCCCGACGAGTAGCTCTCCCCGCGTGCCATCCTCAGCAATAATTACCTACCAACTGAAAATGCATAAAAGTCAACGTTGCTGAGTGAGTCCAAGTTTTAAAAGTATAAAAATACCTTGTATGATTTGTATACGAAAATATCCCTTTTTAAATAAAATACATTACTTTCGTATGCGAGCACACATCATACGTACATTCAATAATATTCATAATTATCATCATTATCTTTCATTTCTTTCTTTCATTATTATCTTTCCCTTTCTACCGGACCAATGCGAAATACTCCGACATTGTGCACGAAGCTGGTGCTGGGCCTGCGGTCTATAAATAGACCTCGAATACTGTGCATGAAGCTGACCCAGTCACCCGAGGCAAGCAACAAAGGTCCCGTCAATCTCAAAGATTGACCCTGCGTGCATCCTCATGGGGTAGCTAACCTGCACACAGTTGAGCTGATAACCCGTGGCTGGGAACCTCCTTTCATTTGCTTACAAGACTTTCATTCATTCATTATATTCCACTTTTCATTATCATTATTCTTTCACTTTCATTATGATAATACTTTACGTTACAAGCATAAACACACCACGTAAAGTCATATAATAATAATACATAATATGGAACACAAGAACAGGTCATAAAATAAACAAATATAAACACCAAGTCAAACCAGGGTCAAACCCTAAAATTCTGATTTCCTAAAATTTTAGAAATTTTCTAAGTGTTCTAGGCGCATGAGCACTATGTAGGCGCATCAGCACTCAGCGGGGGCACCAACACTTAGGCGCATGAGAAACTTAGGCGCATGAGACTATTTGGCGCATGAACTTCACTTAGGCGCCTGAGAACCAATTCTGGGTGCATGGGGTACTGTTCAGGTGCATGACTAGTACTTAGGCTATTTGGAAAAAATTCCAGGCGCATGGGAACTATTAGGGCACATGGTCAGCACTTAGGCTTTTCTAAGTCAAATTTCTAGGCGCATGGGCCCTGTTTGGGCGCATGGCCAACTGTTTCTCATTTTTCTAAATCAAATTCAAACCCAATCTGCATATGAACCTGTTCTAAGCTTAGTCCTATCATTCTAACCAATAATATCCCATAAACAACCATAAAACATGAGAGCACAAGCATATATACATACGGTTATACATGTAACAGTAATAAATCATTTTAACATGCATTTTCAGCTCCAAAAAGTTAAAAAAAACACACATAGAAAACCGGGTTCTAGAACTCACCTATTGCAACCAACAAGTAAAACTCCTCCAAACATGTGTGCACAAGAGTTCAAACTCCTAAAACACAACCAAGCAAACAACCAAGCACAATGAACACATGAAAATCCATTTTAAGGTCGAAAAACCCCACAAACAGAACCAAAAATACAAAGAACACTCACCAAAGTGCGAATTTTCAGCCTTTCATCCTTGAATATCCGAGAGAGCAGCTTCTTCTTCTTCTTTCTTCTCTTTTTAGTCGAACACAGAAGTGGGGAAAAGATATATGGGCGGCCATACTCTCAAATATATTAAAATATTTGAGTTTTGTACTCTTTACACTTTGGCCCCCTATACTTTGGCTCTTTTTCCCTTTTTGTAAGATACTTTTATTTTCTTTAATTATTGCCCTTCTTTTCTTTTATTTTGACAAAGTTTTGGGCGTTACAATATAGGGCCTTTCCGAATTATTGCCCGGGTAGAAGAGGTGGCCTATCGATTGGAGCTACCCGATGAGTTAAGTGGAATTCACTCGAATTTCCATGTATCTCATCTAAAAAAGTGCTTAGCCGACGAGGATATGATTGTGCCATTGGAAGATATTGTGGTAGATGAACGGCTCAATTATGTGGAGCAACCGGTGGCCATCATTGATAGAAAGGAAAAGAGGTTAAGGAACAAAGTGGTTACACTTGCGCGTGTACAGTGGAAACACCAAAAGAGGTCTGAGACTACATGGAAGACTGAGGAAGAGAAGAGACAACATTACCCATAGCTGTTTGAGAGCTGACTGGTTTAAGGGACGAAACTTCAATAAGGGGGGTGGACTTGTAACGCCCGAAAATTTTGAAGAAAAAGAAAGCAGGAGAAGTTCTCGCGCGAAAAGAAGTTGTCATGTAAGAAGTTCATGCGAAAAGCTTAGCTAGATATAAATAGCTGAGAAAACCCAGTCTGACTCCATTTCGCGTGAAAAGTTCAGCTGCTAAAGGGAGAAATCGGCTGTGTTGAGAGAGAAAGTGAAGAATCCAAGTGTTTAAGGTATGTAACTCGTGTAGTAACTCGCGTTATGTACTAAGAATGGATTATTGATGAATATAATGCATGGTTATGTAGTTTTTGCTCAGCAAAGGTTTCGGGAAGGTTGTGTTTGTGCTAGAACTTCAAAAGGTGAGTTTCTAGTCCTCTTTTTACACAAGTTTTATGTTTTGGGGCTATTATGCATACTAGAACGTTTTAAAATGCTTGTCTATGCTTGGTTTGATGATGTTTAAGATGTTAGCGTGTTAGAACAGCCTTAGGCGCAATAAGTTGTGATTGGGCGAGAAAACCCTGTAGTTTTCGCGCGAGCAGTTTTGATGTACGTTAAGATTTTGAATTATGGGAAGTTTTCCCGCGAAAGGTGTAGTTTTCGCGCGATATGCATGTTTTCGTGCAACAGGTAGTTCTCGCGTGATTTGTAAGTTCTCGTGTGATAGGTTGGTTCTCACGCGATGGGGTAGTTCTCACGTGTGATGTTGCTGATGTATGTTAAGTTTTCGCATGTGATGCTGTTTTGTGTGATGTGTTATCTTTTCATGTTAAACGATTTTTAAAACTATACGTTTTATGATGTGGTTTTACTTGCTATGTAGGTATTGTAAGTAAAGTATTATGTAATGAAGTGAAAGATAACGAAGATGAGTCATGACGAACATAATGAACGAATGAAAAGTCTTGCAAGCAAAATGAGGGAGGTTCACGACTCATGAGGTAGTTGTATGCTCCAACTATGTACGGTTTAGCTAACCCTTGATGATGCATACAGGGGTCTAATCCTTGAGATTGGCCATGATGCGATGGGATTCTTGTCGCGTACCACGGTACTGTGTCGGCTTCGGCATGACGTGGGGGTTTATTTATAAACCCCAGCACAGTATTAGCTTTTTAAAGCATGACGGGGGGGGGGGTATTACATGAGACAGAATCTATATGATGATGAATGAAGTAACAAATGATGATTAACGATGTTGAAGATAATAATTAACTATTATCTGAATGTACGTATGATGTGTGATGACAAGGGATGTATAGGATATGTTTATATAAATGAAGTATTTTATTTATAAAACTAGAACTCACTCAGCGTCGCTGACTTTTTGTATGCATAATAGTTGGCAGGTGATCGTTTGATGCTGAGGAGGTGCACGCATGGATGTATAAGCTATCGGGAATGACTTAAGTCTAGCATCAACATTTTGGGAATGATTATTGTATTAACAAAATTTTGAGATGTACATGAATGATTTGATGTATTGACTCGATTTTAATCATGAATGAAAAGTTTTAATTCGACTGCAAATGATGTGTTTTAAATATTTTATGCGACGATTGATCGACTGTAAGCGTCTCGGGAACGGGGCCTTACATGTTGTTGTTGTTGTTGTTGTTGCTGCTGCTGCTGCTGCTGTTGTTGCTGCTCCTGCTGCTGCTACTGCTCCTGCTCCTGCTCCTGCTCCTGCTGCTGCTGCTGCTGTTGTTGTTGTTTAAGTTAGTTGGTTCATAAATGGGTTTATTATATAAATTTCATGTCTTTTTAGGTTTTTATATACTTAATTAGGCTTGTGCTTAAGGTTTTTATTTTTTATTATCTTTTATTTATTATATATCACTTATATTTTATAATTCAAGTAGCTATGCTTGTACAAATTAGTTGTCAAACTTTTGTTATATCGTACGTTATGGGTTCGTTTAATTATTCTACGTTATCGGGCCGATGCTAGGGTTTAAATTTTTAGTATGTATAAGAGTTCTGTATGATATCTAAAGAGTCCAATTAATAAATATGTCTGCTAAGGTTTGGGATCCAAAGCCCATTAAGGTTGGTAGGTCTTGGTACACGTTCAAAATATGAACAAATGGCCCGTTAATTTTATGTGGTTTCGGGCCTGTTGAGTTTTGTGGCCCAATGACTCAGTTAGGGTTGATGGACCAATGCCCATTAAAGTGTGCTTATATATGTGGGCTTAAGCCCAATTGTTGTTGGGCCCACTTTATGGGCTCCGATGTCAAGGCCTAATGTCGTTGTGCGGCCCATTTGAGTTTCTAAAAACAATTTAGTCCCAAAAACCCTGTTTTTCACACATTTTCAGTTTAAGTGTAGGTTTTAAAAATGGTTTTATACAATGCTCTTAAACTTTAGCTTTGATACCAACTTGTAAGGCCCCATGCCCGGGATTCCTCCTAGCTAGTCAATTATAGCATTAAGCATTACATAATATGTTACTGAAATAAAACATTACATCATAAAACATAAAACATTCCTCCCATGGCATGATTTATCAAAATAAACATTTGTCCTTAAATCGAGCATTAAAATTGCATCTTAAAGTAAATATCATTCAATTAAATAAGGATACCAGTTTCTAGATGCAAAGTAGCTTCACTCGTATGCATTCCTCAGCCTCAGTCATTAACTACCAACTAATAGGCATAAAAAGTCAGTGTTGCTGAGAGAGTTCTAATTTTATTATATATAGATAATATACTTTTACTTCCTTTAATGAACACATATTTACTATTCATATCAGTCAAATTGACTTTTATATAATCATTTATCATGTTCATTATCTTCATTTTATTCATTATCTTTCCACTTTCATAAACTACGGTTTCACAAAGCAAGAGCCCCTCTTTCATAAAATGCGGTTGCACAAAGCAAGAGCCCAAACATCTGGTTAACAACAAATGTCAACCTCTGCTAGGCAACACTCTTGGTTAACTAGACCTTTGGCAGTTGACCCACAATACAAAGTACACAGCCTGCTCATGAATGAAGGTTTATTCCATTCAATTGACTCAAATAAGTAGAGTCCATTCCATCAATGCTTTCGAGACTTTTTATTCTGGGCATACATTCATTTTCATTAGGTTCCACTATCATTTTTCATCCATTAATGTTCCACTTTGTTATGCATAATACTTTTATGATATCTTTAATTCTATCATATAATGGAAGTATAATAAGTAAACTTTTAAAGAAATAAAGCATATAGAAACTAATATAGTAGAAACAATCATAGTAAATAACAGTTAACTCCTAGTCAACACTTAGTTGAAATCCTTGGTGAAAATATCCTAAGTATTCTTTGGTGCGGGTAACAACAACCTGATGCAGGTGACTAAACTAAATGCGGATGATCATTCCTTAAAACCTAAGTGTAGGCTAAAACGGATGAGCTCTTGATGCGGGTAACAACCCAACGCAGATGGCTAGTTTAATGCGGTTTAATAGTTTTAATGCGGGTAAACAACTAATGCGGATAATAGTCCCGAAGCTGGTGAACTGGTGTTGGGATTATTTGACTAATTGTAAGTTGATGCTGGTGACTAGGGTCTAACGCGG